>OZ010797.1:221576428-222176428 GCA_963932465.1 Maratus speciosus | reverse complement strand
GAATTTTTTTCACAAGATCAAAGGCATTGCGGTCTTATTAATTATGGGTGATACGATAGTAATTTTAAGAATTTTCCTACTACGACAGTACCTAGTACGACACTTTTAAAAGTTCAAAAATAATAATAACAAGAATAATAATTACACTTTTTCGTCATTTGAAACCTTTCTGACCCCCTAAAATGAATATACATATGTTAGATAACATTTCAATTTTAGAATATCTATATTCGATAAGATAAAATATATCGTGGAACTTTATACTATGTTCGACTCTAGTAACTGAGACTTTCAACAGATGAAATTGACTCATAAGATGTCGTGTGCCAATCACATAAGATGTGTGTCCCGACACACGTGCCAATCTTTATCAGGGTTCGCACATTATTAAGCCTCGCCTCATTTGTAAGGACTCTACCACCTGTATTATTATAAAGATCATTTTCTTCACGATTCATTACCTAGAAGATAGTTTTATGCGATTACTGGTGGTAGAGTCTGTACAAAATATGGCGTGGCGTAATAGCGTGCGAACCCTGCTTATTGTTTAGAAACGTTAGTTTTTCTAATTAAGTCTATGTAATTTTGATAAATACAGATAACACTTTTTTTTTCACTACAGTATAAAGTCTAAAGTCCGGAATCCTCGGGACTTTACCAAGTCCGAACTTCAGATTTTTCCGAATTTTGGGTCATCAAAAATACTGTTTTTCCAATAAAAAGAAAAACTAATTTCACTACTTAAAAATGGAAAATATGACGTTTATGCATTAAAAATTGCATATAAGAATTATTAAAACAAAATTAAACAACCATTTTAATTAAATAAATCATAACAAAATGAAAAGTAAAGCAAAAACTTTAATTTAAGGGAACATACAATTTAAGAGCAAATTCTAACTTACTTAACTATTGAAAGTTTCAGTAAACGTGCGCTGCTTTATTAACTTAGGTTTCTCATTAAGAAGTTTTTATTTTATTCTGTTACATAGAAATAAGTTCTGATTCAGTAATAAAGTTTCTTTGCTCTAGATCTTTTTTTTTTTTTTTTTTTTTTTGTTTGTTTCAACAATTTTGTTTTTTCCCTTTCTTGTATATTGCCGTGGGAAAGTCCGAACTTTGGGTGTCCGAACTTTAGACTATATATTGTATAGCAATATTCTTATAGTAAAGTGCATTTTTATTAACAGGTTAATTTAATGTTAATACGTGTATTTTTAAAAATATTTATTTTTTCATTCGCTTCAATTTGTAGGATGTCTTCTTGGTGAATAATGCAACAGGAGCTATTACACTCATATCAAACCTCGATTATGAAGACAAAGACCAGCATGAATTTACAGTTTTTGCTGTTGATGGCGGCCGTCCAGCTAGAGTCGGGTAAATAATTATTTTAATTTCCCTACACATATAAGAAAAGCATTGCAACCATGATTTGTATGTGTGTATGTGCGATTTAACACCATAACTACTAAACGATATTTTCTACTGAGCTTCCATTTGGAGAATATGTCGCTCACCCGCAAGAAAGGTGACACAGCTCGCAAAAATTCCTTTTCCGTTTTATTCCACTTTTAGGTTTGTCATAGGTGTATCTTGCTACAGGAAAAGTTTCATAAATGTAGTTATCCGGAAAATCGCATTATTACGCTATATGTTCATACGCTTTAATCCTCTCGCTGCGCAACCCGAGATTTTTGCGGGCATGCATTTTTCCATCTAATTAATCCTCCTTTATTATTCCGACCATTTTTTTATTTTATTTTTTTGTAAAATTTGCCATATTTAATCAGAACAGTGCTGAACAGTGAAGCAGCGGTTAATGGGTTACCCAGTTGTCATCAACTTCACGCCCAGTCTGAATATTGTGATGTCTTACATTATATTTAAGAACCATTGGGAAAAAATAAAGGTGTAGTTGTTTACAACTACTTAAAATAAGAAAATCTAAAGATTTTACTAGCATAGATGCTTTACATAATTAAGAGAAATAAAAGTTAAATTAAGTTTAAAAACTTGAATGGAATAAATAATATATAATAGGGGCATCTTCCCGATTAAATTAGACAAAACTTTTTGTTTTGAAAAACCGGTGGGAATAGAAGCTATTTTAATAAAACAATTTTGCAGCGAGAGGGGTAATGCACGTTTTTACACCTGCATCCAGAGATAAGTGCTATAACTTCATGTTACAAAAACCTGCGAATCTTCTTTTGCTTCTCTTGTGAAATTTACTTTTGTCGAGTTGCGTCACTTTTCTTGTGGGTGAGCGATGTTATAAACCACTGTCGCAAGAATTTTATAGATTTTCTTAGTCGACGGATTAGGCATTTATGCCATTTTTAATCCTTTCAGGGGGGGTGGTATGTTTATGAAACCACTTAATTTTAATTCCCAAACGCCACAATGGCACCAGAATTTTGGTAAAATATGTTCCATTTAATATAAAAGTGAAATATAGCCTTTTTCTTATTTTCAATTAAATTTGTTTCCAAATTCCGGTGCCAGTCATTTATTTCAACACTGTAGCATTGAAAATGCTTTGCTCCTGAAAGGGTTAAACCATTTTCAAACCAGTTTGCGACCGATTCTATCGGCAACACCACCAAGGAAATTAGACTGCGTATATGTAATAAATATTGCGGTGTTGCAGTCAAGCATTAGTGTCTTAGAAGCAACGTCTGCAGTTTCTAAACAGAAAGTCCAAAGTTTGACTCCAGCTGATTTCATTGTGCCAGTAATTTATCTGAATCCGCAGCATTTTATAAAATGTTCAGAAAATCGAGTAGGGACACTCCAGATTTTTGTTGTAGTCGTTACCTTTTGAAAAGTGTTGATTTTCCTTCATCTCTTTTGATGTGATTTTCTTTCCATAATATTATGTTTTTCCCCAGTATTTAGAGAAACTGTTTGAAATTTTCACGATGTTTATGAAATTTTAATGCAAATAAAAAATATATTATTTCAATTTGCGCTTTTATGTTGATTTCATGTGCCACTCTGCGGTAGCACGAGGGGTGACAAAAGTGTAGCCTAATTTCCTGAAAAAAAAGAAAAAGAAAACATAAACTATGGTTATTTGGAAAAGTCTTGCACGAGTCGGATTTTACGCAAACCGACTCCGAAATCAAAGAAAATTATTCCATATTATCGTACAATTATAGAAAAATAGTCTACATTTGTATCTCTAATGTCAATTTTAGCCTTTCTGTTGAAAAATTATCATCTATACCAGTGATGGAACAGTGGTGCAGCAGTTGGGCGACTGCCACCACTAAATTTTTATAGTATTCTTCTCCTTGAATAAATCTCGCAAATTCTATCCTGAAATAAGACGAAAAATACAATTAAAATTTAGTTGTGTCAATTGATTCTCTGGTGCTACATTGTTCCGTGACTGTCTATTACTCATCAAATTACATATATACTTGATCATATGTAAATTCAAATATATAGTTTTTTGTATTTGAAAAATATTCAGGATTTTGTTTTGAAAAATCGGTCAACCTGAACCCAACTCAAAAGAGTCAAAACCCAACTCTAAACTGACCCGAACCCTAAACATTTAAAGTCAACTCGACACGAACTCGACCCACAACGAAAAAAAATTAGCTAAAACCAGGCTCAACTCTGCTCGAACCGCGGGTCGTGTCAGTTTCGGGTATAGCTCCGATGCTGGACTCTATTGGAGAATACTGTCGAGACCCGACAGTACTCCGTGAATACTCTGAAGAGAGTAGATCCTAGACTAAATAAAAACACTTTTTTTTATTGCCCAAGTAATCCCAATTTACAATAAATAAATTGTTTAAAAAAATGAAATTTTGCATAACTTTTCCAAAATTTTGCCAATTTTTAATCTTTCAGAAATTTTCTTACATTTTTCATATTTTTGCTATTTTAGGTCTGCTAATGTTGTAATCAAAGTTCAAAACATCAACGAATTCGCTCCAGATTTTGTCGGCTTACCGTATGATTTCCGAGCCGAAGAAAATGCCCCCAAGGGTACGAAAATTGGACATGTGAAGGCATTTGATGGCGACGGAGATAAAATAAAGTACAGTTTGTCCGGAGGAGATACAGGTATATGTAACAGAAAAGTACCTAGAAATATTATCAAAGTGTCGGTATTTAGTACGTCATTAAGATTTAATCCTCTTTGCTAATATTACAGTGGTAAAAAAGAAATAAACACCCCCCCCTACTAACTCTGCAAATAGAAGAAAGTTGCTGATACCAAACGATTGGAAATAAAGTCTACTTTTAAATGCTGTCTATAAAATTTTCTTAGAAGGCAATCTACAAATTGAAATAAGACCAAACTTTGTTTTTTTGCAATGGCAACACCCAATTTTGACAATATATTTTAAATCTTCGGTTCAAGGAATGCCTAGAAACGAAATTTCTATTCATTTGGATAAGTTTTTGAATTATAAATATTCAAAATTTAGAGCTTCTAATGTTAAATTACATTTCCATATTTTTATTAATATCTCCTGAAATTACAATCCTAATATGATAATTTTGTGTCTTTATAATACTAAAAAAAAACCAAACGTAAATACATTGAATATGTAATATTAAAAAATTGTATAATATGAGTTATGAATTATGAAATTAATATTCGAAAAAAATATGAATTGCAACTTGCAATTTTTTGATAGATTTATATTTATTATGTCCTGGTTTATGCGAATTCACAATTTAAAATTTTTCTTTCAATTAGTTTTAAAATTATCATTAAAAAAAGTCAAAATGAGGGTTTAAGGGGCTATCTATGATGTACAGAAAAGCATAATTTGAAGAAATATATTTTACACATTTTATTGAAATATTTAGGCTGGCAATAGTCGAAACATATTAAGCGAGTGCAATGGTCACATTGGCAAGAAATAATACATTTATAGAAGCGACGTAGTCATTCTGTAGTATTACCGGACTTCAATTTGGATATAGCCCCTAAAATAGGGTCATTTAAAAATAATTAATATCTCTGAAATTAATCGTACGAATTTCGTGAAAATTTGGATTTAGTCTAATTGAAGGGTGTGGAATTTATTTATGGTGTCAAACTTGGGCACTGCTATTGAAAAAACAAAGTTTGGGTTCATTTTAATATGTAGATGCCCTCCTAGCAAATTTATATGCGGCATTCTCACAATCTTTTGACTTTTGGGAAAAAAAAAGTCGGACAAAATTAAACTTGCTAAAATAACATTTTAATCTGATAGACGAATGCCTTAATGATTGAAAATAAAGAAAAAAATGTCTGCAGAGAAATTTTTTTTATTTAACTGAGGTTTAAGTTAAACTTGCGAGTTTAATTTTCCGTACCATTTTACCTCTATAACTTTTTATTTTCTTCTAAATTTTTACTTATAATGAATTTGCATAGTACCCACAGGACATTCAAATAAGAAATAATAACAATGTAGTACTTTTAATACAGAATTTTTGTATAACATTGTCTTAAAGGGGAGTTAAAGAAGGGACGGTAAGGTAAAAAAAGGGGATGGTATTGGAAAAAAGGGACGATGATGGGACGGTAAGGATGGAACGGTAAGGAAAATTACCACCTATTTTTAGAAAATCATGTTAAGACTAAGTGATAGCCACAATGTTCCTTGATTTTTAGAAACAGATGTTAACATTGGATTAAATATATATTTTTTTATTATTTACCTCGAAAAGTGCAGGAATAAACCTAGGGGACGGTGAGACTACCAATAAAGACACGATGCTTAAAATTGATATTTAAATGTTGATTTAAATTCTACAGTAAATTTCCTGCCAAAGAATTTTAGACATTATTTCTCTAGCATACTTCTGCATGAGAAAAAACTTGAAAAAAATTCTGTGGCTGCATCTGAAATGATTTTCTGTAGAATTTTAGAAGAGGGATGGTAAGGAATCTAAAACTCAGGGACAGAGTTTAAAAAATAATAACAGCCCTAAAAATGTGTGCAGGTTAATGTTTAGCTACATATTTATATAAAACAATAGTTCCAGTTTCAGAAAAAAATTACAACGAATTATTTTTATTGAAACAATTTTATCCAGACGGCTCCAAACTTAAAAATCAGCATCAGGGACACGGGACGGTATAGGAGTTTTCCAGGTGTTCGGACCCCCAACATCGTCCAAAACTTATTTATCTCGTTAATATTGTTGTGCAATCATGCAATGGGATGTTCCCCAGTATAAGAAATAAAAAAAAAACCAAAAAGTGCATTAAAATAAAAATTATTATTCAGGGACATGAAAGTCAAAAGATTGTGAGAATGCCCCATATACATCATTTAAAAGTAGACTTTATTTCTTGTTTGGTACCTGTAATTTTCTTCTACGATAATTTGTTGCAGAGTTAGTAAGCGGGTGTGTTTACTTATTTTTTTCTGCGGCTGTACTTTGTTATTAGGATAAACAAAAATAAATTCGAAATTAATTTCAAATCTATATTTTCTTCCCGACAGCATTTTTCATGATCGATGAAGACTCTGGAATAGTGTATGTGAAAAAGGACTTGGATGCCAGGACACGTTTCTCTTTTATCGCTCGAGCTACAGATGACGGCGTACCCCAAAACAATAGCATCGGCGTTCAGGTGAACGTGTGGGTTCGGGAGAGGAATGATCACCCTCCTGTATTCACCAAGCTCTCATACCACGGAACAATTACAGAGAAACAAATAACAGAGAAACCCATCGTTAAGGTAAGGAAACTAATAAAATATACATAAGTTGCAAAAATTAAAGGCGTAAAACTCCTGTAACTTGCATGATTTTACAGTTAAAAACGTGAAACTTGCACTCGAAATTTATTTTATCCTGCCTGGCATATCTTCAAAAGGTTATTTTAGAAAATGCATTTAAACCTCCGTCGGTCGCAACTCTGGGATTCCCAAGTTCGGGCGCAATGCGTCTCACAGGCGCTTGTTAGAAAATCGTCATTAGCAATTAATTGACACAATTCTAACGCTCTAAAAGTGATCAGTAACACCTTGATTAGGATGTACAAAGAGAGAATATTTGAAATTTGAATGAAAAAAAAACCCTTGTTTATTGCACTCAAAGTACTCTAAGTAACTAACCCTGCGCGCTCTAGTGGCGGAAAGGAGAATGGAAATAATTGTGCTGTGCCTATCAGGTCTATTGCGAGCGACGGAGATTTAAGTATATGAATATTGGAAAAGTGATATCAGTTGGGCTAACGAAGAATTTATTATTTTTTTACAACTATTTAGAGATAGGTTAAAGAAATTGATAAAATTTGTGCCCAAAATGCAAGCTTTACAGATTTAAATGCTTGGATACTTCCATTCTCCCAATTAGACGCCATTTCTCACAATCTGTCAAATCACTTCACAAGGATAGAGTCCGTTTTCTACGTGCAAAACTTTTTACGAATTTGAATATTTCTGTGTAGGAATAGTGACTACCACTGGACTATGTTGATTTTGAATTACCAACCAAGTTACCAAAAGCCTTTTGTTGGACATCACTTAAAAGAATTAACCTACAGTACCTTTATAAATTTCCTGTCTTATTATGTAATATTTATGTATTTTAATATTTCCCATCAATGTAAATCACAAAACTTTGCAGAATGTAATCTTGCCATTCAAAATGAAATCAAAAATAAAAATTAACGTACAATTCCGAGCATATTCTGAATGAAAGTATCTATTAATTAATTTAATTTTGTATTAATTGTATCTTAAATATAAAATTGAAATCTGCCTTTTCGTTGACAGATTTCAGTTTAGCTCCAGATTGCTTTGCTGATTTTTTTTTTCTTTTTTCTTTTGTTGTGACCAGTTAATTACTGATTACGGTAATCAAAATGCTAAATCCTGAACATACCCTTTTCAATTGATATGCATTTTTAATTAACGGCATATTCTGATACAACGTATCTATTAATTAATTTAATTTTTTACTAAGTTTATGTTAAGCATAAAATTAAAATCTGGCTTTTCGTTGACAGATTTTAGTTTAGCTGCTATTAGTTAATTGCTGATTTTTTTCTTTTTTATTTTGTTGTGACCAGCTAATTACTGATTACGGTAATCAAAATGCTAAATCCTGAACATACCCTTTTCAATTGATATGCATTTTTAATTAACGGCATATTCTGATACAACGTATCTATTAATTAATTTAATTTTATACTAATTGTATGTTAAACATGAAATTGAAAATCCGTCTTTTTGTTGCCAGATTTCAGTTTAGCACTAGATTGTGTTGCTGATTTTTTTTTTCTTTTTAACTTGTTGCGACCAGTTATTTGATGATTATGATTATCAAAATGCTAAATCCTCAACATATATTTTTCAATTGACACATGTTTTTGTTTAACAATCCTTAGGGTGCATTGCTTTATATACGGGCTAGGTTACAGTAATATAAATAGTTTACTTCTTAAGTTAAAAATTTTAAGGCTGTTCTCAAATCCAAGCTGCAATTTTCTGAGACATTTTAAAATTCAGCTTTGTTCACAAACCCATGAAATTAGCCGATGCTCTTATTCAGAAACTTTGTAATAGAACTGTATATTTTTTCCATTTTTCCCGTAAAATTAGAAGAAAATGCAGTAGAAATTGGTGTTTTAAACAGAATTTCTGGTAGCGACAGCGCGAAATAGGAAAAAAATGATGTCGTGAGACATTAATCGTTTCGTTGGTGACTCATGATATGATTATTTATCGAAAAATTAAAAACTGTTCAATTAGAAATTACTTATAATCCATGCCTCCAATTGTCATGTTTTTACGTTTAAAAATGAGTTAGAAAATATGTCAGAATGTTTTTCGTTTTTGAGCGGGGAGAAATATGTTTTGTTGAGAACAGCCTTAAATAAGCAGTCATTTTTACTGTACTTTTTTACATATATCGTGGCATTATATATATATATTTAACTAATTACGTTTTTGTAAATTCGATACCTATCGGTATTGAACACACTTCTGACTTCTAAGAAAACCGAGCTAGAAAGGAAAAAAAAAAAAATGAAAATTGCAAAAGTGGCGTTTTTTATAATAATAAAAAATAAATAAATAAATAAAGATCCAGTAGTACCACAAAAATTACATTTTTTTTTATTTTTGAATAATTTATTCCATAAAATCATTTAATAATATCCCAAAAAGGTATAAAAGTTTTGGTTAGAAATAATTTGTTCAAAGGATGCCACGTTCCCTTAAAATGTGTTGTACCAAGATACTCATAGTAGCTCTGGTGCTGCCATCTGTGATATAGTGTGAAAAGTATAAAATGTGCATTCTGTTTAGACTGTTAAAAAACTACTTTCTCATTATAGGTTTATGGTATATTAGTCGTTAATAATAAATTTCATTTCAAAAATACGCAGATAGTCGGAAAAAAATCACATGTTATGTGCACTTCGTAAAACTATGTTATTTTCTTTATTCTTCCTGCATCAATGATTAAAAGTTGCATAGTGTTAGTCATAATTATAAGAAAAAATAAATACCGATATTATTTACTGCCTTGTAATGTGCTTACATACTTTTTCTTAATACAATATAAAAATTGATGCTTTCATTTATTTATTTTTTATGAGTTATCAATAAATTTATTTTTTGTATACTTCCTCTGGAAAGATATGCTTAATTTAAAATTATATACTTGTTGCAAATAATATGTAAATAAAATATCAAAGAATTCATCAAACATCAGTACACCTCTATGTTGGAATGATTTGATATCCCTTTTCAGTAATAAAGTCATGGAAAATTGTTTTGGAATGTGAATTTTCAATGATAGTTCAGAAATTATTGTCTTTGAGTAAAATTTTATCGGTGTAAAATGAAATTTCATAAAGCAAAATCATGTACTTTAGTAGTATTCTAATAATACAAAATTTACTTGAATAATAACATTATTATTAATGCTGCGTAGTAGCTTAGTTCGTAGATAAATGTTAAATCTTCATTCATTTATTGCAATATTACGTTGAAAATACTACTTCTATCTGCAAATTATATTTTAATAAATGTAGTGCTGACATCTAATGACAAAAATGGAAAAGTAAACTTCTTATAGTATTTTTAATTTTTAGTGCTGCCATCTTTTAGCTTTATAACGAACGAAATGATATCAGCAGGAATAATAAAAAATGTGAGCAGCTACAATTATATTTACATCTTTTAAATAAGAATAATATTTTTAAAAACTTTTTATCCCTGAAATTCTTTTTTGTTTAAATTGTAAAATCATATTTATCCCTTTTGAGGATTGAAAAATAATTTATTAAAAATATTTCTATACATATATATTTTTTTCTCGTTTACTTAAAGAGATTCTTATTTTCAATTTTCAACAGATCCTTGCTGTCGACAGAGATTTGCAAAACAACACAGTTACATACAGTATCAAAAGCGGAAATGAGGAAGGAATTTTCGAATTGAATCCATCTTCTGGTGAAATTTTTGTGCGACCAACTGAAGTTTATAGAGTAGATTATGACAAAACAAAGTCTTATAGCTTGCTCATCGAGGCCAGAGACTGTAAGTTATATCATGAATTGGATTTCATAGAATTATATTAATTTAAGTATTATTCTGATATTGAATAAAATTAGAATATAAATTATATTAATAATGAATTAAGAAATTACATATATATATTTAAATATTTTTTATTTTTTTAAATACAATAATTTTTTTTAAAAAATCATAAATGTCTGTAAATATATCTTTCATGCTATATAATGTACAATATAATGTAAACAAATATTTTTCAGTATTTTTTATTTTTCAGATGAATGATTTGTGTAAGAATATTTAATTCTAAAAATAAAGATACGAGGTAAAATCGAATGTAAAGGACTTTTTTAATAGGTTATTTTTGAAGTATTACTTACCAAACTTATACCATTGTTCTTCATCGTTATCATGTAGTGAGTTCTTGTATAATAATTTAAAACTAGAACGTGCATGAATTATTCTACATTAAATTTCTTTGACTCCTTTATCTGATGAAAATCTTGATTCTCCTAGCGCTTCTGTAACCCCTTTGAAATACGGTGGGATAGTAATATATGCCAACCAATTTTAATCCCAAAATGCCACGATGAAACCAGAATTTTTGAATAAAATTTTGTTTTTGTAACGTACGTGAAGAACAGCTTTTACTTATTTTGAAATAAATTATTCATAAACCTTGATGTCATTCAGTCATTGCAACATTTTAGCAACAGAAGTAATTTGTCCCTGAAAGGGTTAAGGGGATCCAAATAAACATTATTATTATTATTATTACTATTATTATTATTATTATTATTATTATTATTATTATCATGATCAGCATCATCACCATCGTCATCATCATCATTATTATTATTACAATTCGTAGAACAAATATACAGTAGTCAGAAAATAATAAGTTCGGACTATGAAGAAGGTCATCGTGTGATTAACATTGGAAATTTCGATGCGTTACAGATTATGTGTGAGGCATTATTCCGGAGAAGATCAAAATTCCGCTATGAAAGAAACGTCTACAGGGCCGACTGGACATTTTAACCCTTTCAGGGTCAAGCAGTTGTGTTTCTGTAATGTTGAATTCACACCGGAATTTTCAAAATTTTTATTTCAACATAAAGAAAAGCAATTTTACAGCGTTTTTTCGCTAAAATTATAAAAGTAAAATTTAATTAAAAGTTTCCTGTGCTAATATTGATGGAATATAATGTATACCACCGCTCCTCTAGCGGTTAATTTTCTCCAAAAACTAACTTTATTATACGCATTATATGAAAGCTGTTCATTAAGAAAATTGCCATGCAAAATCTCCCGTAAATCACCGAATTTATTGAAGAGAACTTTGTCAGTTTTGGTTCAGTGGCTCAGTTTCATTTTTTGTGCGGTATTTCTAACCTCATCGTCTTATATCACCGTCTTCGCGAGCATTCTTAAGGGGTCTCAGGACTTTTAAAATTGGAAAAAATGAAAAAAAGGGCCATTTTCAATATTTAATATCTCAAAATGTATTTTATATTAAGACACAATTTTAAATGGGAATGAAATATACAAGTATGTTCTTTCATTTCAAATATTTGAAAAATTGCAAGATGCAGAATTAGAATTTACAGAGGGCTCTAAACTGTCAGACATTTGAGAAACAGAAAATCGGCATAACAGCTTATGCGCACGTTGGGTTGGGTTGATTTTTGACGACCAATTATTTACACGAGGGATATAGGCCCTAGGGGGAGTGCCTTCCGTGGAGGTCTTTCTAAGGGAACCTAATCCGTATTAACGCATGGAAATCTATGGTTCGAAGAAAACCAAGAAAACTCCGAACGATTAGGACGACGGGCGCGATTGGGTTCGAACCCAGCACCTCCCGTCTACCAGCTTCGAGAACAGAACCTCTCAGCCACTGGTGGGGCGCTTATGCGCACGATTACAAAATAAATTTTGCAACTAGAATGAACATTTTGGTGCCTAATTATACCTCAGATTACAATAATTACACTGAACCTAAATAAATTTGTATTTAAAACCTTTTTTAATACAAAGTTGTATTTAGCTAATTCAAAATTTAGAAAATTTCAACACTATAAACGCCTAAAAAAATATTTTCTTTTTACAATAAAAAGGAAATTTTAGGTTCAGTTTATACAGACTAACATGAAACATATATTTTGAAAATTTCATGAAAAAATATTCAAAAGTTTTTGAGACATTGTGCGCGTTATGCCCAAAAACGTCATTTGGAGAAAAATGACTTCAAAGTTTTGGAAACACCGCTTCAGCTATTGAATGAGTATAATTCTAAATGCCATAACTTCTGCTCTAATGGGAATTTCAAGATAATAATTATATCAAAATGTTCAGAAAACATAGAAGTTTAACATCTAAGAAAATTAATATTTCGAAAATTTTAGAGCTTTAAGAGTCCCGAGACCCCTTAAACTTGTGCCATTTACATATTTGAGAACTCGATAGGGTGTCATTGCAGAATTGTACGTTCAAACTGAGCCAAATTTCAACAAGTTTAACGCTTTCATTTGTCAAACTTTTTCCAATAATTCTAATCAACAAAACAAGTATTATCAATATCCGCTATTTAGAACTTTTTGAAAAGTCTAATCTTTCATAATCGGTTTCACATGATTATGGAACTTTCCGCCTTTATTTTATGACTAAGCAACGTAGAACAATATGTAAAATACTAAAACTATATCTGAATAGGTATGTAACTAACAATGGAATTCCTATCAAAATCCGTTCTGTAGAACTTTTTAAAAATACTAAACTTTCATAATCGGGTTCAACTGATTATAGAACTTTCCACCACATCTCTATTATTAAGAAATGTAGAATGGTATAGTATATACTAAACCCCTACCTGAAAAATTATCTAACTAACAGTGCAAATTCAATAGAAATCCATTCTGCTGAATCTTTTAAAAAGGCTAATCTTTCATAATCGGGTTCGTATGATTAGCTAACTGTAAAACATAATTATATGTATAAGCAATGCGCAACCATATGTTATATGCTAAAATCTTCCCTGAAAAATTATTTAACTATCATTTCGATTCTCATGAAAATCCAGTCAGGTAAGCTCATGTTATATGCAGCTGGGACGAATAATTGCGCAACCGCACTTGGTGCTCCATATTTATTATGATAGTGACTAAATGATCGAATGAATGAAGCACAAAACGTTCTAAAATAGCAACTTATCATTAGAGATGCACCGAATATTCGGTATCTATTCGGTATTCGGCCTATTCGGCCATGTTACCGAATATCAGGTTTGGCAGAATATCGAAATATTCGGCCGAACAGAATACTTAAAAAAAACTTTTAAAACATATTTTTTAAAACCTTATACAACTTCTACGTTTAACAGTCAACTTATAAAGATATTCAGAATAATTAGAAACATAAACATATTAAATAAAGGAGAATGATTTTATGTTATTTATTTGGTGTTTGTTAAGTATTATTTAAGAAAATTAATCAAACACGAGGATTTTCATAAGAATTAATTCTGTACAAATTGCAAGTTCCTGAACATTGTCCAGTAAATAATCTGTTTCTTGCGAAGATTTTAAGAACAACGTTTACAATCTCTGAAAATGATTGCCCACTCCAGACACCGATCTAGGATGCATTTAAAAATTTCCTTGCTTAATCAAAGGGAGTAGAACAGTTATTCTTGCTAAGTTGCCACCATATAAAATTTGAATAGATTGCATTATTTATTTACATTTACTTTATTCTCTTCCTGATGAACAAATCATATATAATCCTGTACAATTTCTCCTCCAATTTTTTCACAATTTCTCTTTGATTTTAAAATGTTTGTTTTAGAATTTAAGAAAGTTTCATTAATTTTTTTTTTATTCTCAGAAGATATAATAGAGAAGATTTTAATATTCTCAGAAGAAGCCATGAAATAAAAAATGTTATTAATATTTTTTTTTTATAACTATCCTCTTCTTAAGTAACTCAAAGCAGATTTTTTTCAGCATAAAGTTTGCTTGAAAAAAGCTCTTGTTTATTAGAATAAAAGTTTCTGTTTTAAATATTAAGTAAAATTGTTTTAAAATTTTACTTTTTAAAGCCTTTAAACTTTGAAATATAAAAGTATTCGACAAGCCGAATATTCGGTATTCGGCCAAAATCACTATTCGTTGCATCTCTACTTATCATAGCTATCATGGAAAAAGGTTTAAAAACTTATACTGATGTTAAAAAAGTCTTTTTTATATTCGATACAACCTCGTACAATAATTAAAATTAGTTAATGAAATATTTTTTAAACTAAAACTTGTTTAGTTAAAGGGCCAGGGACGGCAAATCTTTTCACGTTCGTGTGTGGGATTTTTTCAAAAGATATTTTTCGTGACTGTGACGTGTTACCGACAACAACAAAACAACCACTACAAAAATAGTGTCAAAAAATTCATGAATCTGAAGTACTTGAATTTTTATGTATTATGATTAAAATATATTAGATATTATCATATTTGCCAACTTTTATTATGTTTTTAGCCACTAAATTTTAATAGAAATCTTTGTGTTATTTAATCGACAAAATTTTGCGATTAAGTAAATCAAAATTTTTTTAAAGATGTTTGTGGCAACAAAAAAGCTAGCTTAAAATTTGGCAGCTGTGGTATTAAACTAATAATTATAGCAAAAATTATATTTTAGAAAGTAATATAAAAAATGTAAATGTAATTATTTTTATTACATATTGAATGCTAAATACTTTTATATATGTGTATATATACGTGTAAATTGTAAATATTGAAGTACAGTAGAACCGCTTTTAACCGAAATCCACTTTTAAAGCTTTTTTTTTTTAATTACTATCACATTTCTTGCGTGCAAAATCCATTTTTAAAGCCTTTTTTTTAAAAAACTATAATATTCCTTGTGTGCAAGCGGTCCTTTCCGAACTACGAGTACATATAAATATTAAGAAAAAGAAACAACGTATAAAGGCAAAAATAAAATGTGTTTAAAAGCATACAGCTGTTTCAAAACCTCTAAGGTTTCCTCATCAGTGCTTAAAATAAAAGTTAAATTAAAACTAAAACATTGTGTAAAAAGGGGGGGGGGGTGACGGGCCGTATGTCGCATTTCACCGTTGGTAGTAGAGCTGAAAGGTACGCTTTTCTGACTCTCTGTCCACCCCCCCCCCTTTTTACACAATGTTTTAGTTTTAATTTAACTTTTATTTTAAGCACTGATGAGGAAACCTTAGAGGTTTTGAAACAGATGTATGCTTTTAAACACATTTTATTTGTCCCTTTATACGTTGTTTCTTTTTCTCAATACACTGGTTTCCAAAAATTAAGGAAAAATCACAAAAAGAGCGATAACTCGTTCAAAAATTAACCTATCCGTATGAAATTTGGATATGTTGTTAACTAAAAGATGCTGATTAAAATTAGAAAATGCAAATTAGTGGCGCTGCAATTGGATTGCGTCATCTGTGCGGAGCATAAAAATGCATGCTAGAGAGTACGGCTGCCGGTGTCGCTGTTATTATGAGATAAGAAAACTGAGATAGCCAATTCATTAGTATGATCTCGAGGTATCATTTGTCCGCATAACTGCGATATAGAGCTATTGAAAAATTGGATGTAGGCCAAAATCAGACAGAGGTGGCCAGATGGCTAAATGTGAGTCCTTATGTTGTTCATAGTCTTTGGTAACACTTTCAAACGACTGGTTCGGCCTCCAGAAGGTTCAGCAAAGGACGAGCAATAGCTACGACAAGCACCGATGACCGATATTTGCGGTTATGTGTACGAAGGATTAGAACAGCAACACCCTCTCATCTGAAATCCGTCCTTGCTGTAGTCACTGGAAGGTTAGTATCAGCGTTTACTGTGCGTAGAAAGCTTCATGAAGGTGGTCTTTACGCGATGTGACCAGATATTTGTGTGCCGCTCACCTCATGTCTCCGGAGGGAACGTTTAAGGTGAGCCCGTCAACATGTCCACTGGACGGCTGATCAATGGCGGCGTGTTCTCGTTACAAATGCGTTCCTGTTTAGCCTCCAAAGTGATAGTAGGAATTGTTTGATTTGGAGAGAACAGAGAACACACTATCATCCATGAAACATTCGTAAAAGAAATTCGTATGGAGGAGGCAGTGTCTGTGTTTTGGATGGTATCTCTTTGGGCGGACGTACAGACCCCCATGTCTTTCCACATAGAACTGTGAATGTTCACGTCTATAGAGATGACATTCATGATGCTTATGTGCACCCTTATGCCGGTGCAATAGGTAAAGATTTCCTGTTACAGGACGATAACGCTAGACCGCACAGGGTTCACATCGTAGAAGATTATCTTCAGCACCAAACAATTCAGCGCATGGAATGGCCAGCGCGATTACTGAACTTCAATCCCATTGAGCATCTTTGGGATGCTTTAGGAAGATGTGTCTCTGCTCTCAATCCCCCTCCTCAGATCCTTGCAGCGCTTACAACTGCTTTACAAGAAAAATGGCTCGTACTTCACAGCAAACTTATCGATCGCATAATTGACAGTATCACACTTCGCTATATGTGCTGTATTGCTTCTAGGGGTGATCATACTCCATATTAAAGGTACTTTTCCTATACCAAACTGAGACATTTATTTTGTTTATTTTATAATTTTATTAATTTCTGAAACACCACAATCGCTTGGAATGGCCAGCGCGATTACTGAACTTCAATCCCATTGAGCATCTTTGGGATGCTTTAGGAAGATGTGTCTCTGCTCTCAATCCCCCTCCTCAGATCCTTGCAGCGCTTACAACTGCTTTACAAGAAAAATGGCTCGTACTTCACAGCAAACTTATCGATCGCATAATTGACAGTATCACACTTCGCTATATGTGCTGTATTGCTTCTAGGGGTGATCATACTCCATATTAAAGGTACTTTTCCTATACCAAACTGAGACATTTATTTTGTTTATTTTATAATTTTATTAATTTCTGAAACACCACAATCGCTTGGTAATTTCTTTTAATGTTATTTTATACCTTACTATGTGTTGTAAATTGAGTCTGAGTTTTATTAAAATCTACTTGTAACATTTTGAGTAATCGCTATTTTTGTTGTTTTTCCTTAATTTTTGGAAACCAGTGTATATCGGCACAAAGTACAATCCTTCCCCACTTTTTACATATAAATATTTTCGATCCCCTTTCGTAGAGTTCCTTTGAATTTAACTTGAGCTCCCGTAAGCTACGGAGTGGAATGAAGAAAACGAACAAATTAGAAATTCTGAAACGTTTGAATGTTTTGCAAAAGGTTTGGCGTGGCTGGAACAGCAGAAAGACTGTAATACCGGTAAACTAATAATATTAAAAAACTCCGTGGTAGAGCTTCAAAGCAAAGGCAATCGAAAGTGCGATAAACAAAACATTTTTTCAAACCCTTGTGATATATGTAAAAGGTACTTAATTTCAAAATTAAAATTCAGGTAATTTAATCTTGTTTCTTTTTTGCTATTTCTTTATTTTTATTAAGCACTTGTTACCATAATAAGAAATATTGCATATATTTCGCCTTAATCTTAAAATTGAAGCATTCTCGATTATCCGAAAATTTCAATTTTCCAAAAGATGATAGGTCCCAATTACTTCGGATAACCGAGGTTCTACTGTACTTATGTATCAGAGCAATGAAAAGTTTATAATTGCTACATTTATTCCATATATACAATCTCTCCTGTGAAATACACCGCCTCTTGTGTGGTAGGCCAGAGCGCTGACACAAAAATGGCGGCTGCCGAAGGCGAATTTTTTTCACCTTGTGTACGGTCCCTTAAATTTTGGTACAAATAATTTTTTCCGCTTTATTTTTCTGAGATTAAACAAGTGAAAGAAATCTTTTATAAAATGCTTGTGTCTAAATTTAAGGCACCGTACATATGATATCCGCCTTCAGCAGCCGCCATTTTTGTGTCAGCGCTCTGGCCTAGTATTCAGTGGGTGGTGGTGAAATAGCCGAGGCTAACGAAAAAGACAGTCTACCGCGGTGCATCCCGCGTGTCTTTTTTTTACGGACTGCTAGAGTGACGTGATGCTCTTTTCGCACACCTTCATTGGTGCATTTGGGCATCACGTGACTCCAGCGGTCTGTAAAAAAAGATACGTGGAATGCACCGCAGCAGCCTGTCTTTCTCGTTAGCTTCGTGAAATAGCATAATGACGTCACTGGAAATGTACGTCGCGCTTTCGGTTTTCCTCATCCCTTTAATTATAATAAATATTATCCAGCGAATAATATTTTGATCGATAATTTATCGGGTCAGTATTTTGTCTACTATTATTTTGGTATGGAAAACTTTATTCTTATTAAATATTTTAATTAATACTTTTATAGCACATGCAACATCTTTATACGGACTTGCTATGGTGACCATTGATGTCATCGACACCAATGACCATCCTCCCACATTTTCTCAGATGTCTTACTCGGCTTCACTAGCAGAAAATCTTCCAGCTGGACACTGCTTCCTACAAGTGAGTAATATTTTCTTTTACTAAAGTTAAAAGAGTTGAGATTTTATGCATTTTAAATAATGATTGTTTTCTATTCAGAAAATACGGGATGGAAGAATATGTAATCGTGTTTCAAAAATTGATTTACGCTTGAATTAAAAAAAAAAAATGTATATAGTTAGTTTATTATCTTATTAACATTGGCAAAAAATGCCATACAAATAAAAGTAATCTGATTAGTGAAAAGCTCATAGCATGAGTATAATTTGTAGTGTATACTAGAGATGACACTGGCTCATCCCTTGCTCGTAAATTCAAACGCGAGCTGGAGTCCCGTCCTGATGCGGGCTCGGGGTCGATATTTATACCATACTTCGGGCTCGGACTCAAAATGAACATTTTATTTATTCACAAATTGGAAAAAAAGAAAAAAACACTTGCTATTTGAGAAACTAGAATGTAGTTTCTTAAAGTGTTTTACAATACTATACAAATCAGTTTCAAAGGGAATTGTTACTGATGAGATAGAAGGAGAACTATTCTATCTGATTCCTGAAGCTTTTGCACCGTCAGTGTTTGTAACATAAAGAAGCCATGGAGTATCTCTTGTCTATCCTCGCTTTCTGTTTGAAGTTCTTTTCTAGAATGACTGTAAAAGAAAATTCATGTCTTCCTGCTATAGTTGTACAATGATATTTAAAAAATATAAGAAAAGTGAGTTTTGTAGATTTCTGTTAGTGGTTGAGTATAAATAACAATTTTGCTAATTTAAGTAGCTTTTTAGGGACATGAAAATAAAACAAAAAGTCGTCAGTAGAGAGTATTTCGGATTAATACTTATTTCTATGTAAGAAGAGATTTTTAAATGAGAAAATTTGTTTCCGATATTTGTTTCGTCTAGTTGCGAAACCGGTCATCTCCAAAAAATAAAATTTTGGGGGAAGGCAGACTTTTCTGCTACATTTAGCCAAAATATGATTGGAATCAAAATTCTATAGTTTTATAGTCATTAGGCAGTATATTTGACCTGTTTTGGCATGGTTTATTTTTTACAGATGGTTTAAACGCTTACTTAGAACTTAAAAGCTGAAAAAACACATTTTCCAATTTTGAGGAGTTCGCCGGTTTTGCAACTAGACGACACAATTATTCTTTAAACATAAAAACGTTTAAAGACGCTATTAACAAGTTTCAATTGTGGATTTTCGTTTCTCGGAAGGGTCGGATTTTAAATGTTTGGGCTTGAACTCCGAAAAAACAGCCCAAACTCATCTGTAGTGTTTATTACAGGATCTGTCAGACTGGTAGGCACTACTGCTTGGTGTCGTTGGTTTTGAAACAGGCATACAAGCATGTAAAAGTTTATAATTGAATGAAAAAATCTGGAAAAAACTTAATATTCACAAAAGAATGCGGATTATCTTTTTCTTTAATTTTCAAGAGAAATTGTGCGAAGAAAAAAAAAAAAATTCTTAAAAGACACGCTTGTGGAAAAAAAAAAGAATGAGAATTATAAGATAAAAATCCAACGGTTCACCATGTCCCATGTAATTATATATGAAATGAATTGATAAATTATTAATTTTCCACAATGTCCATCCATTCAACAAACACTATTTTGAGAAAAATATATTTAAAAGAATGGTAGAGGTATTGCGCTTCGGCAGATGACGCGAACAAAAGCCTGTGGAGAAAATCGGCAATGGAAACAGAAAGAGATTTTTTTAGGCTTAAAAAAAGTTACTTTGTAAGACAAAAAGGTAGTAGTTTTGTGTGTGTGTGTGTGTGTGTTTATTATTTTCTTGAGGGGGGGGGGGGTGGAGCGTTGAAGTTCTTACATTGGCATATCTCCATTACTCATTTCATTGAGATTTCTTAACAATATTCTGAACGTATTTCATAATCCCATGGAACTATTACTAAAAAGGAACTGACATACCCTTAAAATAGTGGAGCTTCAATTGTAGCCGCTGTCGCAGACGTTGTTTACCGCCGGCGGAAACTTCCACCAGTAGATTTACATAGAAATCTTCAACTTATTTGAAAGCCTTATTATTACAAAATTTCAGTCATAAATAACGGTAGAAAAAGATTTTCATTTTTTCTGGTAGCAGTTTACTTTGGCGGTAGTTAGGTCCTGCGTTTCCGCCATATTGTGACAACCAGGGAAACAAACTGACAGTTTTACAAGGTATACTGACACCAGTAAAAACAAATAGAAAATTTTACGACATTTTTGAGAAAAATTTCCATGTAAAAGACGCTTAAATAAGACGAAATTTTCTATTCAATTTTACCGGTGGGATGTTTGTCCTGGCGGTAATCAGAAACTGAAGATCCGATTTAAAAAAACAGCCGCCATCTTGTGACAACCTCCTCAGTTATTTCACTGGCAACTGGTAGACAGTACACTATATGTCTCCTTCTCTTTATTCAAAACTCCATTCATAATCTATGCATGATTTTTCATTCTGGTTTTAATTGACATTAATTACAATCTTTTTTTTAATTCTTAGATTCACGCTGAAAGCGGAGATTCTGTTGACACGTTATCATATGCTGTAGATCGTAACACCATACCATTTACTGTCAATCCAAAAACTGGAGACGTATGTACGAAACAAGTTTTGGACAGAGAAGAAAAAGCTACGTACGAGTTCGTGGTCATTGCTCTGGACGGACGTTATGAAACGAAATCGCCAGTGGTCATCAGGGTTGTGGACCAAAACGACAATCCGCCGAAATTTGAACGGGAAAGATATTTCGTCAGCATTCCGCCAAACTCTCAAGCTGGAAGAACTATCATTCAAGTATGTTGCTGTTTAGTTACCAAATTTTCAAATGCAAATGAGATTAGTGAATGCAGTGACTCCAGTTTCGTTCTTAAAACTGTTGCCAGCCACAAATTAATAATATAAATTTTATTCTAATTTTAGGAAAGCAGGGCCGAAACTAGCCTTTTTTGCAACCGGGGCAAACATGGATTTTGCCCCCCCCCCCACCTTCTTCCGCAAAGTATACTTACAAAGAGAATTTTGATAATTTCCTTCTAGCCGACTTACTTTAAAATTTAAAATATGTAATCATAAAATATGTAATACTGAACTACGTAATCTACGATGGCGGATCCAAGGGGGAGGTCACGGGGATCATGACCCTCCTCTGAACACCAACAAAAATATTCTAAAGATCATTTAAAAAATGAAACATACAGTAGAGTCCCGATTATCCAAGTCCCGCTTTACTGAGCTTCCGCTTTAACCGAGTTATTTTCTTCTGATGGACTGATGGCTTCCATTATTATGAAACAGCCTTTAAAAATGAAGAAAAATTATGACAATTCCCCCCCCCCCATTCTGACCAGAAAATCAGACTTCTAACTTTTTACGACTGCTCTTTCGTCTTCACCTAACACTTCATTTATAAAGGGTGTTTCATAATAATGGAAGACATCAGTCCATCAGAAGAAAATGATCCATTCCAAAGGTATAATCCTTCATTTGGCGCCCGGGGCGTATGCCCCCTCTGCTCCCCCTTAGTTTCGGCCCTGTAGGAAAGTATCAATATACATAAAATACACTGTCAAAAAATGTTTCTTGATCAAGGAAAATAGATTAGGCTGGTGCAAAAATAATGCATGACTTTTCAATTCAAATTTAAAACGCTATAACTTTCTTCAAACGAAATATATTAATTCAAAGTAAGAGCCGTTACAATCAATACATTTTTGCAAACGAGAAACGAGTTAAAGTATTCATGTATTTTCTGAACGATCTTCTGCATTTACTACAAAATGGAAAACGCCATTCGATTACATAGTTTCTGAATATGAACAACCGTCAGTTTCATGCGTTTTCGACAAAAATGAATCCAGAAATCTGTCAGAAAAGTAGCTCCTTTCGATTTCAGAACAACCTTAACCCATTTATGCCTGAACTTTTGTTTTCTCAAATTTGTTGGTAAAATGACTTTAAAATGTTACAAAATGAACTGAAAAAATACTAAAAAAAATTACTCTAAAATATTTTTGTATTTATTTGACAAAATGTAAACGTACTAAATATAGGAATATGCAATGTGGAAAAATGCATAATTATATGTTTTTCTAAATTTATATAAATTAAGCTTTTAAATTGTATATTATATAAAATAATTAGTATTTTTATGAACTATTAAAAAATATATTTATTTCTTTACCGAGACTAATAACATTATAGGTATTATTAGAGGAGAAGGTCCAAATACCGGCTACTAGATGTTCTGAGAACTTGAGAACTGTGCGCAGCGCAGCCTAGCGGTGATAGGCAGAGTTTGTAACTTTAAGAAGAAAGTTACGAAAAGTACGTCGCTGCAGTCTGTGTCGTTTACAAATAGTAAATGCAAAAGTGTCGAATCGACGTAATCTGGTACATCAAAAGTTTTTCAGATATTTGTTTCTCATTTTTTTTAATATACTGATCGTATATTGGCTTGAATTGGTGATTAAGTTATTTTCTAGACATATTTAGCTCTCAATTGCCACGCGCACATTATTGGTTTTTTATTGTATGAATGAGTAATACCGGTTTTAACTTAAACATAGCAGTGGTCCGATTACCGGCTACCTAGAGTGGTCTAAATACCGGCTAGCCGGTATTTGGATCTCTCTCGGTTGCTCTGCTTGAAGGGGAGGAAAATAAATTAATTTAAATAGTTCCATAATTAATAAATTAATTTAAATGGTTCAGAAATAGTTCCAGTCCCATTTCGCAATATGAAGAAAGCAACCATGGCCGTAATTCTTCATGATCGACACTGGTTACCGGATCACTTTCCGAAAAAGCGCTGTTGGACACTACAAAATTACCTGTAATAAATGTGAAGAGAAAGAAAAAAAAATGACGGAGTAAACCAGGCGAAAGAGGCAGAAATTTGATTTTAACGCTTTCGCTGCGCAATACGAGATTACCTCGAACAACGTAAAAGTAGCAAAATTTGCACAACCCGAGATTTCCTTGGGGATGCATTTTTTTCCGTCTAATTAACCCTCCTTAATTACTCCCACCAGATATTTTTTTATTGTAAATTTTGCCTTATTTAATTGGAGCATTTTTCCGGTTAAATTAGATAAAAAATTTTGTTTTGAAAACCGTTGACAAAAGAATAAAAATTCATAAAAGACGCTCGTCGCGAAGGGGTTAAATACGCAATTTTTGAAGCTATTTTGATAAAACAATTACGCAGCAAGAGGGTTAAAAAAGGGAAAAAGGAAAATATCCAACAGAGGAAGATGATAAATTTGTGTCTTCTGCATGGGTGCTTTCTCTGTGGACAAGAATGAGGGAGCGGATTCTGGGTTCAATGTTAAGACTGCGATATGTGGGCTGATAGGGACTATACCGACGCAGAGTGTGATGTTATGTTTTTGATTTTTTCAGATAAAATAATTCTCATTTCAATCAGCAAGCCTTTTTTTTTTGTTTTACACGTTAAAAAACAAAGCGAGAGATAGTCGTAAAGAATTTTAGAAATTTGACAAAAAAACTTATTTATTAAAAACTGCGTACTTCTTCTGTGCATAAGAAATGTTATTAATCAATACAATTTATTAAAATAATATTCTTATTGCTTAATAATTGTCATTAGCTCTATTTGTGTGATCTTTTGGAAAAAAAAAAAAAAAAAAAAAAAAAAAAAAAAAAACCTTAGGTAGCCGGTATTTAGACCCCATTTTAAAAATTCAAAATTTGAAGACTTTCGGAATTTTGCTTTTTATAAACAGAAAGCGCTTTTTAAACTGATTTTTTTCCTCTAAACAGGTGTAAAACATATCAAGGTACCCTGCTGTCACTTTTTATTTTATTAATTTTGAAAATTGTATGATCTAGATTGAAAACAAAAGTGGTAGCCGGTATTTGGACCTTTTCCTCTATTTATAAATTAAGGAAAATCGTATTTGAGGCTAAAAAATCTTTTATTTCAAAATCATCTTGAAAAGTACTTTACATAAATGACTGTCCCCTAAATGCCTAATAGAAATATGTGCCGATTTGCGCTTAGCACCCTATATTTTGTACGTTACAGACATGCATAAAAAATAGGCTTGAACATAAAACTTCGCAATTAAAAAAAATGCGTGTTTCAAAGAAACCAACAAGCTAAGATTATGACTTATTTATTTGGATCCTTGATACAAAAACTACAAATAAACTTACTTTTTACATTTCGCTATTTTGAAAAATGAAAAATCTATAAACACAGAAAAAAGGCCTTCATTTAAGCAAATAAATATCAATCTTATGCTGTCATCTCCCGGTAGTAGATAAAGACATTTATAGACAATTACTTCATACAATATGCATGTTGTAAAAGATAAGAAAATTATAAAAATTATTAAAATTCAAAACGTCCCAAAAATGGGGCGCTAGGCATAAATTGGTTAAGTAAGACTCCTAGAAATTGATTCCTATTTCTGTTTATTTTTACAGGTTTTGGCCACGGATCCGGATATGGATAGTAACGGCGAAGTAACCTATTGGATCAAAAACTCACACGGCCATTTTGAAATCGATTCTCAGACCGGTCATATTCGACTTAGCAATCCGTTGCCACCACTTTCACAGAAAAACATGACTTACGAAATGGAGATATTTGCCAGAGATCATGGAGCTGCATCCAACATAGGGAAAGCCATCTTAGTTGTCAGAGTTTCCAATACCAGAAATCACCCACCTAAATTCGAAAAATTTGGATATAGAGTTGCAGTTGATGAAAATTCAGCAAATGTAGACCTTGTGAGTGTGCACGCGTATGATCCAGATTCAGGTCCTGCTGGAAGGTCTGTATTACGTACTCTATAATCATTGTAATATATTCTAATAACTGGTTGAACCACATGTTTTATAAAATATTAATTTAAAACATATGTTATATATATTTTTTTCTATTAAGAATAAATTGTTGAAGGCATTGACGCCTTTTTTGATATAACTGCAAATGCAATTTATTCTTCACTACGCTAGAGTATATCTATAATAAACTAATAAAATTTACTTATAGTAATAAGAACACACAAAAATATTTGATACTTTTGTATTAACCCGGCGCAAGTCTTTGGGATAACATTAATAAAAATATTAGAATGATGTTCGATTAAAATTTTTGGGTTTATTTTATTATTTCTTCTTATTTATTTATTTTTTTTAGTATTTTAAATGAAATGAATGAAAGGTATGTAATTTAAATGTATATAATGCTTGTATTTTAGATGAAATGGATGCCATACGGATGTTGGCGATATTTCGCGATTTTTCATCTGCGTCTTGCTAATATAAAAGTAATAAATATTTCTCAAATAGGGATATAGTTGTAGAGTAAAAGATTTTACATGATTTAGTTTTTACAATGAACTTCACACAAGATTTTAAAAATGTGTGATTTCTCAGTACGAGTTTATTTAATAATTCTACTGGTCTAAGACACTGTTAGTCACTGGCAAACATTTTAATGAATAACTACTTGAAAGTAAATTAGCATGATATTGCGACTTAATCACATAACAGACACTTCTATGAGGCTATAATAAATTGACTTGGGTTTTCCTAATACACGCACAAAATAAATAAATAACTGCAGCGATTATCCAGAAATGTTTAAAAAATTAATGCAAAGCTGTAGTTACCACGATTCCGAAAATCTTTCTCTTTTCTTCCGAAATATTTAACCGGAAAAACAATCATATAAATTTTCAGATAGCCAATAGGTTTTCAAAGTGAATGAAAATGTTTCTGAAATCTGTAAACACCTTAGTTACTCAAAGTTTTCAGAAATGTTATAAATATTAATGTTTCTGAAAATTACATGTGGGAAATACGATTAAACTTTACAAAGAGTGGCTAAATTTTCTGATACCAGTATTTAGATTACCATCATTTTCGTTTAGAGCAGTTTTTTTTATTTAGCCGGAGAATTTTGAGATTAAATAAAACATTTTTTTTTTTTGTACGAAAATACGGGTTTTTACAAATCGGAGACTTGGCAGTTTCATTTGTCGTTCATTTTCGTGAACGTTTGCTCTAAAATTAAACACTTTGCAATAAGCGTCACTAAACTGTATTTATAGGTGCTGCTAACTGTACACGTAACGTATACGTGCCGTACACCGTGTACGTTCTGTATAGCTTGTGCAAAATCCTTGAATTTGAATACCACCATTTACGAGCTGCAATTTTCTTCTTATTTAATCCCAGAATTTCGGCGAGTACTTAAAAGAAAATTACTACCTGAAAATAGTGGTGTACGGAAATTAAAAGTATACGGAACATTTGTCGCGGAGAAATTAAGCGTTTCTGCATGAGTTTAGGATGTATTGTAAAAATCTTTAAAATGTGATTATGTGCAAGAATCTGTATGAGCGTAGAAATTAAGTGTTTATCTGTGTGTTTAGGGTGTAATTGATAAGAGTGCATGTGTATAATCTGTGTCAACTTCAATTTAATAATTTAAATATTTATGATTTCAGGCTGAGATACAGAATCGTGCGGTCAACTCAAAGAGAAGCCTTTAGGATTGACAGTTCTAGCGGCAGGATAACACTTGTAACACCCTTGGATTACGAAAAGACTAAATACCTGGAATTGACCGTCGAAGCCAGGGATGAATCCAAAGAATCTCAATTCGCCACTACAGTTGTTCAGGTATATATATATATATATATTTATCGGATTCCATACTAAAATATCACATTTTACATCATTTAACTTTACAATAGTCGCGTAATTTTTGGAAAATGCGTTCAAAAATCGTCTTTTTTTATTGCCTCATTTTATTAGTTATAAAATTCTGGGTTAATTGGTAGTAAAAGAAACAGCGTAATTTTTTTTAATTGAATGTGTTCAGGATGGATATATATAGTTTAGGTACTTCTTAGTTATCCCGTCGACCAATTTCGCCAAATTATATAAATCGCCAAACCACTCGCCAAATTATACACATTGACATAATTTTTATTTTAAATAACGAAAGAACATATAAATTAGTAAAACCTTAATAAAAATACAAATAAAACGTCGAATTAATGGTTTTATTGGCCATTATTGGCCATTAATCTTACAATTAATTAATTAATGGCAAACCATTATTGGCATTTAATCTTACAATTTGGCGACAGTAATTTTGTCGACGGGATAACTAAGAAGTACCATATTTTTTAATCCCAATTTTACTTACTTTATGGTTTTTTTTTTTTTTTTGTACACACATGAAGTGAAGGGAAGCTTTAATACAATGGAAAAATAGAATCCTCTGACTCACATACAGATATGTCAATACTAAAATCTTCTTCACTTGAGCTACTCAACATAGATATGTATAAAACGAAAATTCAGATGCGTTGAGATCTGAAGTAAATAAAATACATGTTCGAACGCGTACAAATTCTTAAAATTAAGCATAGCATTCTAACCTTAAAATAAAATTTGTCCGTTCAGTGCTGCCATCTATTGACCGCTTAAGCATTAAAAGTAATGCAAAAAGTAAGCATTAAAAGTAAAATGAAAGAAGAAACAATAATGTCGCTCACCCGCAAGAAAAGTGACACAATTCCCAAAAATTCATTTTGCGTTTTATTCCACAGATATGTCTATCATACTAGGCAGTCTTATTACAGGAAAAGTTTGATAAGTGTAATTATCCGGAAAATCGGTTTATTACGCTATATGTCCTTTTGATCACAGAAGGGGTAAATTGTGTGGGGAGGTAAAATTACTTAACTCTCCAAACCTCTTCTATGTCTTCATGATTTTACGCTTCTATGCACGTTTTTACTGCTGCATGCAGAGCTAAGGGCTATAATTTCATGTTGCAGTAAAAACATGCGAAACTTCTTTTGCCTGTTTGTGAAATTTACTTTTATCGAGATGTTTCACTTTTCTTTCCATTGAGCGATATATTAGCTAAAGCGATATATTACCCAGGGAAACCCCCAGATATTCATAACTAACCAGTAACTGACACTATATCAAAAATCTAAATCAAATAAGCATTTTCTTTTAAAAATTCTGCAATGTATCGCCATATAGGGGTAACTTATTTATCTCAACTGTTATAACATATGTTTCAGTTATTGTTTTTTGAAAATAAGGATGGTGTCAGTTACTGGAGTTATTATAAATATTTATGGAAAAAAATAATTTTTAGTAATAAAAAGTATAACTTTTTTAAATTTTGAAAACATTAATTTTATTAAGTATTACTATTCTTTCAAAGTTCTTTTAAAGTAATACTATTATTTCAGAAAAAAAAATATAGGTATAAAATAGATTTAAAACTTTGTAGTAGTGATTTGAACAAAAAAGAATTGTGTCAGTTCTGGGGTTTCACCCTATGATGATCTACATCGTCTACGAAAAATAGACATAATGATAACTTAAACACGTGCTGTTTCTTTAGGAATCTAGACCATTTGGCGAGATTTTTCAAACTAACTTGGCGATATATCTTTCTCACTTGGCGATTTATCCTTGGACGCCGCTAGAACAAAGAAGTATCGACTACTTAAAAATATTATTTTTATTCACTTATTTTGAGATGCAAATCATTATTGGCATATTGAATAAAAGCAAAATATATAACGTGAATACATTGATTCTCAATTCATTTATTACTAAAATAGGTGCAAATATACTATAAAAGTTTTAAAACAGTAAAACTTTTGAAGATGTTAAAAACATAGATGTCAAATCACGTCCAAATTTCCCGAACGCTTTCAGCTAAACATTAGCCATCATCATGGGAGTTAAAATGAGAAATACTTTTAAAATGAGAAGTATTTCTCATTTTAACTCACCTGATGATGGTTAATGTTTAGCTGAATGCACTTTGTAAAATTTGACATGATTTGACATCTATGTTTTTAACATTTTGAAAAGTTTTAATGTTTTAAAACTTTTATAGTATATTTGCACCAATTTTAGTAATAAACGAATTGAGAATCAAAGTATTCACGCTGCTTATTTTGATTCATTAAAGTGAATACGACGTTTCAACATAGTATATAGAATTTTCTATATGTATTTAATTGAATAAAACCATCTAACAAAACCTATTTTTCTGTAGGTATCTGTTAATGATCTCAATGACAACCCACCAGAGTTTTTGGCTCTCCCACATCATTTGAGAGTCCCGCTCTCGACATCTATTGCTGAAGTGGTTTATACAGTTAAAGCTAAAGATGCTGACAGTCCAGCAGGAGGTAACAGTCTCATCTCCTATGAATTACAACCACCAAGCAGTCAATTTTCCATCAACAGGAAAACTGGACAAATTACGCCTAGTCAACCCCTTAGTCCAAGTACAGAAACATTAAGGATAAAAGCAACCGATGGAGGAGCCATTCCATTATCAAGGTAAGCATGATTTAACTCCTTCGTGTGTAAGTGCCACTTAGGGTGCCCAAAATCCTGCAATTTTGACACCAGTATTTTTGAACAGAAAATTTCATCTTATTTAATCACAGGGGTTCATCAGTCATGTAATTTCTCTTAGTAAAAGTGGTTGCGAAAAAAAGAGTATTTAACGTTCGTCGTGAAGAGATTAAAAAATATCTTGCTTCGAGAAACTTATCTATTAACCACTTCACCGTTTGCCACGAGATAAGTCGCGGTTAAAAGCACTGTTTCCCCATACCTGTCGCCAGTGAAGTGGTTTTAAACAGACATACAGCCATAAATGCAGACATTAATCCAGGAGAGAAAGTTCTCCGCTGTAAGGACTAATATTTCTCTTCACGGAATATTTTGAATTTCCTATTCTGTAAATGGAAAGTTCTCTCCTTCTTGGAACTCTATAATGTTTTCTTCCTCGCAGTATACTCGGTGCGTAAGCTCCTGTATACCATGAGCACCATTATTTCCGAACGCTTTCTTCGCTTTATTTAATGCTATACAAGCTGCTGACGCATTTATGGCTCATTTATAAAACTATCGTTAAAAATACTAAACAAACTAGAGGTTGCTATCCAATGTGTACTTGGCCCCACCAGTGGCCGAGAGCTTCTGCTCTCGAAGCTGGTAGACGGGAAGTGCTGGTTTCGAACCCAATCGTGCCCGTCGGCCTAATCGTTCGGAGTTTTCGTGGTTTTCTTCGAACCATGGATTTTCATGCGTAAATACGGGTTAGGTTCCCTTAGAAAGACCCCCACAAAGAGCACTCCCACCCTGTGCCTATATCCGTCGAGTTGATAATTGGCCGTCAAAAATCAACCCAACCCAATGTATACTTTATTCAATTTAATGATTTTGTAAAAATAAAAACACATGAATTAAATAAAACTCAACGTTTAGGTTTAATCTTCAAAACCATCTTCAAGAGTAACATTTTCTAAAAACACAGATCGCCAGGAAACAATATACATGCTACATCGTCAAAAATGACATTCAAACTGTAATTTGACGATGTAGCATGTAGATTGTTTCCTGCCGATTTGTGTTTCTAGAAAATTTTATTCCTGAAGATAGGTTTGAAGATTAAATCGAAACGTTGAGTTTTATTTTATTAATGTGTTTTTATTTTTAGATTATGTTTTAAATTTATGAATAAAGTATACGTTCAATAGCAGCCTTAATTTTGTTTAGTATTCAACTTTATAACGTAAAGTCCTTAATTATTACCGCTAAGAAATTCTACATTCTCCCCAGAAAGTTGGAATAGTTATTTTTGCTTATTATAATGACATGTATTTCGTGAATAAAATAAAGGAAAACTAGTATTAAAATTTTTCTCGCGTGAACTCGAAATTTCTGAATAAAAGAATCGCTAGATTTGGCAACAATGTTTGCGGCCTGTATAGCGTTAATAGTAGAATTTGTAACAATTTCTTAATAAGTTCCTTAATTTGTAATAAGGGGCAGGTTACTGTTATGCAGTGGTACTATACTCTTTGGAAATACTAAGGAGTGTACACACACAGGACATAAAATTCCGGAGTATAAAAAATTGAGTTCAACACTGTATCCAAGGAACAAGGACAACCATTTATAACTTTACAATTCTATAAGCAGTAAATAATATTTCTTAAATGCTTATTGCAGGCTATTACAGAGAGTCATAATAAGCAGACGAAAATGATTTTTATCACGTTGAAAAGTGTAAAATGAAACTTTATTTAAAAATAAAACTACATGTGTCTTTTAAAAACTTAGACAATAACTGTACTACTGTAAATATATCACATATTTGTACACGTATATTTTGTTAAATATATTATTATTAAACTATCAAAAATAGTTCTGGTCATTAATGGAAAAGACTGTTGATTTTTTGGAATAAAGCCGTCAGTTAGAAAGATAGTAAAAAATATATATTTTGCAACTTTTTGTTTTTTATTTGTTAAATATAGTATTTGACGGTTGCAGATTGTTTATACTCCGTAAAATCTTTTATCGACATCCTAAATAAGAACTTTTGTCAGTAAAATCATTGTGTGTTTGTTTAACACAAAAAAATAATATCAGTAACAAAAAACAATGTAGTTATTAATAATTAAAATTTATTAATAATAGTAACTTTCTTTGTTATTGTAGGTAATAATTTTGAATCTTTAAACCACTTAAGCGGATAATTTCTACCTGTCGAGCTCATTCACGGTAACTACTTTTAAATCGATAACAACAACAAAAAAAAAAAAAAAAAAAAATATTAATATGATAATTTAAAATAGTTTTAGATTTTAGATTTTTCTTTATTTGTCCAACAGCTTTTATCTTTCAAAATTTTTATACATCGATGAATGGGAATGACATCTGTATACTTCATAATAATTCGAGTGTTTAATATAAAATATCATGTAAGGCACCTTATTTGGACAGGCGTAGTTTTTTAAAAAATATATACGGTTTTATTTCTTTTTAGAGTCCTTTTCTAAAATTTTCTTAATTAAATATGATAGTTTATAAATTTCTTATCAAATCTCATTTTCTCTTCCAGCACTGTCGATCTTTCAGTGGAAGTTTACAAAGACAGTATTGACGACCCAACTCCAGTCTTCACTTCTGTTCAGTATTCAGTGAATGCGGACGGTATTCTTGAAGCAGGAACTACAGTGCTAGATGTTCGAGCAACTGTACCTAATGCAAGCCCCGTTTTCTATAACATTACAGGACCAGAAGATACACTAATCCGAGGTTTCAACATTGACAGAGAAACAGTAAGTTCTTCAGTCAGAACTACATTTTTCAAACGAAACATTTCAAAAAAAAAAAAAAAAAAAAAAAAAAAAAAAAAAAAAAAAAAAATCCGAAGTTATTTAGTTATTTTTCTGTGGCCATTAAATTATAATCTATACTACGCTTAGTATAGAAGTAATTAATTAACGAGCATAGAGAATATTTAAAACAAATTCAGATGATATGAGCAACAAATTTACAACGTTAAAACACACAAATTCAACTACCATGATAATAAAAGCAAAACCTGTTTTTTGTTTTTATTTCTTTTGCTTACTTTTGCACTGATGAAGGGGATATGGGGTACCCTTGAAACGGTCGTATGTACATTACGGTAGTTGAGATTATGTATTTTAACATTGTAAATTTGTGGCTCATGTCTTTGAACTCGCACAAGATTATTATCGTGATTATGTCCTGGCTATATTCCGATGATATTGAGTTTTATTTTCTGAGTGTATGTTATTACTAAGAGAGAAGCAATCGTTAAAAATTTAAGAGCAATACTAACTACTATTACTGTTATAAACAATAATTTTAAATATCTCTATCTATAATAATGGCAATATAGTGATTTTTAAAATTTCTATTTAATTTAGTAAATAATTTTACCTGTATTCCGCGAAGTTTCAACATTTTTGCTTAGTTATCATTTTCGTATTCGGAAATAAGTTACATGTCATAAGTATTGCCAACTCTTGGATAAGTTACATGAACATTCTTCCCTCGATTGACTAACTTGGTTTTAGTAACTATTAAAGAATAATTTTATTGTTTTAGAAACAATAATAATATTTTCTGTTTTTTAGGGTCGTATTACAACAACAACAAGGCTTTCAGCTGACCAGCAAACACTTTATCACTTTTTAGTTGCAGCGACCAATAAGCTTGATCCATCCAGGAGTACCGAAGCAGGAGTAAGTTTACTTTTGATATTCACAAACAATATTTGTAACTACTAAAAAATGTATAAAAAGTACGAGGGTAGGCTGATAAGTAACGCACACATACTTGTAGAGCGCGAACGAAATGACCTTCAGAAGCACGCCCGGTGGCATGTGGAAGTAACAATTCCCCTGTACACTTAATGGAGCTATGAATAAGGAGGAGGAGACATATAGTGTAGAATCTACCAGTTGCGAGTGAAGTAACTGAGCATGTTGTCACAAGATGGCGGCTGCTTTTTTAAAAATCGGATCTACACTTTCTGATCACCGCCAAAGCAAACTTTCCACCAGTAAAATTGAATATAACATTTCATCTTACTTAAACGTCTTATTCATGGAAATATTTTCTCACAAGTATGGTAAAATTTTCTATTTGTTTTTACCGTTGTCAGTTTGCCTGGTAAAAAATCAGTTTGTTTCACTGGCTGTCACAATATGGCGAAAACGCAGGGCCTGACTTCCGCTAAAGTAAACTTCCACCAGTAAAAATGAAAATCTGTTTCTGCCATTATTTATGACTGGAATTTTGCATTAATAAGGCCTTTAAATACGGAGAAAATTTCTATATAAGTTTACTGGTAGAATTTTCCACCGGAGGTAAGCCCTTAAGAAAGCGGTTACAGTTGAAGCTTTACTATTTTAAGGATATGTCAATTCCTCTTTAATAATAGTTCCATGGTACACGTGTGTGCAAATTTGAAATCGCTGAATTCATCCAGTGTGTTTTGAGAAGCGGAAGTATGGAGACGTTTTCCAGTGTTATGTCAACGCGTGTTAAACAGCGTGCTGTTATCGAATTTTTTACTGATGAAAAAGTGAGTCATTCTGAGATTCATCATCGTTTAAAGATGGCGATGCTGTTGATAAGTCTACTGTAAATCAATCCGCAGTAAAATTTTGTGATTGCGAGCCTAGAAAAGCCATAATTGTTGATGAAAAACGTAGAGGATGTCCGATAGCTGCCCAGACGATAAACATCGCAAACTCGTCGACAATTTGATTCAAAATGACCAGCGAATCACTCAAAAGTGGATCTCGCAAACCATATTGGGGTATCCAAGGAACGTGTCGTCATAATTATTGAATAACTGGGATAGCGTAAAATTTTCAGCTGTAGAGGATCTAGGAAACCTGAAGTTTGAGTCAATTGCACCACACCCTCCTTACTTCCTCGATCTTGCCCCTTCCGATTTTTATACTTTCCCTCTACTCAAGTGAGACCTCAAGAGTAATTCATTACACTTCGGACAATGAGGTGAAGGCAGCTGCGAAGTCCAGGATTCGAGAAAAGTCGGAAGAAATTTTCAGTGACGGAATAAAAAAACCTGTTACACTTTGGGAGAAATTTGTTATTCTTAACGTTGACTAAGTTGAAAAATAAACATATGATTTTGAAACTTAAGAGTTGTACTTTAATGTACTTTTTGTCCGATCTTGCTATATCTTTTTATTCGTGTTCTACATGCATGTTTGCATTTCTTTTCAGCCTACCCTCGTAGTTGTAAAACTATCAACACTTTCACTGTGCATTTTGAAATAAGTGCGGCCGCATTGACTATTTTTTCGCTTTTATCTTGGGAAATGAAGGTGTCAATATTTTATAGCATGTGCTTCATTGCTGTTTTAATACCCAACGTAGGTTGTTGATTCATGTCATTCAGTATGTACAGTCGTGAAAAAAAAAAGTAAACATCCCCTGCTAACTCCTCAACAAATTATCGTAGACGAAAGTTACTGGTACCGAACGATTAGAAATGAAGTCTACTTTTAAATGACGTATATAAATTTACTTAGGCGGCCATCTACATATTAAAACGAATCCAAATTTCATTTTTTTTCAAGGGCAATACCCAATTTTAACGAGATATTTCAAATCTTTGGTTCAAACTATGCCTAGACACCAAATTTCAAGTAATTTGAATGATAAGTTTTTGAATTATAAACATTCAAAATTTAGTGCTTCTAATGTTAAATTACATTTTCATATTTTTATTTATAACTTCTGAAATTATGACCCTAATGTTTTAATTTTTTGTGTAGTAATAATACTAATATACCCAAACATAAATATGTTGAATTTGCAATTTTTATAATTTTTTCATATGAATTATGAAGTATGAAATTAATATTAAAAAAATTGTGAATTGCAACCTACAATTTTTTTGATGGATTCAGATTTATTAAGTCCTGCTTTATGGAAATCCAAAATTTCATATTTTTCTTCCAAGTAGTTTTCAAATTATGCTTAAAAAAACGGCAAAATGATGGTTTAAGGGGCCCTCTATGATAGAAGTGACTAAATATTTTGAAATTTCTTATGCTATCATGTAATGTAACACGATTAATTGACTGCTTAAGGTGCCTTGATCAAGAAGGGAGCTCTCTCGGTTAACAATCGAGTACCGAACTTCAATTTGGATACTGCCCTTAAATTACGCTCGTTTTAAAATAATTAATTTCTTGGAAACTTATGGTACGAATTGCATAAAAATTTGTTTTTAGACTAATTGAAGGGTGTAGAGTTCATTTATGCTGTCAGAATTGTGTACTGCTATTGGAAAAAACAAAGTTATGGTTCGTTTTAATATGTAAATGGCCTCCTAAACAAATTTTATATACATCATTTAAAAGTAGACTTTATTTGCAATCGTTCGGTACCAGTAACGTTCTTCTACGATAATTTGTTGAGGAGTTAGTAGGGGGTGTTTACTTTTTTTTCCACGATTGTACTTTTATACATGATATAGAATACGGTAACCACCCTGTCCGCTCTTTGAATACAATTTTTTTTCAAAGTAAAAACTTCTTTTATCTTTTTCTTAGAAATTTTGTAATAACCTACCCGGAAGGTAATTTTTGTTGAAAATATTGTGAAACCTAGCGCGAAATATTTTCTTCAAAAAGAAAATACCAGAGTTTAAAAAATGTATCAGTAGCAGCTCTGTATTAAAAATGTTTTGCGGTCTGTGGATATATGTATAAATTCTTTGACAACAAAAGAAAAGACCTTATTGAAATGATACGCATTTATAATGGAAAAAGCTTTATCAGCCTTCTATCCACAGACAACTTTCTAGCTCTAAACACCGAGAGTCCGATGTTAGTATGACCAGCTGTTTGGGGCATATGTTGTATAGCAACTCATGTCTCATGGTCATGAATACATTGCTGGGCGCTGTAGACAGTATTTCTTATTGAATAGTAGCGTCTCAGCCTTAGGTTTAGTTTAGATAAATTTGTTAAACGTTTTCGAACTTTTAGCAGCGTTTAAATAGTAGTATACCAACGGTGCACATGTGCATTAGGTATAGTAATAAAAAAATGCCACTTTTCTGTTGTATTACATACCACTATTTCTAAACAATAATTTGCGCGATGAATTTATACAGTAACTATCATGAAGATTATTACAAATGAATAGTGTTAGACAAAACAGTAAAAAAAAATGCCGGCTTAGACAAACTTGTATTAGCCGGTATAAAATATTAGTATTCTAAGGGTATGAATTAATTTAGGCATTCGGAATTAATATATCATTATACGCAATATTTCTTTAGATTGTTAATAAATTTATCTCTTTCTTAGGTTGTTGTACAACTGAGTGATGCAAGCATAAGATGTCCGAAGTTCCCTTTCTCAGAATATTTCACCGCCATACGAGAAAATGCAATGCCAGATTCTGTTGTGCTACCTTACCTGCAAGTTGAAGACGCTCATATTTTTGATAGGGTAAGTGCATTATATAAAAATAAAGTACTGTTTTAAGCAAAATGCATTTCGTTTATAATATTTTACTGAGATTTCTTTAAAAAATAGAAATTCTGAATTTTAATACTTTGAAAATTAAGAAAAAAACATAAATGTGCATTTCTTTTCCAGATCTCGTATCAAATTACTGAAGATAATTCTAACGACAATTTCTTCATCGATACTCGAGCTTTCAATGTTTCAGCTAAAATTAAGAAGCCACTTGATCGGGATTCTATGCCAGTTACCCTCCAAGGAATGTACACGCTCACGGTAAGTACGAAAAATGTCGGATTAGTAAAATTTACATGATCTTACATAAAGTATATAAACTAAACTCTTAACTCCTTGAGGGGCGGTGATGCCGTCACGGCATCACATAATTTCAATCCCTAATTGCCACATTGGCACCAGATTTTTTGAATGAAAACTTCACTTTTATTAAATAAGCGAAAATATACCTTTACTCATCGCTGCCAACTCTTCCGCTTTTTCATACCGCAAAAATTTAATAGAAACATTTGCCTTATTTAATCGGCAGATTTCGGCGATTTAGAAAGATAAAATTTACTATAAATTTTTTGTGGTCTAAAAAAGCGTAAGATGTTGGCAGCTATGCTTTACTTCTTTAGAAATAGATTTTCTTGTAAATACTAGTTTTACTCAATTATTTCAACAGTTTACAAATACAATTACTTTGCCCCTGAAAGGGTTAATACTTTAGATAATATTTTTTAACAGCGTGATAATTTCGCATAAATTCTGAATATTTACTTGAAAAGCTTTAAGTGCGTCAACAGTTATGCAATCATAATTGTCTAATCTCTCTAAATTTCCACTGGGTAATTCTTCATTAATCTGGACAGCGGATATCCCACAGTTGAACTTCAATACAAAGATATGGTAGGAAATTCGACCGCACATGAAGTGCTCTAAAAGTTTAAATGGAATAGACTAAGTCAATAGTGTTATAGTACCTTCTGACCTGATTACTTTCCGTTATATATCAATAGCTATGCTATCACAGTTGAAGTTATCTCTCTCTTAAATTTTCGCAGGATAATTCTCTATTAATTTGGACAGAAGGCAATGTCCATACAAAATTAAGATATAAAATTCGAACGCGGGTGAAGCATTTAACCTAAGGTCAAGATTAATGGGCTATTATTTTATAAGTTTTGCATGGAATGCACTAATTTTATAAAGATTTAATTCTGCCATTCTGGATTATTATCGAATTTTACATTTTAAATTGGTTAAAAAAATTAAATGCTGATCAACTTAATCTGTATCACCATCTCGAAAAATTTTCAAATCCAAGGAGATCTATGTGTTTTGTCTGAAATGGGTACGGAAAACTTATGTATTTAGAGGTTTGAAAATCGGATAATTTTTTGTAATATAATTTGCTTTTATGAATTTCATAAATTTAAAAGTCGTATAATCTCTGAATAGGCTTCTAGAATGCTTCAGGATTTTTGAGTCGCTATGTAACCGTAGTTGAAGGGAATCTTTTTCTTCATCTTTGTTCGGTGTGTGATACATGAATGCAACTGCTGGGCTATGGGGAAAATCATGACGCATAGATGTCAAATTGTAAACTTTTTGATGTCTTAAAATCTTTATAGTATTCTTCGCCTTATTTAATCCTAAAATTTCTGTGATTAAATGAAGCGAAGAGTATTATAAGAAGTTGTTCGGAAAGTCGTGTCCGTTCGGGAAAATCAATTCGCACCGGAAAATTCTGTCCGGTAATTATTTGGCATTAGATATCGGAATCAATGTCTAATAATTAAATGATAGAATTTTCCAGTACGAATTGATTTTCACAAACGGACACGACTTTCAGAACGACCCAATAGTTTCGAAAGATTCCCTGTATTACATACATCCTACATAAAATTTTGTAAACTGTGAAAAACAACTTACAAGTTCGGCTTGAAAATCTACACTCAAAACATGATAAAATTTCGTATACTTAACATGAAAAGAACATTTGTAACCTCTGTATTAAAACTTCAAAATACATTAGCTTTGTAAAAGTTTGTAATGTATTTAACACTTTCACGCCGGCGCGGTGGGTCACACTCGATTGTCTCAGAGTAGTCAAGTCTCCGGCTTTGTGCACACCACTGTTATTTTAGACAAAATTTTGTTCTTTTAAATCGCCCAATTGTTCTAATTAAATAAAACAACATTTTCTTTATTAAAATACTGGTATCCAAATAGCCGGAGACTTAGTAGCTCTGAGACAGTCGAGTGTGACCCACCGCGCGAGCGTGAACGTGTTAAAGATCATAATAGGAAAGTTTCGTTTCGAAATTTTATATTTTAGAACTCAAAGAAGAAAATCAAATAATCAAATGAAAATGATTAAAAACGGTGGATCACAAGCTAAAAAGCAATTTACGTACGGCATGAACACCTCACCAATTTGCAGGATCAGATTTCAAGATATTTAAATAATAAATGTAGGTATCCACGCACGTTTGAAACGTCGTTCGATCAAAATATCGATTTTTAATTTTTGCAATAATATTAAAATCGAATCTTTTAACTGTCGAATTATGCTTAAATTTTGTATGCATCTTTATTAGATCCAGAGTTACGGCCGTTTAAAGTTAAAGCTATTACAGCTTTTGAATTGTGTTTAAAATTTATTTTTAGCTTTTTTTCAAAATGAAGTTTTTCAAATTCTTACTGTACGCAAAACATTCTATGGCAAAAAACTATGCATTATATTCCTTGAAATTTCGTGTAATTCTTTTAGAAAAGTATTTTCAGGATATAGACAACACTCGTGAAAATATATCAGTTATATATTTACACTGGTATAAGCGACAAAGTTGCAACGAATTATATAAATTTTTCATTAAATCAGTACTTCAACTGCCACAGCATCAGAGAAATAGATGCTGTTGTAATGCGAATAATCTGTGCCCTACAGAAAGTTATTCTGACTATTATGCAATTTACAAAATGCCAATACATTGGTTTGTTTTTGAGTTGTCATGTTTTGCGGAAATGTCAATTTTTCACATGATTTTGACTATTTTTTACTTACATTTTTTTCCTGTGTAATTGCTAAAATTTTTATATATTTTTCAAAGGTTTAACTTAAAATCATCATAAAAAATTGGTATAAAGAAAGAATTTCCAAAAATCACCTCCGAAGGTGTGTGGATACCTTAATCACAAAGAGCCAGACATTATTTAACAATTAAAACATAAAATTCCTGTTATATATTTCAGTAATTTGTTTCTTCATCTTTTTAAAAATATCAAATAACGAAAATAATTTTTATTTTTACTTGAATGATTAACATTTTTTTTTTTTACGAATTAAATTAATCAATAAACTGTACCATAATATTTATATTTAATATTGATTCATTATTATTTTCCTCATGTGGACATTATTGATAATACTTAGAGTTATTATTATACAATGCATAATTTAGCTGTGAATTGACGATTACTAATATGGCAGTGGCGTGGCGTCCGGTCATCGCTGGATGCGGCGATGACCAAGCAATATTTTAAAACTCTTAATAAGCTTTTAAAACTCTACGATCCAGTTTTAGCAGAACATTTGGAGTTCATGTATAAGTGAAGATAAGATTTAAAGTTTCTTTTTTGAACATTCAACCATTGAATTTTAGAGTTAATAATTTTTCACCACAAACTTAAATAATTGCGATGACCACCGAAAAGTTTCACGCCACGCCACTGTAATATGGATATTCAATGTGTTATTTAATCACATCCAAACTTTTATTTACCAACAGGTTACAGCGAGTAATCAACGATGTTCTGGAAACACAAGGCTCAATATTTTTGTTGAAGATGTAAATGATAACAGTCCAACATTTGAAAAGAAAGATTTTGTTGTTGAAGTTAAAGAGGTAAGCTACAAACAAATTTTGCTTTTGAAGAAAAAAGAGCGATATGTTTACTACAAAATAATTTATGTATATTTAGGCTGTTTAATTTCCGAAATTAGTATGAAAAATGCATAAATCGCATGCTTCGTAACACATAAGCTAGAATGACCCACTTTACCTGTATTTAGAAGAATTCAAATCTTTCCTAACATTTATTGATCAATCATATTAATATTGCTTTTACTCTAAAACAGCCTCCAAAAATTTAATTATTGTAAGCAATTATATAAACTATAACAAAAATTAGAAATTTCAATCATATTTTAAATATATTTTAATAATATTGTAGAGTTTTAGCTTAAAAAAAAATCAAACCTAAATGAAAGTAGAAAAAGAAATAAAAGTAATGTATGTAAGGTTGAAAATACTTTCTTATGATTCACTGAGGATACAAAGTTTCTGCATACGTATAGCTGCCAACTTTTGCACTTTTTTTATTCCACTATTTCTGAAATGAAAAAATTACCTTATTTAATTTTAAGTGCTTTTCGAATAAAAAAGACAAATTTTTCTAGTCATAAATAATATTAAGAAAAAAAGTACAAAAGATGACAGCTATGCATACACTTTGTAATAATTCAAGAAACAGTACTATCAAAGTATTTTAAGTTTCCCTGGAATCCAAAAATTTTTTTCGATTATTTCTAAATAATTTTATTCATTGCTCTTTTTTTCTGATTTTTTTTATTTTATTTCATAATTTATTAAGTTGCATACATAAAAATAACACAACAATTACTATTCAAACTTTATGTATTTACTTTGATATTAAGATATCTAAATGATTTACATACTTCTAATTTAACCAGTTATTATAAAGAGTTACGTGAACCAACGGCAAAAGTAAAATATTTGCATTTCTGTTTTCTTATTTCAGTATAGCTTCAGTATTTTAAATTTAAAAAAGTGCAAATATAAATGAAAACTTTACTTTCTTTATTTTATAATTTACCGAGTACACGAATTTATTGCATCAACATTAAATATTGCAATAAATTGTATTATCATTACCATTTTATTATAACTCCAAGAAATTGAAAGTTTTCCTTGCATCTTAAAAATTTCTCATGATTAATTTTGAAATATGTAAACGATTTTGTGCTATCTTTTAATTTCTTGTGTTTTTTTTTCCTTTTTTTCAGTAAATAATAACAGTAGAATATGCAATGTGTAATAGCCAGTACAATAATAGTTATATGGCAGTCCAATAACGGTACCAATAACATTTTCATTGTTTATTTACATACATTTATTTATGAAACATTAATATTGAAACTTGGTATATTTACAGCCAAGATCTTTTTTTTTTCACCTTGATCTGCATGCATTTTCTCGAATAATTTTAGGTTAGAAATTAAAAAAAATCCCCATTACTTATTATTAAAAGTAATTTACGTGTAAAATAATTTTCAGTTATGTACAAATGTTTGTTATTTTCCAAGATTTTTAAGTTATTTTCCAAGAAGGAATTAAAATTTTTCCTTCACCTTTTGGACAAATGCATTCAAATGTAAATTTTTCTAAAAAATAATGATGTTTTAAAAGAAAAAAGGATCAAAAGAGGCGTTTAATTTTTGATATTATAGAATATGCACATTAATATTAAAAATATATCTTCCACACCTTACCATCTGTGGTTATATAACAATTCAATATTACATAGTTTAATTACCTTAAATATTATGAACAACAACAACAAAAAAAAATTAGAAAAATTATTAAAATATCTTAATGAATTTTATCATATAAATAAGGAAATTCTTCATTTTTTTTCAATTTTTTGTATTTAATGATAAATATATTTGTTTTCCCCAAAAATTTAGAATGCACCTCCTGGTCAAGTTGTTGTCCATCTAACTGCTACTGATAAAGATGAATTGGATATAAATAAACTAAGATATTTCATCGTTGATGGTAAGTATATCGTATTAATTCTCATACCGATAGTCAAAAGAAAACTACAACAAATATATCAAGTATTTTTCAATCCTATAAATATTGTGTTTTGTAAAGTAACTTGCATGCAGTATATTTTTATTTTCCATATAATTTATTTTCTAAAGGCAGTATTAGTGAAAGCTCTTAGACGCGTTCGTAATTATATAAGTATTATATAGTCGTCGTTCGGTCCGTTTGTCTGTCTGTCCATCCGTTTGCATATAACAGAGCAAAAACTACCCAGCCGAATGTTCTGAAATTTTAAATGTATAATTGTCGTGAAATTTTGACGTGTTATTTCAAATTTCATGAAAATCGGATATAAAGTTTAATTACAGGGACAGTCAAAATTTTTTCGTTACATTATGACCAATGGGAAAACATTATTTCAAGTCCATTTTAATGGTGTTACAGGTTTTCGAACAGAATGAAATTGATATGCACTTATGAAGTGCACTAAAGTATACATTCAGTACAATATGCGGTGCAAAAAATATTTATAAAACTAGTTATAGTACGAACGCACCTCATTTGCCACATTTGATGTGCGATTTCCAACTTGTTAATTTTCCAGTATTCGTTTTGCTTGATTTTTTTTTTCGCTATTCCTTTTAAGCGTGTTTTTTAGAGGAGTTGTTTTGAAATTGGCAACACTGTTTCTAGTCTCAGTCAATCTGACAGCTGACATGATTTGTGCTCAGTATGCTTTACAGTTTTACGCCAGGAAAACGCTTGCAAATTGTGCAAAGCACCATCACTTTATCGCAGGAGACATTAGGTGAGTGCACAATTTCGCGTAATGGACCTGTGAAGTGGTCTCCGCGGTCATGTGATCTCACATCAGTGGATTATTTTCTGTGGGGATATATGAAATCACTGGTCTACGCCAAAAAACCACAGATGTTGTACCATTTGAAAATCAACATTTGCCGCGTTATTGCTGATATACGACCCGTGCTGCTGGATAAAGTGGTCGAAAACTAGACTTCTAGATTGCGCTTCATAAAAGCCAGCCCACATACCCGAAATAATTTTTAAACACTAATGACATAAAATTATTTATTTAATAAAATATTTAATGCATTAAAAACAATTATTTACTTAATAAAAAAAGCCCGATATCATGACTATTGACATTATTTTAAGGTGTTTTATTTAGTTTTAAATTAGTAGACCTAAAGAAAAAACCTCCTTGTACATGTTCAGTAGGGTGTAAATGTTTATTGGAAATAATGATATTTGATATTTTTATCACTGTTTTGCATAATCCAAAAAGTGGCATTCAGTTTACCATACTATTGAATATGTACATAAATACTTAAACTATATGTGTCTATACAATATCCTTTGTGAGCATATAGTAATTTAGAGACATAATATATATTTATTTTAAGTATCTTTAATATAAAATGCTAAACGTTAAAATAATACTTCACGATTACGGAATATTTAAATTTAATTTTGTCTGTTATATATTAATCATGCATAAGTTTTATTTGATATTGTAGGTCACATCACGTGTTTTATTAATTGAAAATAGGTAATTTAGAATCTTTTATAACTTTTTTTATGCGACGAAATTTAAGAAATCTAAAAAATGTTCAGGCAGTGGTGATCTAAATTGCTTAATTTAAAAATAATGAAAGGCTTTATAAGTCAAATTTATCATTTCTATTAATATAATTATCTTACTTAAGAATTTAAAAGTAGAAACATTTTATACGTCTTTGTTTTTATTACATTCCGTTCTTTAACTTAATTTATTTTTTCATGTGAAGATGAAATTTGGTAATAGATTTTTCATTCATTTTCTGATATGCTAGAATTATAAAATCTAAGTAAACAGGTGTTTTCCCGATGGTAATACAATATTTTAATATTTTTACACTCTAATTATAAATTAATAAATTAATTTTAAGGCCTTTTTCCGTTACCTCGCTTTTTAACTTTAATAATAATTAAAGAGCGATCTTATTCTTGTAGTTAATATTACTTCACTTTCGACAACAAAATCTACAAACAAAATGATGGAGCTCCAATGGGTTCTCTTATATCAGGATTATTAGCTGAATTCCTATTACGACCCCTTGAAACGGATACATACAAACGGATACATGGTGATATTTTCACCATATGGCAACATGCAGATACCTCAATTACTTTTTAAACCAGATTAATAGCATTGATTATAAAATTAAATTTACTTTGGAAATAGAACAGAATGGTACACTACTTTATTTATATGTATTATTAATGAAGACGCACCAGGGAAAAGAACGCACTGTTCACAGAAAACCCATAGACTGTCAATCCATTATCCCTCATAATGCATAAGCACCCTTTTCATACAAAGTTTCTGCATTTAGACATTCTGTTCAAAGAGATTTCACTGTCTGTACCCCCCGAGCAGTTAAATAACGAAATAAATAAAATAGGGTAATTCCGGGATTTATGCCGCACTTTTTTTTTAAATCTGTGTATAAAGTCCCATGGTGGACATAAAATTTAAAAAAAAATCATGCTGTGCTGTTTAATGTTAAATATACAACGCGTGTAGTGCGACAAAAAAAAAAAAAAGTCATATTTTGTAAAAAATTTTTTCTAAAACATATTATACTGCGGCGCGTCACCCGTACATTTAGTCTGAGACGCCGCACTTGTGCGGTAGTTATGCCGCGCTTGTAATAAGAACAGAATGAAATTATAAATAAAAATATTTAAAAAAATATTTATATCTGGACTATAATTAACGGTGTAATAACAAAATGAAACTAAATGAGTACAATGAAACGTATTAGTATATTCAAATTAATAATTATTGCCTACTTTCACTATTAAAATTATCGACATATTTTTTTTTTACATTAAATTTTAATTATTATTTCAGCAACAACGTAACATCAATCTATTAGTAGCATCATCTACTAAAGTAAAACTGTGTTTACATAATTTATTTGTTAACCCTTTCGGGATCGGTGGCTTTTACACAAATTTTATTTGTTTGGTACCTCTTTTTAAAAAGAAGTTACCTTTACTTAAATAATCGTGAAAATGCTCTAATTAAACAAACCAAATATTACTTTTCTTTTTTACTGGTGCCAGAAATAAATTTTGTAAGCTCTTTATGAAGGTGCTTATATGCACCTATGGTCCCGAATGGGTTAAGAGACCTGTTTTTTCGACTAGAATCTACAGAAAAAGTGTCGAAAAAATACATTTAAACACATCAAACAACGAAGCCAATTTTACTTCCTCTTTTTTGGAGTAGTTTGCAAAGAACGTCTGCGTTACGCGTAATCCAATTTTTCATTACTATCATCTTGACTTGCATCTTTCTTGCCCTTTTTACTTTTTATTTTCCCCTTTTTCTACTTCGGTTTAGGTAAACTTGATAACATGCCTAACATGGTTAGTCTGTGCAAAAAGAAAAGGAAAAGTTAATAACACTTAATCATCCCGCACAAAAGAAACTGCGCCATGTATACCGGAATAGCAGTGCGGCATGCATCTCATTTTGCATGGTGCAGACGTCGGCCATCACAGTTACCTGCCATCGCTAAGGGGAATGTCGTAACCATACACACAGTACTCTATACAAACGCTACACTTAGTTTTGACTTCAAAATTATGCCTGCATTTAGTAATTAGTGTATGAAAAGCATTTAACCATAACGTGTTTAAAAGTTTGAACAGTGAAATCATGCACTTACATCAAATTAAGGATTGTACTTCTAAAAGTAAACATCGAAAGGGGATTCACGCTATACACTGATTAAAATAATCTCATTGCGCACCTATACTGTGCGTTTGACGACCATCTATCGATAATTATAAGAAATACAAGGGGTGCGGCATCTGTCCCGTATGCGGCGACTCTCCCGGAGATACCCTATATGATATTGCCAGAAACAATGGATACAAAGAAATCATCATAGAAAAATTAATTATGAGCTTGAAGACTAAGAAGAAAAGAAATTTCAATCCGAAAAATTCCATGTTATCCACTTTACAATATTTTCCTGGTTTCTTTGATTGTTTGAAATATAAACTCAATAAATTCAACATCTCCCTTGTTGCAAAACCTTCCATAGAGTTAAAAAATATAGTATGCAAGAAAATAGATCCAATTGAATCAGACCAGTTATCAGGAGTACATGAAATACCTTTCACCAAAGAAGATGGAGAAAAGCAGTTTTATATAGGCAAGACAAGCAGAAGACTCATCAAAGAACCATCAAATCAAAGAGAATCAAAGAACATATAGCAGACGTCAAATACAACAGGAGAACCACAGCTTTGGCCAGATTATGCAGCAAAGAACCTTTACAGATTGATTTTAAAAATAGTAGAATAATTTATCTGTCAAGATTATATTTACCATCCATTATCCGTGAACCAATAGAGATATTTTTACGCAACGAGAATATTTGCAATGATTCAGTGTCCCTTGAGTTACCTAAAATTTGGTAAAAGATACTATGTTGTTTTAGTAACAATAGTAAAAACTAATCCACTCTCATAAATATCCAATTTTATTTTATTTGCACGGATTTTCACTGTGCATGACGTCTCGTGAGATATTATTTGCCAAATTATTGTTTTTAAAATTCGTTTGCAAAAATATTACTATCATGAATGATTTTGAAAATGTCGCCGTTTGTGCGATGAAACTAGCGTTAAACTAAATAAAGGTATTATATCACTTTTATAGCATTTTTTAGCCCTGTTTCATTATAAGTGATTAGCATGCATATTTTTATGATTATTGAGATTAACTCGCTTTTACCCCGATTAATAAAATGAAGCAGAAACTTAAGATGAAAATCAATTTTGGTGTAATATTGATGTAATAACACTGAAGTGTTAACATGCATAACAACTTTTTACCCGACTGAAAAGAAGGGTTATGTGTTTCACGCGTATCTGTGTATGTGGATTTCTTTGTACCCTCAAAACATCCCAACGGCTGGATGGATTTTAATGAATGAGGTCTCTATCAATTCCTCTTAACGGCCCGATGGTTATAGGATAGATTTGGTTTTTATAAATTCAAAATGGCGGTAGAGACGAACAATTATTTTTACGTACCCTATTGAGTGGCATATCATTGGATAGGTCTTTCAAAATGAAGACGATGTTTTATAGACTATTTTACAGTCAGAAGCTCCGTTAAAATATTATGCAACCTGGAAGTTGTGTATGTAGGAACTCTAGCTTTACTACAACTCTAACCATCATAGACATCTATAGACCTTATCAAAACAGTGTTTATAGATAGGAACTAACAATTAACCACTACTTAAAAGTCATCAATACAAGTAAATAAAAAAAATAGGTAAGTAATATAAACAAGTAATATAAAAAAAAATATTTTGAGTCAATTCCTACTTAGGTCAATAGGAGAATTTTTTTTCTCCCATTCTTCTTTCCTCTTGAGTGGCGCTTAAAATGCCTTGATCAAGAAAAGGGCTCTCTCGGTTTTGAAATACCTTAATCAATAAGAGGACTCTATCGATTATTGAAAATTAATTAATTTAATTTAACTAAGGAATTTATATTTGAAAAAACTGGATTAACATCAAGTGCCATCCACTACAAGTTTAAAAAAAATTATTTGAGCTTGATTGGATGAATAATAAGTATTTTATTAACGAGTGAAAATTTGAACAAGATATATATAGCGAGAGTGTGAGCTAATAGTAGGAATTGGAAAAAAAATAGTTTCACATTGATGGGAAATAATTAATTAGTTCTCTTTTTACGCAGTCGGGTTTTTTGACTTTTTAAATTTAATTGTTTATTGAAATATTAATATTTACGAGATAGAAGAAAGTTTTGAGATTGGTACATCCGACTAGTTAAGACAACCGTTGAATGCTTATAAATGAGTATTTTTAAAAAAATATTTTTATTTTTATTCAAAAATTAAATTTGTAATAACAATGAATGATCAAATGCTTTTTAATATAAAAAATTCTAACAAAATATCACTCTTTTAAACACTCTGATATGTTCCTGTGTTCTTTTCTTAGGAAACCACGATCATCAATTTCAGATAGAAGAAAGTACCGGCGTTGTGTCTGTAAGACTCTCTCCTGATAGAGAAGAAACGCCTGCTTTTATGCTTAGAGTTTTAGCACTTGATTCAGCTAATAATACAGTAAGTATTAACAAAATGTTTCTAGAATCATTCAAAATAGCAAGCATGAATTGGATTTGATTAAACATATAATCTAAAACAGGGATCATCAACTATGCGCTTAAAAACGCATTTGCGTACACTGAATGCTTTTCTTGCACCCAAGAAGCCTGTACCAAATTATACATAGGGGAGAAGACGCAAGAATAGGGCAACAGGAAGAGTGGGGGTCACAGTAATTTTTTTTAAAACAAAACACTTTTATCGATTTTCATTTATGCACAAGATTTCTAGAGCCTAGGATATTTTGGCTTTAGTTGCCACCACTATACCAACTGCACAAGTAGCAAAAAATCGTTGTGTCAACGTTGGCTATTGTCGTCCCAAGTCCAATAGTAAGCAATGGCAGCCTTGCCTATTGCCGCCCCAAATCCAATAATAAGCAATGGCAGCCTTGCCTATTGTCGTCCCAAGTCCAACAGTAAGCAATGACAGCCTTGCCTATTGTCGTCCCAAGTCCAATAGTAAGCAATGGCAGCCTTGCCATAACATTAGCCAGCGAATCATATTCCAACAAAGGTCAAAGCGTTACTTGCTCAGATATGCTCCAAGTTAGAGAGGTTTTCATACCTACCATTTTCCAACAATCTTTCAACTCAACCAATTTTCAATAATTTACACAAACCACCGAAGATGGGACCAACAATCTGTGCTGAGATGTCTTTTCCTAAAAATTATTTAAAACGTGTAAATGGAAAAACCTTTGAAAGATGGACTTTTAATTTTTTTTTTCTTCAAAACTACGAGGATTCACTTATGTAAATTTTTAACATTCTTTTCTTTCTACAAACAGGATATTATTGGAGCTTATTGAATGGTTAAGAATTAAAATATCATCTTAGTCAAAACTAAATAGTTTTTTTTCTATTAATGTCTTATTATTGTCTTCAAAACTAAGAGTATTCACTTATGCAAATTTTTAACATGCTTTTCTTTCTACAAATATGATAACATTGTAGCTTATTGAATGATTAAGAACTAAAATATCTTCTTAGTCAAAACTAAATAATTCATTTTTTTTCTATTAATGTCTTTTATTATCTTCGTCTTTTAATTTACTTGGAGCGGCTTAAACAAAAATAAATTTCTTTAACGAAACCACCAACACTTTGTAACACTAACTAAAAATAGACAAACCGACAGATCAGATTATAACTTTTATTTTGAAAAGAGCTCCAGTAATATTCTATAAGTTATGTATTCTTTAAAGTTCTCGAAGTTTCTTTTCATTTATTAAAAATGTCAATAACACATTATGAGGCATAACTTTTTAATATCTTGTATAAATTTAGTAAAAAATACGACTTATTTTAATGTAATCCTTTAGTGGGTGGAGTCCACAAAAAAGGATACCTAATTTTAAGAGTACTGGCACTAGGAATATTTAATTAAAAATTTCCTTTTTTAAAGTACGGTAGAATAAGCAAGTTTTTATTTTCTAACAAATTCATTTGTAAATCCGGTGTCAGTCCACCATTCCATCATTTTAAAAACATAGTTATTCAGCTCCGGAAAGGTTTAAATAGTCACGTCTATTTCACAAAGTCAATTCATTAAAAATAATAGAAAAGCAAAAAAGATATGTTTTGTACTATACATTCCAGCGCATTCTTATTAATTTCTGAATGAAAAGCGCATTGAAAAATCATACACTGAACATAGATAATCTTCCATATTCTTTAATTGTAATCCACAGTCTTTCTCTATTTTTTTGAAATGAAAGAAAAAAAATGTTTTCTAATATACGTTGCATGTATATTAATATAATGTTATTGACATTTTTAGGGTTTTGCCAATGTTCATGTTACGATATTGGACGAAAACGACTGGACTCCAACATTTATGAATGAAACATTTTTACTGAATGTAACCGAGGGTAAGTAAAACATTAATGGTACTTTTCCAATATTTTTCCACCTATAGTTTAGTCCAACATTTTTTGAATTACATGTTGAAAAAAAATCATATTTTTGAAATCAACTTCATTTTCAGATTTTTAATATTGTGCTTCATTTACACATCACTTTATGTAAAATTAAGAGGTCTTTATCGTTAAAAGAAAAAAAGAAAAAAAAACGAATATTATTTACAGTTTAGGGAAAAAAAAAACATGACTCATAAAAAGTACAACCAACAAATAATGAAAACTGATTACTTCAATAATTCATTGGTTAATGCTAAATCTATACTCATATTATAAAGAGGTAAAAATTGTTTATTTGTAGGAGGTAAGCTCTGGAACCACCGAACCGATTCAAAAAGTAATGGTACCAAAATGATGGTGTTAGTCCAACTTAGAACATAGGCTGTATTTTATGTCGGTGCCACTACCCCAAAGGGGGTGCAGGAGCAAAAAACGTTCTAAAAACGCGATTTTTGCGTTACTGAAGGGCCTAGAAATATGAAATTTGGAATATTAGTTACTTATAAAATATAAATGATGTCTAAGAACAGTTCTTAAACAATTCGAAATTTAAAAGGGGTGAAAATGCACAAAAAGCGTTCTAAAAAACGTTCTAAATGGTAGTTTCTACATAATCTCAGGAAATACCAAACCGATTTAAAAAATATTGGTGTCAAAATGATGGTGACAATACTTGCTCCAAGATAGGCTATGTTTTATGTCGGTGCCACTACCCCAAAAGGGGTGCAGGATCAAAAAACGTTCTAAAAAGGCGATTTATGTGTTACTGAAGGGCCTAGAAATAAGAAATTTGAAATATTTGCTACTTATTAAGTATAAAGGATTTCTAAGAACAGTTCTTAAACGATTCGAAATTTTAAAGGGGTGAAAATCGCGAAAAGCGTTCTAAAAAACGTTCTAAATGGTGGTTTCTACACAATCTCAGGAAATACCAAACCGAATTAAAAAATAATGTTGTCAAAATGACGGTGACAACCCTTGCTCCAACATAGGCTATGTTTTATGTCGGTGACACTACCCCCAAAGAGGGTGCACGGGAAAAACGTTCTAAATTGCGGTTTTTGCGTTACGGAAGGGCCTAGAATCGTGAAATTTGGAATGGTAGTTAGTTATAAGATATCAATGATCTCTAAGGGCATTTCCTAAAAAAATTGAAATTTAAAAGGGAGTCAAAATGCGCAAAAAGCGTTGAAAAAACGTTCTAAATTGCGATTTCTATGCAATCTTAGGAAGTACTGAACCGATTTCAAATATAATGGTGTAAAAATTATGCTGACAGATCTCGCTCGCTATATTTTATATCTGTTTCCACTACCCCAGAGGAGATGCAGGAGCAAAATGCGCGAAAAGCGTTCTAAAAACGTTCTAAATGCCGATTTGTCAGCGATATCTCAGGAAGAATCAAACTGATTTCAAAAGAAAGGGTAGGAAATTGATGCTGACAGACTCTGCTCTAACATAGACGCTATTTTATGTCGGTATCACTATCACCTAGACGTTTCAGGAGCAAAAAAGCGTTTTAAATATCGATTTTTGTGATCGGTAGGGGCTAGCAACTTAAAAATAGGCAAGGTACATATTTGTTAGATTTAAATGATCTTTAAGAACAGTTTCGAAAAAATTAGAAATTTAAAAAGTGGTGAAAATGCGCGAAAAGCGTTCTAAAAACGTTCTAAATTGCATTTTATATCTCAGGAAATACCAAAGCTATTTCAAAAGTAATGGTTGCAAATCAATGGTGATAGTCCCTGCTATAACATAGGTTATATTTTATGTTGCTGTCACTACCATCTGAGGGTTGCAAAAGCAAAACATGTTCTAATTTGCGGTTTTTGCACAACTGAAGGATCTAACACTTTGAAGTATGGCATGGTATTTACTTACAAGGTGCAACTTCTTTCTAAGAACAGTCGAAAGAAAATTCCAAATTTAAAAAGATGAAGTAAGCAAAAAGCGTTATAAATTACAATTTTTATGCAATCTTATCAAATACTAAATCGATTAAAAAAATAATGATGACAAATTGTTGGTGTTAGAACCTGCTCAAACATAAGCTATATTTTATATCTATGCCACTACCACCAGAGGGTTGCAGGAGCTAAAAACTTTCTAAATTGCGATTTCTGTGATACTGAAAAGGCTACTATAAACTTTAAATATGGCATGGTAGTTACTTATAAAATATAAATGCCCTCGAAAGACTGTCGAAAATAAATTCGAATTAAAAAGGGGTGAAGTGAAGTGGAGGTGTGAAAAGCATTCTAAAAAAGTCTTAAATTACGATATCTATGCAATTTCAGGGAATATAAACTGATTATAAATGTAATAGTTGCGAATCAATGGTAACAGTCTCTGATCCTACACAGGCCGATGATTCTACCACCTGGGGTTTACAGGAACAACAAACGTTCTATAAAAGGCCTTTAAAAGCTTTCTAAATTATGTTTCTGTGGAATATTAAAAATAACAAACCGATTTCAAAATTAATGTTGGCAAATTAATGGTAATAGTTCCTAATTCAACATAGTTGTTACAACTTTTTGTTGAGAGAGGTGGTAAGACTTGGTTGATTTTACATGATGGTTAATTTTAAGCCGTAAGAAGATGGTTTCTAAAAAATTCAAAACTTTAAATGAATACTGAAATGAGCGTATTAAATGAGCATAAAGGTTTCAAAATATTTTCTAAATTATCATTTATTTAGTTTTATTAATTTAAGTATCATTTCTGCCTAATGCAGTGTAATAATGATGTTTAATCAAACTGTGTTTTAAATAGTAATTTTTGAATTATTCTTAAAAGTAATAAGTAAAAATTTAGTTAGTACCTTTTAATAAAAATTAGACATAAATATCCCTTGGCATATTTCAAATATTACGCGAGCAAAGCCGCGGGGTTTGCTAGTTTTTGATATTTTTAATGTTTACCTTATCATATCATAATATTAAAATGTATATTTGCTTAAAAGACGTTATAAAAACACATTAAAAGTAAACTAAAAATCTATATTGACATGTTTCAACTCTTTTACTGAGTCGTCATCAGAATGTATAATAGAAAATTACAAATACAATGCATAAGAAAAATGGGAAAAAATCATCGAAATATAAACAAGTAATCATATAACGCGCCCTACATTTTCGCGATCACACGTGTTTCCTATATGTCGCGACTCTGTAAGTTGTCCAAACATTCAACCCATAAATTCGGGATACGAAAAGATAATGTATCGTTACAAACTCCCGAATCTCTTAAATAAATTTCAATGGACTCTCTTATAAATAATTGTAAATAAAAATTAGACCTGTAGATTATTCTACTCTCGTTAAAAAGTAAGTTAATGTTCTCTATTTGATTCAGCCGGGATAAAGCAGTATTACCTCTATTATATTTTATGTCCGCTATATGTTCTTTACATCTGATATTGAATTTTCGTTGGGTTGTACCTATATAATGATTTTTGATTCCCCCTCCCTAATAAATAGAATCATATAAATCCATTTAGAGTGAATTATATCAGCCAGGTATCGTCCGGATAGCTTAACAGGTAAAGCATTGGCAAGGCACGCCGAGAATCCAGGTTCGATTCCTCGTCTGGACATTTTTCGCACTGTTAGAATAAACTTCAACTGTGCTACTCCAGGCATAAATATCACATTGAGCAGTTTTCCTATTTCGGAAATTCTCGTTTTATTTAATGACTTAAATTCCGTGATTGAATACGACGAAGATTAATATTTGGAAATAGAGGAACCGAAAAACAGAAACAAAAACCGGAGAGTTAGCAGCTATGCAATCGATCTTTTCTCCCAGAAGCGTTTAAAAATATTTCTCAGTTTAACACTTATTAATTTATCTCTTATTACGGAACAGATGAGTTATAGGTCCGCAGATTGAGCGATGGCGATTTTTTTCCAAAACACGCCGAGATACCATTTTTGTAAATGACCGCCAACTCCGTGATAAACAAACAAACATGGCGGTTACTTTCAAAACTAAAGTGATTTTAATTAAAAAAGTGATTTTTAAAAAAAGAAAATTAAAGTAATATTAAAAATTAAAAAAATAACCTTTCATTTTAATAAATTTTCATTTAAATATAGAAAATCAGATCATATAATTCATTTAATAATAATGGAGACTTTTTTCTTTTTTTTTTTACTTTTGAAAGTTGGAAAAATAGCTGTCTTTGCAATAAATCTGAGTTGCCACAAAAAAGGTTCATTGCCAACTGTTTCGCCTTTTTTTTTTTTTTTTTTTTTTTTGCGAAGTTCAATCTACGGACCTCTAACACATCTGCTCCCTTATTTTTTTTGTTGTACATAGGTTTCACATCTACAGCTGCCAATTCTTGCACTTTTTGAGCACCACTATTTCGGAACAGGAATATTTGATTTATTTAATGACAGAAAAGCTGCGATAAAATAAAAGAAGGATTAATTCGAAAATAGTGGTCCGAAAAATGGGAGCTATTGGCAGCTATACACATCTTTTCTCAAATTATATATATATGTGTAAGGACAACTGGTGGTGAGATATCTTGTGGGATAAATAATTGGGACTCGGGAAAGTCTTGCATGCATCGAAATCATTTATTTGACTGTTCTATCTTACAGTCCGATTTGCGAGTCCGATTGGCGCTCACTCGAGACACTTACGTCGCTGATTTTAGGAGTCTTACATAATCGTAGGTTAGTCGTGCTTCTCAAATTTGCAAGATCTCCGCTTTTTTCTCGCGCGTGTTAGCTAATATCTTGGGGCTTATCATATTTTCCAGCAGAGGGCACAGTTGCAAAATTGGGAGGAACATTTCTTTAATTGGTTGATTAGCTTTTGATTGATTTCCCGGACTCAGATGCCAGAACTGGTTTTGGTTCGCCTTGGAATGAGCTAATCACAACTGAAGGAAAATTTTCCGAACGTCAGAATTTTTACTCTTAAAGATCGAGAGAAAATGATATCTGAAAGTAATAAGATGTATTGCTGGGAAACAAAGTTACAAGGGGTAAAACTGGTTTTAGAATGAGACTTTAAGTTAGAAGAAAGAGACCTTGGATTTTAATTTAAATTCTTGAAATTAATTTGAATTTTGAAATTTAAAAGGATTTTTATCTTTTCATATATATTGTTAGCAATATTTAATCTTTGCTATCATAAAATTTGCGTGATATTCGTTTTTTATCCTAAAAAAAAATTAATTATCTATTTCTCAATATAAAAAGCATAGGTAAGATAAATTGGGCTTACCTTATATTTATGTATATCCGCTTGACATCTGGTATTTTTCCTTCGGAAAGGGTAAATGAATCTATATCTTCTTCCTGTATTTCTTATTTATCCGTATATGTGACTGATGGTCTGAACTTCATGTTGTTTAATAAGACGCATATTTTGAGTGACTTGTGAAGTTAATTTTGTGCCAAAACTTAAATAGAAAAGTAAAATTACATTTAATAAGAGCTTTAACATACACGTCTCTCAGTTTGAGAGTTTTAGTTACAAGTAAAAGTAGAGAAAAAATACATGAATAAAATATTATTAGCAATAAAAGACAGGAAATTAATTCCATAAATCAGCATAACAAATAATTTATATCAATATTTATATTTACGATAATTTAAAGTGAAAGTACATAAATGTCTTATAATTCATAAGTATTGCGAAAATGTTTATAATAGAGTATCTATTTGCGATTCTGCAATCACTTTTCAATTTCACTTCCTTCTTTCAGATCATAAACACTTTTGATAATTACTTTTGTAAATCACATTTGACACATGAAAAAAAGCAATTTACTTCGCTTGATTATTTTAATGTCCTTGTTTGGAGATTATATTTCACAATATATCTGTCAACATATATATGGTTCATTTTGTAGGTTCAAGCAGTTTAGGCGCGAGCATCCGATTGCCAGTTGCGGATTATGACGAAGGACCCAATAGGCAGATGGAACTCTTGATACTTGAAGGAAATGTTGACAACCACTTTAGACTATCAGTCGACGACCGTGGAGTAAGAAGCTTTTATCTCAAACTTCTTTTCGCTAATGCAGATTAATTATTTTTGTCAATGCAAAATGGTGATTCGGTTGTTAAAATATTAATTCTTTTCCAGCCCCTGCTGACTGTCGTAAAAGAATTGGATAGAGAAGAATATGGTGTACCAGACTCTGCTTTGCATGTGGTCGTGGTCGGTGCCAAAGATATGGGTGTACCACCTAGAACTGGCACAGCAACGGTAAAAAAAAATATCTTTTTTTTTTTTTTTTTTTTTTTTTTTTTTTTCTGAATATGTATTATAAAATTACATTATGAGACTATCAAAAATATAGTATTTGGGTATATCATTTGTTTTTCTTAGAGTTTAATTATGATTATTTTAAGATTACGTAAGCACTTAAAAATTTAATAATAAATTGTAATCCCAGACTTACTGATGTCATCAAATGGGATTGCTGTTTGTAAAATAAAATTATTGATGATGTCGATATATTATCAATTCTGACAGAAAATAACATTCATGCTCATATATTCAGTGTTGCCAATGGGCTACTTTTTTAAAATTCAGATTTCTTGATTGGCACCACTTTTTAGAAATGGTAAAATTTCCCATATTTTCACCCTAATTAATATGGCATTAAATAAAGCGAATTTTAGGATTTCAAAAAAGTGGTGCCAATGAAGAGATCTGAATTTTAAAAAAGTAGCCCACTGGCAACTCTGCTCCTAATTATGTCTTTTAACATAGTAACATACTGCCTTTTAAATGCATCGTCATATACTTATTACAAAATTATTGTATAATTTTAAATATTTTCAGTTATATAGATAGCATTTGCCAAATGATCCTCACTTCATTGTAAAATATTTATGCATGTGACTGACATGTGTAGCTAATTTTGGTTATTCTTTTAAACTAAGTGATTCGTGATATAAAAAAAAATATATGCATTATTTTTTCCGATAGGTGGCAGTAGTGATCCAAGACATTAATGACAGTCCACCCGAATTTTCAAAAGATATTTATTATGAATTTGTATCTGAAAGTGAACCTGTTGGTAGTGTTGTAACAACATTGACAGCCAAAGACGAGGATGCCGAATACAACACAAACATGAAATATTCTTTTAGCTCCAGAACAAGAAACGGTAAGTTGTTCTATAAATAATGATAAACAAAATTTTTTAAAAACATATTTTAAAAAAGATGTTATTTTTTCTAAATTTCTGTAAACGAAGAATACAAAACTTAATATCTATTAATACTTAAATAAAAGTTTCTATTTTGATTTTTAAAAAATGGACGGCATTTTGTGCCAATGTATTAACATACTAATAGACAACGTGATAAAAAGCATAGATAGTTTTAAATATAGACAGTAAGCAGATGTTTCGGAGTTTCTAAAAATTCCATCTACAGTGCAAGATAAAAAATATTAAAACATTATAAACAAATGCATCCGAATATGAAGAAGGGGACAAGCAATGTAGCGTAAGTCCAACTGCGAAATAACCTTTGGCCGCTCATACTTGATATCGAATTGAAATATTAAATTTATTTTATGTTTACCTGTAGTTACATAGGAACAGACTGCTTTTTAAGTACATACTTGCCAACCTCCCGATTTTTTTAATATCGGTATTTTTATGCAGAAATAGTTGTTTTATGCAATCGCGCAATATCTGCAATTAGATAAAGCGAACATTTTATAAGAATTTAATGGTATTTAAAAAATCGAGAGGTTGGTAACTAAGTATAATATCATATACTAATTAAACAACTACTGTATAATTTTAAATATTTGCAGTTCTATTGATTGTGTTTTTTAAATAAGCTGCACTTCATAGTAAAAGAATGATATTTAAGATGATCACCTGGTATAGACATATGCTGTATAGCACCTCAGGGTCCATGGTCACGAAAACATGGATGGGCACTATAGGCCAGTCCCTTTGATGCATGGTTTTATTTTTTTTATGGACTGATATAATTTAAGGGTCTCAGGACTCTTAAAGCTTTAAAATTTTCGAAATTAAAATTTTTTTAGATGTTAAACTCCTATCTTTTCTGAACATTTTAATATAATTGTTTCCTTGAAATTCCCATTAGAGCAGAAGTTTTAGCTTTTAGAATTTTACCTGTTCAATAGCTGAAGCGGTGTTTCCAAAACTTTAAAGTCATTTTTCTCCAAATGACGTTTTTAGGCATAACGCTCACGATATCTCAAAAACTTCTGAAAATTTTTTCACGAAATTTTCAAAACAGGTGTTTCATGTTAGTCTGTATATGCTGAATCTGAAATTTCCTTTTTAATGTTCAAAAAAATATTTTTTTAGGTGACTATACTCTTGAAATTTTCTAAATTTTGCATTAGCTAAATACAACTTTGTGTTAAAAATATAAAAATGATTTAAATACAATTTTTTTTAGGTTCATAGTAATTATTACAATCTGAAGTGTAAGTAGGCACCAAAATCTTCATTCTAGTTGCAATATTTACTTTGAAATCCTGCGTGTAATCTGTTATGCCAATTTTCTGCTCGTGAAATGTCTGACTGTTTAGAGCCCCCTGTAAATGCTAATTCTGCATGTTGCAACTTTTTTAATACATGAAATGAAAGAACATACTTATATCTTTCATCCCAATAAAAATTATGTCCTAAAATCAAATACATTTTAAGATATTAAGTCTTGAAATTGGTCTTTTTTTTTTTCATTTTTTTCCAATTTTAAGAATGAACTCTGAATATCAAATAAATTCTAATCACTACAACATTTCAGATTTCCAAAATCATCTTACAAGCTGTGCTCTTTTTTTAACGTTCATGTTTCTTTCTTTTTTTTTTATTACAGTTCCTTTCTTCATTGATCCTTACACCGGATCTGTCAATGTATCCAGGTCATTGGATGTATCAGAAAGCAGAGAATACAGCATTATTGTAGAGGCGTCGGATGGACTGTGGAAGGCGGCGGTTAGTATATTCTGACAATTCTAACAACCACCTGGTAGTGGCATCTGCCCTTGTGGAAGTTTCTTATATTTTTCCAAAGGTTATGAATAAAGGTTATGAATAAATATGCACCGCAAATGATCGATTAAAATATAATAGTTAAAATAGTAATAGTTTTGTACATGACATGCTCGTCCACTTTTATTGTGGAGAAATACTCGTATAAGTAGTTTTTTTTTTCATATCATATTAAGCTTTGTAAAATTAGGAATAAAACAATATCAATTTACCTAGCATTTGTAACAACACTTTAAACACTACCACCTTGAATTCAGCTGCAGTAACATACAATATCTGTCCACAATGCGGCTTCAGGGATCCACGAATGACTGGCATTAAATGTATTTATTTATCTAGAATCTGAGAAAATTCCTTAAGATTTTCTGAACCCTAGTCCTTCTGTCTTGTACTGTATAGTCGTATCTATTAGTTTGTTTATCTTTTTTTAAAATATTCTTTAAAAAAAAACCCGTAATTTTAGTCTTAAATTACAGCGGTTTGCAAACACAGAGGAAATACGAAGATGGGGTCTATGATATCTAAAAGTTTTAGAACCACTGCTTCTAATTTATAATATATTTCCAGAAATACGTATTTTTGAAGAAAATAGCATAAGGCTCATGCATATTAATATCATTTAGTTCATAATACTGAAATTTTGACATACGTCAAGAGAGGTATTTAAGTTTGTATCCGAAGTAATATTTTCCTTCCTTAATTGTATTTGTAGAATTACAAACCAAAACATTACAAACCAGGAACGAGTATTCTCATTTTTCTTTAACCAAAGATAATTGACAAAAGGCGTGGCTTCTTTCTGCTTTACAGAAAATGCATTTACATGGTGTGTTCACAAAGTTTCAAGACTGGTCTGATAATTCAAAATTTATTAAACATTTTTATACCGCGAACTCAAATTCTTCGAAATATGACCTTGGGCATCAACACACCGCTGCCAGCATTTTTTCCATTGTTCATAGGCCCCATAGAAGTCTTCGCACCAAAGACTGTTAAGGGACCTCGTCGAAGCTGCCTGGATCGCTGGAATCTTAACAAATCGCTTTCTTTTCAGGTTTTTTTTTATCCGGGGGAACAACAATAAAAAAAGTCCTGGGAGCGAGGTCGGGCCTGTAGGTGGTTTGCGGCAGTATTGCCACGTTAAAGATAGCCAAAACTTCGGCGAGGGCAAGCGACGTGTGAGAGGGTTCACTGTCGTGGGGAACAATCCAATCGTGTCTGATGTCTGGGCAGACGCGACGGGTCAGGTCAGTTTTTCTCTGGAGTGCTCCATCAGTTTTGGCTATATTTAACATGGCAATACTGCTGCAAGACCCTTACAGCCCTAACCTTTTTCCAGCAATTTTTTTTTGTTCCTCCTGGTCAAGAAAGACCTGAAAGGGAAGCGATTCGACACGATTCCAGCGATCCAGGCAGCTTCGACGAGGTACCTTAACAGCCTTTCGTGCGAAGACTTCTATGGGGCATCTGAACAATGGGAAAAGGTAGCGGTGTGTTGATGCCCAAGAGTCATATTTCGAAGAATTTGAGTTCGCGGTACAAAAATGTTTAATAAATCTTGAAATATGAGACCAGTCTTGAAACTTTGTGAACACACCATGTATGTAATGAATGCTGTCCGCATTTGTTTAGATTTTAAGACATTTTATGTTAAATCTGTACATTGAAAGATGTAGAGACGTCATTTCTCGGAACAAAACTTCAACAAACAATTATTATCGGTCACTGACACGGAACAATCGAGCTAACCTTTTGCTCTGTTCTACGGCGCTCGTCTGCCATACAGTAGATTCCAGGTTCAAACCCAGACAACGCCATTCCTTGAAACCTGCAAAAGATAATTACTAATGCGAGATACAATCTACCTATCTAAGAAATTAAATTATGAAAGACTTTAAAAAACAGGAGAAGCTTTATACAAAAACGCCGGTCGGAGATTAGTTAATACCAAAATATGCCTTAAAACCTTACCTGTTAAAAAAATGCAGGTAGTTTATCACGGTAAAAGTTTAAAGCCCTTTTCAACACTTTTAGATGATTTTTTTAAATATATCTTCTCCATAACTTTTTTAAATGTTGCTAAATTTAAATTTTTTCGAAATGTTATTTTTATTCTAGACTACTCTGAAGCTCTTTATACGTGAGGCTGAGGAAAGAGATCCTCTTTTCGACAAACAGCATTTCCGTTTCGCTATTCCGGAAAATATAGCCGGTGCCTTTGTTGGGCAAGTTGAACTCAAAGAACGGATGTACCGAAGCAACAGCATGATGCAGTACAACATTGTCAACAACGATGTGAAGAATCTTTTTAATATCACCAAGGTAAGCAATAGCTTTTATACTATAAATAGTACCATAGAAAATATCTCGGTCTAAAAATGATGTTTACGCTTTTTAACACTTTCCTATAAAGTTGAAAAAAGTGTTTATTAATTCGGCATGTCTGCTCGTCTGTCCGGCTATCCATCAGTTCGTCTGCCTGTCTGTCCACCTATCCATCAGTCCGTCTGTCCACACTTTAACTTTCGTAAATATACTCGTATTGTCATAGATATATGTTAATGATGTTTACCATGGTATTGTACCGTCGTGAGTTTGGAATGCAGGATGGTTTAGCGACAAAAAGCACTTTATTAAAGCAGCACGGCACATCTACAAAAAATATTCAGAAGTTAAGATGAAGAGATGGGGTTTTACAGCTTAGAGCTTAAGTAAGCCCTGTCCGCAGTATTTATCAGTACTGCGCGTGGGTTACAGCTTAGAGTACTCTGTACTCTCTCTGGAGAGGTTATCTCCGCAACATGCCATAACTCTGGACAGACCTACGCCGGGAGCGTAGAAAAAGAAAGTCTTCACTTTCGAAGTTTTCAGACGAGAGTCCCCGAAACGGCCTCAGACCTTTAGGTATAAGTAATTCAGATTTCTTTGATATCCGGCGGCACTTGAAAATGCTTGAAGAGTGTTTCAAGTATTGTAAGAATTATTATATCCAAAACGTCTAAAGCTAAGATCTTGGCTTAAAATGTGATTTCCAGTCTGACAGTTGGAGAGAGTTGAAGTGGAATATATTGCAAGTTTAATTGGGTTGTTAAAGATTTTATGATACACAAAATGTATCGGTGTTGTAGCAAAAGAAGGATATTTAGGAGCCACATCTGGCTTTATTGACAGAGTGCTATTGAATAAAACCAGGACTTTACAGTATCTTTGGTATTCAATATGAAGTGTGTAGCCTTAATAGATCATTTACAGGGACTCTAAAAATAATTCCGTTAACTTATGGTCAATGAGGAAAATTCGTTTGCAGTGTATTTTAATGACACTAAGCTATTTCAAATGTGATGAAATTGATATAAATCACTGAATCTCACTACAAGATGATTACTAGAGAATAGGACGTTGATAACATTTATCGTTCAGTTACAGGGAAACACAAAGGAAATCGGTTACAACACTGTCTTTGAGCAATAATTGCTGAAAGTGCATTTTCAATTTCGGTACGCGCTTTTAAATTTAACTAACGTTTTGCATGTTACTCGTTGTGTATAAATTCTATATCTCGTATACAGGGCTGCACAAAAGAATTCACGTGTCATTCTCCTTATTAGCAGAAATTGCTGAAGAGTTATTTTCAACTGGGATATATGTATTTTTAACTAAATTTTTGCATGCATGTAGTTTATAGCTACAAATATATATATATCATATACAGGGCTGCTCAAATAATTCGGATAATTTTCCGATTGTAGATGAGAACAGCTGAAGTTGGGTTTTCAAATGTGTTATGGGTTTCCATATTCTTTAATTAGATATGATATTTTAACAAATTAAATGGTGAAGTTTTGTTACATTACTCTGAATGGGCTAAAATGTGTAGGAAAGTTTTTCATAATCGACGTTTGACGCATGATTTTTTATTTTTTGTTGTATTATTAAGTTATACTATTTTCGAGTTTCTGTTAAATTTATTTTTCACTACAGGAAGGAAAAATCTTCACAAAAATGGGACTAGACCGAGAAAAGAGAAGCCTTCACACATTCACAGTTATGTTAGAAGAAAAGAAACCTTCAACTAAAGTTGTAAGTAGTGATTTTTTTTTCTAAAGATTCACTTTTAAATAGATTATACGTAATTTTTTTCAAAAGTGTAAAAGCTGATTGAATTTGTAACTTTTTTTACTCAATTAATGTATTTTTCCAAATTCTAAATTAATGCTGCACTGTTGAAAATTTCAGCAAAAACACAGAAAAAAACCGAGACTGTCTGTCAATTTACACTAGTTCTCTGTTAAAAGCATTTGATTGAGTTTCTGGACCACCATTTTAGAGTGATTTAACTTTTCTTATATAATATTCCCTGTACGGATTTCCATGTCTTTATTTAAAGATGTCTTTATTATAGCCATAATATTTGATTTCCATGTCTTGAGCAAGTGATTTCCATGTTTTTATTATAGCCAGTAATTCAAAACACACACTTTTAAAATTCTTTTACTTTTTTATTAGAAACTAGATTAGAAATTTTTTTAAGAGTGTATCGAAACAGTATTGGTGATATAAATATTTTCACTTTTTACTTCGTCATGCAAGATTCTTCGAAATTATTGAATTTGTACAGAATATTTAGAAAAAATATAAAGAAAGTGTGAGAAAAAAGGCTTTTAATTTTGATTTGCGAAACTTTTAGGCACTTCCATTTTAAACATTTTTTATTGACATTAAAAAAAGGTTTTCCTTAATTTTATGATTCGTATATTAGCATTCAGTTAGAACTGTAAGACTGCTCTCATAAAGGGAGCTACTTTCTGAGAGATTTCTTGATTCCTTTTTGTGCGGAAATTCACAAAATTGGTAGATGTTCTTATTTAGAAACTATGTTATCGAATGGCGCTCTCCATTCCTTGGTGAAGGCAAATGATCTTTCTAAAAGAAACTGTCGAAGTTGGCGTTTTGAACCTAATTTCCGTAAGCGACAACGCAAGAAAAGAGAACAAATTGTCATAGTGTGACAAAATTGCTTATAACTCGATAAGTAATTTATATATCAAAAAATGGAAAACGCCATTCGATTCAAAAAGCTTTCCAAAAGCTTTTAGGCTTGCCAATTTTATGCCTTTACGTTTAAAATTGGGTTAGAAAATATGTCAGATATTTTCTCGTTTGTTGAGCAGAGAATTTACGAACCACCTGAATATTCTTTTACTGATATAACTTGCAGCAAGTGTATTTAGATGGACGTGGATGTGACGTCATAGCGCATCCATGAATTCGTGTTGATGTTATGTCTCAGACCATTACAAATGGGACATACAATTTATGATTTTGCATTTGTGACGAAAATATTAACAATGCAAAAAAAAAAAAAAAAAAAAAAAAAAAAAAAAAAAAAAAAAAAAAATTGCATTAATGTACATATTTCTTTGTATATATATGTGTAAATTTATCATGAGAACTTTTTATTCAATTCAACTTTACTTAAATGTTGCTTTTCTGTTGTGTTTGTAATATTGCTAGATTTTTTTTTCATTTTGTTTCAAATTAAATTTAATTTAATTAGCAATGCACATTACCCATTTCACATCAGCTGCGGTTATGTAGAAGTAAACACCAATAGGTGTAAAAAAATATTCTAATGCACTACTTCCACGTTGTGCAATAAACAGTCTTTTTCGTAGGGTATACATCCGCAGAAATATGGTTCTTGTCCCTTGTGGTTAAAGTCCACAGGGAAAATCTATAGTTCACCGAAAATATTTCGATCTAAAATTAAAGCAGTATTACGCATCCTTTGCTGACATTGTGAGATTTTTGCCGAAGTCATACATCAGACTAAAAGAGGATAAATCGACGTCGTAGTTGTGTCACAATTTAACATTTTGACTCCCTGTGATTTTGCTGTGATGTTACAATACTGTATCACATAAGTTAATTGCAATATAATCAGTTGGGGCAAAATTAAAATTATAATATTCCTAAAAAAATATATTTTTTACTTTTAAAATATAACATTAAAGAAATGGTATTAGAAAAAACATTGAAAACACACAAAATGAATTTATGAATTTAATGTGAAATATTTTGTTATCAATTAAGTAAAACTTAGTGATGAATGTAATGTTATTTCTTGTTTTTGTAATATTATTTTAATGTAGTTTATCGAATTACATATTATTTATTTTAGACTGTTTGTGAGGTAACTGTTGAAGTTTTGGATGTAAATGATGAAATACCAACATTCCAACACAGTTACACAGGCAGTATTAATGAAAATGCAGCATCAGGAACACCAGTGAATGTGGTAAGTACTACAACACGAATCTGTTAATGTCCAATATTTAATTTTAGAAATCGAATAAAATGATATTGGTGCTACATGAATTGTTGTTTATATTATTAGCTTAAACTATAGCTTCCAGAAATGATAAAGAAAATACAACAAATTATTACATACATGTTCACAGATTTGTATTGCAATTTTTAATTTTCTGAGTTGAACTAGGCAGAATTTTCTTCTATAGCATATTGTGCTATTTTATTTGAAAGAATAAAACAAGAGTGGTATTTTGAATAACAATAATGTAACAACAATTATAACAACAGTGGTATATATGGTGGCCCAGCCAGCAGTTGATCAAATAAATTCAATGCTACGTGGTTATTACACTTCCTTCCTTTTAAGTTTTAGAATAAAACAAACATGATTGCTACAACGCTTAATGAATGTCATATTAGGGACAAAAATGAAATCCGTTGAAATTAAATAGCAACAAAATTATAAATAAATAGTTTTTTTTTTAATTGCCATTTTCCCAGTGGTTGATCAGGAGAAAGAAGTCAATCGAAAATTCAAAAAATAATCTTTAAAATATCATGCTTGGGGTGTGATTAACAATAATTCTTATAAAAATATTAGTTGAAATAAGAAAGATGGAAGTGGATTATTTTAACTAAGTCTCTAACTAATAAAAAATAAGCCCTTTCTAATAAAAAAAAAATTCGTAAGATGGCTTCTCTCATAGCAGACAATGGGACATAGATAACAATGTGACAACAGGTGCACTAACATCTCAATCAAAAGTATTATGTCTAATGCCACGTATAAAACTCATTTCTGCGACTGAAATGAAGCAATATTTCAAATTTTTATCAACTACTCGAAGGGTGTCAACTACTGGCGGGGAAATCCTACAATTATAAATTTTCTTTACGATGATTGCAAATAGATAATATAAATTAGCATGACACAGCATAATTATTTTATGCGGTCATAATAATTAATTTCCTTTTTTCGCGATCTTACTTAAGCTTTTTCCTAATTGCGGCATTTAATTTTAGAAGCGTGTAAATACAGGGTAGCTATAATTATTCTATGGGTTTCCGTAACTCACAACTTTGATTTGAGAGACATATTATTGCGTATTCGTTTAAAAAAACACAAATAAGTTGATTCTGCATGAAGTTGCAAATTAAAATGTTATTAATCAACTGTAAAATTTTATCATGAAAACAAAACAAATCAAAATGTTACTAAATAGTGTATAGACAAAATTGAATAGTTAAAATGGAATAGTTTAGTATTGCTATTAATTAAATTAAAATTATAATCAAGTAAAATTAATATTAAAATTTTATCAAATTTATCAAAAATTATTAATGATTTACGTAGTAGTGAAGGATTATATTTTGAAGAATAACAATGCGCATGTTATAAAAACATGTATAATGATCACTTATAAACAGATTAAGTAAAATAATGCTATAAAGTGATAAAATATCATTTATTAAGATTGACGATCGTTTCGTCGCACCAACGGCGACATTTTCAAAATCATACACGATAGAAAATATTTTCACATAATTTAAAAATAATAAACATAGTAAATAATGTCACGAGACATGATGCATAATGAAATATTGCAAACATAAAATAAATTAAAATTAAATTAGTTATTTGTGAACGTGGATTAGTTGTCATATAATTTAACAAAACAATAACATGGTAAATAATGACACGAGACAATATGCATAATGAAAAATATTGCAAAAGATAAAACAAAATATAAAATTATCTTGGCTATATGCGAGCGTGGATTAATTTTTACTATTGGTACTAAAATTATATAGCATCTCTTTCCAAATTTTAGGTAAATCTAGGGACACTGAATCATTGCAAATATTCTTGTTGCGTAAAAATATCTCTATTGATTCTCGGATTATGGATGGTAAATAAAATCTTGATGTGTAAATTAACTTGCTATTTTTAAAATCGATCCGTAACGGTTCTTCGTTGCATAATCTGGCCAAAGCTGTGGTTCTTCTGTTGTATTTGATGTCTGCTATATGTTCTTTGATTCTGGTTTTAAGGTATGACAAGTAGAAAACTTAAAACCAGAATCAAAGAACATATAGCAGACATCAAATACAACAGAAGAACCACAGCTTTGGCCAGATTATGCAACGAAGAACCGTTACGGATCGATTTAAAAAAAAAATAGCAAGTTAATTTACACATCAAGATTTTATTTACCATCCATAATCCGAGAATCAATAGAGATATTTTTACGCAACAAGAATATTTGCAATGATTCAGTGTCCCTAGATTTACCTAAAATTTGGAAAGAGATGCTATATAATTTTAGTACCAATAGTAAAAATTAATCCACGCTCGCATATAGCCAAGATAATTTTATATTTTGTTTTATCTTTTGCAATATTTTTCATTATGCATATTGTCTCGTGTCATTATTTACCATGTTATTGTTTTGTTAAATTATATGACAACTAATCCACGTTCACAAATAACTAATTTAATTTTAATTTATTTTATATTTACAATATTTCATTATGCATCATGTCTCGTGACATTATTTACTATGTTTATTATTTTTAAATTATGTGAAAATATTTTCTATCGTGTATGATTTTGAAAATGTCGCGGTTGGTGCGACGAAACGATTGTCAATCTTAATACATGATATTTTATCACCTTATACATTAACAATTTTGAATTCTGATATCTCAACTTTCCACAATGCGACTCCGCTAGGGTTGCCGCGCAAATTGGCGGATAACATTAAATACTATTTGTGTTATTAATGTTTTTTTAGTTGTAGTTTACGAATACCTAATAATATTTTTTGTCATATTAAAAAATATATATATATGAGGTATAGAAACCGAACCCCTACAATAGTTTACGAATACTCTGAATATTTTTATAATCACAAGCCAATTTTAAAAGTGAATATGTTCCAAACTAATGTTTCCGAAAGTAACACAAATATAGGCGAGTTTCCGTTAAAAATCTTCAGCTTAAGACGATATGAGATATTACCTTACTTAATGCATTAGCGTGTTTTAAAATACATAACCCTACCCCATTTCAGAAACGGAACAGTGGCACAGCAGTTTGGCTATTGCTACCACTAAATTTTAATAGTATTCTTCAACTTAAAAAATCCCAGAAATTCTGTCATTAAATAAGTTAAAGTATTTATTAAAATTTAGCGGTGTCAGTTGGCTCTCTAGTGCGCCACTGTTCCATCACTGCCATTCTATAAATAGTATACATTCTTTTCTTTTTAATATAATGCAAGCTTAAATATCTATCAAGAAATTATTTCTTACTGGTAGTTAGTCCATTACGTTCTCGTGTTTTACTTTTCGCCTCGTTATTACCCGATAGTTATGCGACTTATTTTGGTACTATAAATGTTGTTATGATTCATAAATTGAGATTTTGTACGCTGTAAAAAAAAAAAAAAAAAAAAAAAAAAAAAAAAAAAAAAAAAAAAAAAAAAAAATACTGCCAGTTTTCCGGTAGGAATCGGAAAAATAGTTGCCCTTATCGTACCGGAATAATTTCCGATCCACATCGGAATAAATTCCGTAAAAATAGGGAAATAGTCAATAAAACGGTATTTTACGGATTTTATTCCGATTTTACGGATTTTATTCCGAACTGCGTTGGAAATTATTCCGGTACGATAAGGGCAACTATTTTTGCCAATTCCTACCGGAAAACTATCAGTATTTTTTTTACAGTGTATTTTAAAAATTATATATTTCATAATTAATAATTTATTGTGACTTAGGATTGTTTTTGAGTGGTTTTTCTTATTTTTTTTGTTATAAATTGAGAACAGATGTTAACATCATTCAAAATTAATGCTTCTGATGTCTTGTATATAGCTTCAAACTGTTTTGTTTTTGTTTTAGGAACCCCCTATATCGGCAGTCGATAACGATAGTGGCAACAATTCTGTAGTTACTTACTCTTTAAGTGGTGTTGGAAGTGAAATTTTCAAAATATTAGAGAGTGGTCAAGTTATCTTCAATTCTCCTGATCCAATTATAACATTGGATAGAGAAAGAAAAGAGAGATATGATTTACAGGTAAGAATTTAGGATTTTGTATTGAATTGCTTATTAATTTCCAAGATAAAACTGTTGAAATAATAATAGAAAGATGGTAAACATTATTGTTTTGATGCCAATCAAAATTAAAATATATTAACTGGTATTCGTCAAAATTTGACGACTTAGTTGTAAATAAATGTATTACTACGTAAATTATGGAAACATCATTACTCTTATAACAAAAGATAACATTCACTGTTAAATGTTAAAGATGCAGCTAATAGTGGGAATTTTTTTAATCTTCAGTACTTCCAATTACTGATGCGTAAGATAGACACACGGCAAATATCTTATAAAGCTCCCATGCAGTCAAGATTTTAACAACAGTTTCATTCCTGATTTTGCGATGCCTGTTTTTAGTATTATAAATAAAATATGAAATAGCACAAGAGAGGTGGACAACTTTGATAAAATGCTTCTTTGACCCTTATCTTTAATCATGAAATAAATCAGCTTTATAGGAATTTGTTTCGACAATGGCCATTTTTTTCTTTTTAATTATGGGACTATTATGTTATATTTATAAATCTATTGATGCATGCCGGAAAATTTTATTGTGAAATATGTATAGATATCACCTCAATTTTCATTTCGTTCTCACACCTTAGTATAAAACAATGAAAATTAGATAGTGAATAAACAGAAAAATTGAATCATAATTAATATTTAAGTTCATTTTTCTGCGCACCTATGATGATGCTTACATCTTTGATTAATCATTGGTTTCCATAGGTTACAGCAACAGACATGGGCAATCTCAGTTCCTCAACCTACCTCACCATTAATGTTGCTGATGAGAATGACAATTCTCCAGTGTTCCAGCATGGTCCTCTCAGGGTAATGTTGCCTGAAACAGCTAGGCCAGGGTCAAAGATTGCCGAAGTGAACGCTTTAGATGCTGATGCTAAGGGTCCAAATTCAAAGGTTGAATATATAATCACTGCTGGTGATAAAGGTGATGTGAGAATTGATAGAGCGACAGGTGAGATAATTTCATATTTCAAAACTTTTATTTTTAGCTTTTCCTTTTTGTTATATTATCATTTCCTTTTTGAGCACATTACACATTTTGTAAAGAAGTTTTTCATGATCGAAAAAACGTAAGTTTTAGAGCTTGCTATGAGCTGAAGGACTGTGCATATATAAGGTTAACACTTTAGGGGGGAGAGAAGGGCAGGCACTTGATATCGCAAGATATCTCTGGTGGGGGAGGGGGTTTGCTTTTTGATATCGTTATCATTTTTGATTTAACCAAACTTTTCCTTTTTAAATAAGTTTGCTTTACATACAAATAGTCTGTTCCTGTTTTATTATTATTATATTTATATATTTTTAAGAAAATACAAAACTATTATTATATCATTAAATATTTATAAAATCCTTTCATTCCAAAACTTGGACACCCCCCCCCCCCTCTAATGTTTGGCATTCCTGTTCTTTCTCCATATGCGCATATAATTCGCTGTTAGAGAAATCATGATTCAGGAGCATACTATGTGGAAAATGATACTTGCGTCTACCAGTAAAGAAAGACAAAGAATGTTGTCCACTGTTTTGTTGAAAAATTATTTTTTTAATATGCCCTTGCAGGACACAAGTGCAATAAGAAAATATTACTTTTGAATGCATTATGTAACAATAAGGTATTATTAAATACTTTTAAATAGTAAATAACGTTTTTGGATGTTATTTGTTATAAATTTATTTCACGTATTGATATTTTATTGACTTCATGAATTCGTTAAGTATGCGACTAATAAATGCATAATCATGTGTGTATATCACTGCAGGCGTACAAAAGAAAGAAAATAAAAATAAAATAATTTTTAGATATTGATAAAGATCTGATTGGATGGTGGTGGTGGGGTTCAACGAATGATAACGTATGATATCGTAAGGGGAAAACGGTGTCCAAAATTAGTAAAAAGTTGATAACATTATATAGTTCAGCTCCTATGAATCATTAGCACTTGATTTATGACATCCTTCGTTATAAATATTTTGATGATTTTTAAAGTTTGCATTTCACTTAAAGTATAGATTATCGTGCGCTGTGAAAAAAAAAAATGTATAACAAAGAAAAAATTGGGCAGAAAAAATTGGAGGAGACTTCTGTAAGTGCCAGTAAATTACAAGAAAATATTGATACATAAAAATTTTTGATACATGTACATTTGAATGCGATTTTAATGCAAGGATAAACTGCATTAGCATTCAAAATTAAATGAAAAGCCAAAATTTACATGTAAAACATGCATCTGGAAAAAGTATCTTTTTAAAAACTTTGACAGAAAAAGTTGTTAGAAAGTTTCTGTGCTCACAAGAAAACATATGCATACAGAAAGAAGTATCTATTAATCTTTCCCTGTATATTTCTGGTGCAACAAAACTTTTCTTACAACTTTTGCTGCCAGAATTTTTCGGTTTTTCACATTTTCTTAAAGACTGGTTATTGGTAGAGGTAGAATAACCACGTAAAAGTTAAATTTAAAATATACGGAAAAGATAAAATGAAATTGATATCATTATAGAAAGAACGATTATTAAATAAAATGGATATCTTATTTTAAAGTGATAGCATAGCTTCCAACACTTCCGCTTTTTTGTGCCACAAAAATTTAATAGAAATTTTTGCTTTATTTAATTGGAAGATTACGGCGATTGAAAAAGAAAGAATTTTCTATAAAACTTTTGAGGTACAAAAAAGCGTAAGATGTTGGCAGCTATGTGATAGATAAAAATGCTCTAAAAATATGGTTTTCTTTAATGAAAGATTTCATTGGCTATTTAACTTTATGATTACAACTTGAGTCATATACATTCCCGCACCATTTTTCATTCTATTAGTATCACGTTTTAAAAAACTACCTCTGTTATACATTTTTAGTAGGATATTTTCAAGAGATTTCAAATCTACCTGAAAGGAAAAAAAAAATGTAATTGTGATACAATTGAATATAAAAACAGTCACCAGCCTCTTCCGTATTCAAAGGATTAAAAGCAGATTCGCGCAAATTTGTAATCTCACTTATCTGCAATGAAATTACAAATTAATTGCATGTAATTGATTATAGTTACACACATTCAAACGCAAAAATTTAGTCAAATAATGAGATGTGAGTGGTTCTGGCTTCAGTACTGCAAGAATTTTTTACGCCATGTAATGTTAACTATAATTAATTACGTGCAATTAAAATGTAATTTCATTGCGGGTAATTGGGATTACAAATTTGCCCAACTCTGATTAAAAGAGATGAAAAACTTCGAAGCTAATGTCGTTGTTTCGATCATTTAATTTTTCTAGAAGAAAGGTTATGTGTTCCTTTCCTTTGAATCTACCACTAACGAATGTTACACTTACTTAATAAGAATACTCTATGTTTCTCAACAAAATTTACATATCGCTCATCCGCAAAAAAGTGACACATCTCGACAAAAGTAAATTTCACAGGTGGGGCAAAAGAAAAATTGTATGATTTTACTGTTACACGAAATTATACTACTTAGCTCTGCATGCAGGAATAAAAATGTGCATAAAAGCATAAAACACTTAAGAATGAAGACGTAGGATGAGGTGTGGAGAGTTGGGTAATTTTACCCCCCATTCAATCCACCCCTCGTTTGTGGTCACAAATGGACATATAGCGTAATAAAGTGATTTTCCGTATAACTACATTTATGAAACTGTTTGTTTAGCAAGGCGCACCTATGACAGACCTATTAGTGGAATAAAACGCAAAAGAAATTTTTGCGATTTGTGTTACTTTTCTTGCGGGTGAGTGGTATGTGGACGTGAATTCAAAACTCGCCTTATTGAGAAATCAAATTTTGGGAAATCGCGGAAAACCTCTGGCTGCGTCCATTGATTTTCATTGTAAACCAAGATTTTACAGTGGCAGAAAAACATAATGAAACAAGTTTTTTTTTGCAGATTCTAGTGTTTTTTTCGGTGTAGGCTTACCAAGAAAATAGATTAATAGAGAAAACACGATATTTTTAAATTTTGAATATAAAGCGAGTTTTGAAATTCGCGCCCTCATATATAAATATTTTGCTAAAAGAATTTCTGCGGAATATCTGTATGATCGGACTGGGCTTAAGGGGGTCTGAGGCTAAAAATTCTCAAAAAAAATTATTGGCTTGAAAAAATAATGAGTTTTTAGCGTTAAATACCGCAAACCCCATGCTTTTATCTTCATTAGATCCAGCGATATAACACCTTTTGCCTGGAGAAGCGATGCATGAGCTGCTTTCTTAGGAGAACTTTAACTTCATTTATCTCAGAATGATTTTTTTACGATTTGTCAACTTTAAAAGAATATATCTAAAGTTCCTTATGTGTGAAATTTTTAACAGAAATTTTATGCTATATTTCCAGCAAATTGTCTTCGGGATTTCTAATTTTGAGTGATAATTATGAAAATATGCTAATTAATGCAAAACTCATTCATACCTTTTTTTACTTACATTTTTTTTTTAAATTCATAATCAATATTTTAATAAATCCTGGAGACAAATTAAAATGACACATTTTCTCTACACAAAAGTGTAAAAATTTTGTAAATCGAGTAAATTACTTCCAGAGTTATATCAAAAATTAAATATGTTTAAAATTTTTAAATTTAAATTTAAAAAAAATATTTAAAAATTTTTAGATTTTTTTTTCATGCAAAATAATTATTATTTTAAAACATATTTCAGAAAAAAATTCATAGCAAAATCTCTATTAAGAAAAATAGAATTTTGAGCCCCGGACCCCTTTAAATGAATTTAGAAAGTAAAATATGTGTGAGACAATAAAATTAAGCCTATTAAATAATCATAATAAATAAAAATTACAGTTTTAGCGTATTGATGTAAATTTCTGTAAACTACATGTATTTTTTTCTTTTAATATTACAGGTGAAATCTATGTGGTAAGTACTTTGAAACCAGGCACTGTGTACTTATTGAATGTGTCTGCAGCTGATGGTAAAGGGTTAGCTTCTTCAACTGTTGTCAACATCACTGTGGTGGATGTGAATGACCACAAACCGACATTCTCTCGTTTTGAATATACTTTCAAAGTGAAAGAAGGAAATTACACTGGAAATAAGAAACATCTGGGCTTGCTGAAGGCTGTCGATGAAGATACTGGGCAAAATGGGCAGATCGAATATTCCCTGTTAACCACGTCCTTTGAACAAAGTAAGCACATAATATAGTACAGGTTATATTGATTTCTTTAGAAATCTACCTATTGCTATCTCTTCCTTTATGTATAAATTGATATATTTATCTATAATACGAATGTTCCCATAATGTTAACGACCGAAATACTGAACCATTTCGTACCTAATTTGATAAATGAATTGATTTTTCCAGTATAATGAAGGAATTTATTAATAAAGTGTTTAGCTCTTATAGTTCATTTACAGAGGAAAAACATATAAAATTTGCCATTACGATAACGTCTGAAATACGGAAGCAATTCTAACATAAATGAGACAGCGTACTGGTTTGAAAATATCTAAATATCTTGAATGAGTTCATTAATAAAATACGAAAACAACAACAATAAAACATGCAAAATATATCATCATTTTAACATCCGAAATATTGAACTAATTTTAACCCTTTATATCCCGAATCAGAAATTTGCCCCTCTTCAATAATTATCCTCGTTAATCTCTTCATATATTCAAAATGATATGTTTATAATTTCTATATGATATATTTATTTATATTTATAATCATAAAACCAACTTTTATAATAAAAATTTGATTTTAGATAGATTTTTAAATAAAACTGATATTGTGTTAATAAATCAGTAGTTAGAGGGTTTTTTCTTTGTAAAATATTTACAAGAAATAATTGGAATAATTAACAAAAATCTGGAAACCTCACAATTGTTACACGAACAATGTAAATAAATGTATTGTGATCCTATGTGTAACTGAGAAGTGATTTGTAGTAGCAGATTTTTAGTAAAACATTTTTTAATCGGAGAAAAGCCAAATCTGTGTAAATGGTTGAGAAAATAACCGCATTAACGGGTCTCAGGACTCTTAAAATTGGAAAAAAAGAAAAAAAAGAGCCATTTTCAACATTTAATATCTTAAAATGTATTTGATTTTAAGACACAACTTTAATTGGAAGAAAATATATAAGCATGTTCTTTCATTTCATGTATTAAAAAAATTATAAGATGCAGAATTAGCATTTACAGGGGGCTCCAAACTGTTAGACATTTGTCGAGCAAAAAATCGGCGTAACAGCTTACGCGCCCGATTACACAATAAGTGTTGCAACTAGAATGAAGATTTTGGTACCTACTTGTACTCCAGATTGTAATAATTACCCTGAACCTAAATAAATTTGTATTTAAAGCTTTTTTATATTTTTAATACAAAGTTGTATTTAGCTAATGCAAAATTAAGAAAATTTCAACAGTATAATCACCTAAAAAAATATTGTTTTGAACAATAAAAAGGAAATTTTAGGTTCAGCTAATACAGACTAACATGAAACATATGTTTTGAAAATTCCATTAAAATATATTCATAAGTTTTTGAGATATCGGGCGCGTTATGCCCAAAAACGTCATTTGGAGAAAAATGTCTTCAAAGTTTCCGAAACGACGCTTCAGCTATTGAACGTGTATAAATGTAAAAGCCATAACTTCAGTTCTAATAGGAATTTCAAGGAAACAATTATATCAAAATGTTCAGAAAAAATAGGAGTTTAACATCTAAAAAAATTAAAATTTCGAAAATTTTAAAGCTTTAAGAGTCCTGAGACCCCTTAAAAAATATTTAGCTTCGACTGTTTCGCTGTGCTTACTGAATGTGTTGCAGCAAAGTATTTATATGAAAAGTACCATATACTTTTATTAGTAAACGAATTAAATAAATTTTATATTGTATTTCCTTTAATGATACTTAAAAGTCCAGTCGGAGCATAAAGGAGTAACGTAATTGGAGGCAGTGCATTTATCTTACAAGTATGAGTTCGTTACTCAAGTATGTACCTCTAGCTCGTTTACAAGGACAAACAAAACAAAAAACATGCAAAATCTCGTTATGATAACGTCCCAAATAAAATTTAAACCTAATTGGGAGAGTGTGTTGACCTTGCCCGTATCTTGGATGTGTTTTTTAATCAAGTACATAGTTTTTAGGACACACTGAAGGAAAAATAACGCAAAAATTGTCATCACAATAATGTTCAAAATTCTGAACCTATTCAAATCTAATTTAGATAATGTATTAATCTTTCCAGTATCTAATAAAAAGAATAAATAAATAAATATAATCTTCCCACTCAGAAGAAAGGGCTTGTTTTATTTGATTGCAAACAAGCGAAATTTTTTTAAAAATTATATTTTTTTGTTTTACAGAATTTCCATTTACAGTCGACAGCAAAACGGGTGAACTCTTTGCTCAAGGCGTAATAGATCGTGAATCTAAGAGTTCTTTCAAATTCCAAGTTTTGGTAAGTATGAAATATTTCATGTTAATGTTCCGACTGTTCTTAAAAATTATGTATAGTGTTAATAGAAATATATATATATATCAGTGACATAGGAAATAATCTTAAAAAGTGGACTAAGAGAATCCTGGTCAAGTGCCACATTAATTCTTCTCCTCAGCGGAGATAATCCGTATTAGCAATATTTGAGTTATCCAATATCTTATATTTATTTTTAATAAAATAAAATAAAATAAAATGCTAAAAGATCAAAATGAACTAAAAACAAATCGCTGGATGCAGATACCTCATAGTATAGGAATCTCAAAAATACACGAAAATCGACAGGGCCGCAATCATTATAACTCATGTGTTCGCGCATCGTGTCCATAAAATACGAAAATAAATATAGTAAGTTGAAATTTGCTTTTTCTTCGACAGATTTCAGTTTAGTGCCAAAGTGTCGTATTTTACTATTAACCTTCCGTAATCGTGCTCAAACCAAAATGACGTTTTTGAGGAAATATCATTTAAACCTAAAGTAACATTTTAGTGATATTCACATCCATTTAAAAGACTTTGTAACTATAATGTCAACGCTTGGAAGGTGACCGAATTACGGACGATTCATGTAACCCCCCCCCCCCCCCCCAAAAAAAAAGCTTTTTGGTTTGCTCTTGCCAATCAATTGACAATTGTGTAATTTATCTGCCCCGATGATATAAAAAATTAAGTTATACGATGCTTTGAAGTGATTTAAAAGCAATTAAAGCAAAAGCCATTATCGTTAAGCCATTGCCATTATCGTTATACATTACTAAAAGTAGCTACTTATTTTTGAATCCTACCAAAGTTTATATACGATGTTTTGGTGACGGCAGAAAAGTTCTCGGTGAAAGAAATGTCGCTAATAAGATTAAAAAAACTGAAACGCGTATATTTCCACCTCAAACAGCAGGATGTTATACCCAATATCATGTTATCATATTTTCGCATTGCATATCCATTAAAAAAAATACATCTGGAAATAATTTTGGTGCGTGTAAATATCAATTTAGGGTTGTAGCATTTATAAATTTTATTTCAATATGAAACACTAGAACATATTTCCATGGTTTGTCACTTTTTAGGTAAACTATATGTTGATTGATACCGAAATTATTGTTGTGAATACAGACATTATCTCGAAAAAAAAGAAGGTACCTTTGTATATTTAATAATGTGGTTAATTTTGTTTAAAATGTAAAATAGCATAATAGTATCTTGTAAAGATTGTAATAGTATCTTGTATTGATATTCACGGCTAAGGTGAACAATTTAATTCAATAATTTGAAAAATGCGTCCAATATGTTTCATACTTCATAGATATTTAATATAATTATCGGTATAGTTAATAAAACATGTCATATTATTTTAGGCTACCGATTTCGGCGAACCACAGCTTAATTCAACAGCAGACATCCTAATAGAAGTTATAGATGTAAATGACGAACCTCCAAGGTTCTACACAGATCCTTACTTAGCTCATGTTCAAGAAAATCTGGATCCTGGTCAGAAGGTATGGAATATTTTCATAATAAATTGCTTAAGTTTTCGATTCTTGATAAAAAGTTTTTAATCGTGAAACTTTTTATCCATTAGGTAACACAAATCACAGCTTATGACTCAGATTCTGGATCAAACGGTCTTGTTTTCTACAAACTGGGAACTGGACACAACAATAAGTTTTATATTGATAGTAAAGGTAAGTAGAGATTCTTAACCACTTAACAGTTTTAATTTGTAATTGTAATCTTCTCATCATTAATTGTCAGACATTTTTCGATTGTATAAGACAAATATTTTAGTAAGGAAAATTTCGTGTTTTGCCTCTGTTTTTACTTTCTTCTATCTTCAATAGAAGAAAGTATTCTAATCGAAATTTTTTTTGACTTCAGGTTTTCGACGGATTTACACGTTTTAGGGGTCAGAGATCACAAAAAACATGTTTATACAAAATGTCTGTCTGTCCGTGTGTCCGTCTGTCCGTATGTCCGTGTGTCGCCATTGTACCATCAAAAATTGTACGAAATTATGCATAGAATTGAACCAAATTTTAAAAAGTTTTTGACTATGGCAAGCAGGTCCTCCATTAATTTGGAAAAAAATCCGCCGGTAAGGGGCACTGTAATAGCAATTTTTCTGCGATTTTTCTGGATTTTGAATATTGTACTATCGAAACGTGAATGAAGTTATGCATAGAATTGAACCAAAATTTTTGTGTACATTTTTGGTCATGGCAAGAAGGTCCTCCATGAATTTGGAAAAAATCCGCCAGTAGGGAGTACTGTAATAGCGATTTTTGTGTGATTTTTGTGCATTTTGAATATTGTACGATCGAAACGTGTATGAAGTTATGCAGAGAATTGAACCAAATTTTTTGTGTATGTTTTTGGCCTAGGCAAAAAGGTTCTCCCAGAATTTGGAAAAACTCCGCCGTTAGGGGGCGCTGTAATAACGATTTTTGTGCGACTTTTGAGAATTTTTAATACTGTACCATCGAAACGTGTATGAAGTTATGCATAGAATTGAACAAAATTTTTTTGTGAATGTTTTTGGCCATCGCAAAAAGGTCCTCCCTGAATTTGGAAAAATTCCTCCGGAAGGGGGCGCTGTTATAGCGATTTTTTGTGCAATTTTCAATATTGTACCATCAAAATGTTTATGAAACTATGCTTAATTCTAATAAAAATACTAATAAAACTAATTATAATGAAATATTGACATAAGATAGAAGAAAGTTTTGGGATTGGCACATCCAACTAGTTAATTTATGGTGTCAAAAAAAAAAAACAAACAGTTAAGGGATTAAGGGAATTAAATTTATCTTCTTTTATTTGGATTTTTAAAATAACTTGAGTGTTAAAAAATATTTATTGAGAAAAAGACAAAAAAAAAAATCTTTTGTGGTATTTAGTATAAATGTTATTTATTTTGTACGGTTGATTATATTGTATATGTATATTTTGGAAAGCAATCAGCAAACATTTCTACTTGAGCGTTAAATTGTAAATTCTTTTAATGTTTAAAATATTTTTTTTCAGATTTTCAATCGTCTCAATCTCGCAAGAACTTTTCAAAATGAAGAAAATTAATATAAATAAAACAATAATACAAAATATGCAGTTAAATTTTTGATGTGTAATTAAAAATCAGGAAAAGATATGAAATTTCTAGAATAACAAGTTCCTTTAATCAAATTTCTTCCATTAATTGGATATATTTTCAATCAATGTCTGATACTTATTATTGTTAATTTAATTAGATATTTCATTATAAAATTTTATAAGATACGTTTAATATAATATTGTTTTAAAACTAAATAACAACATTCTTTGTAAATGCTAACGTCTGCAACGCGGATTTAGTAAAAACACAACATGTTTCTTATCAAATTTTCGACTTCGACTAGGTTTAATTTCAAGTATTAACATCTATGAGACAGAAGGAAGTTTTAGAATTGGCACATTCGACTAGTTTTAAACTAAATTAACTAAAGTGGATCCATGTAATTTCGAATTCTAATTAATTGATAACTATTATTTGTATAAGAGTCCAAATATACAGTAAAATATATTTTCTAATCGTTTAAAAAAAGTTATGAGAAAATTAATCACAATTAATAGTGGTGAAAAAAAAAATGAAGAATGTATACTAAGTTGTTCAATGATACATGGACGTTTAAGGTAAAAGTTAGTCATACTTTTCTGAAAATAAAAAAACAATCGATATTTTTGGGGATAATTTTTATGTTCAATTTTATTCTTAATAACTTTAGTACTAAATAATTTATGCCTATGATTTGTAGTACTTCAAGTCTATAGTAAAATCATTTTCTAATCTTTTGGAAAACTTTATAATAAAATTTATCACGATAAATAGTAATGAAAAAATCCCAAGAATATGTACTAAATTGCTCGATGATACATGGACGTTTGGGATAAAAATTAGTCATGCTTTTATGAAAGTAAAATGTAATTCATGTTTTTGGGAATAATTTGCATTTTCAGTTCTATGCTTATAAAACTTTTAATGTTGATTAATTGATAGGTATGATTTGTAATAATACAACCGTAAAGTAAGATTGTTTTTCTAACCTTTTTCAAAACGTTATAATAAAATTAATCAGGACAAATATGGATGAAAAATTTAAAAGAATATTTAGTGAATTGTTTGATGGTATATGGAAGTTTACGATTAAAGTTAATCATACTTTTGTAAAAGAAAGAAAAAAAAAAGAATTTTTTTGTAGATAAAGCTATTCAAATGTTAATTGAAAAAGATAGAAGTAAAATTATGACGGAACTAATTTCGAAAGGAATTAATTTAATTTATCGCAGCATAAAGTAATATAAAAGGTGAAAGGAAGGAAATGTGTGATAATTCTGAGAGGAGAAATAAGTAAAAAAAAAAAAAAAAAAAGGTATGAACTAGAATGAAGGAGATCTTTTATTATTCAAAGCAGTGGTATAAAGGAAAATTAGAAAATACAGAAAAGCAGAACTTCATTTAAAATCTAAAATCTTGCACGATTCTTTATGGCAATTAATAATAAAATCTTGTAATGATCTGTGTTAATTAAAAACACAAATATATTGATTCTCGATTTTAAAAAAACAAGCTTATAAAATCAAAAAGAAAATAAATATACATGTTGAGTAAATAAAAGAAAATGTAGCAGGCTCATTAAATTCTTAAATAATGCATCAAAGATATTTCCCAATTAAAAAAACTCAAACATAATAATTCTTGATTTAAAAAACAAGATTATAAAAGTAAAGCGAAAATAAGTAATATGTTGAATAAATAAATGAAAAAAATTAGGTTAATTAATTTATTAAATAATACATCAAAATATTTCCTAACAGAAAGAAACTTAAATATATTAATTCCTCATTAAAAAAATTAAGAATGTTAAAGTAAGGTGAAAATAAATAAAGATATTACGTAAATAAATGAAAGAAAATGAAGCTCATTAAATTCTTACATAATATAGCAAAGATATTTTCTAAGAGAAAGAAATTAAAACCTGTTAATTCTTGATTTAAAAATTAATATTATAAAAGAATGGAGAAAATAAATAAAGATGTTGAGTGAATAAATGAAAGAAAAGAAAGCCCATTAAATTCTTATATAATAAATACTTCAAAGATATTTCCTATAAGAAAGAAACTCATGTATATTAGTTCTTGATATATATAAAAAAAATTAAGATTATAAAAGTAAAGTGAAAACAAATAATGATGTTGATTAAATAAATGAAAGAAATCAGACTTATTAAATTCTTAAATGATACAATTAACATACTTCGTAATAGAAAGAAACTCGAATATATTAATTCTAAGATTATAAATGTAGGGTGAAAATAAATAAAGATGTTGAGTAACCAATTGAAAGAAAATAGGGCTCATTAAATTCTAAAATAATGCCTCAATGATATTTCTTACTAGAAAGAAACTCTATTAAACTAAGTGGGACGATATATTTCACTTGTTTTTTTTTTTAAATCAAAATAATATACTTAAAATATTAACACCTTCAAGGAAGAAAAAAAAAAAAAAAAAACGATCTCATTACAAGAAAAAAGTTTTCTGAAAGCACTGATTCATAGTAACATAATTATTTATTCATTTTTCTTAGATGGAACTGTATGGACACTATCAACATTGGATTACGAAAAACAGGCATTTTACAATATGACAGTCATTGCTTACGATCAAGGTAATCCCAGTTTAAGCTCCACAGCTAAATTATGGGTGACTGTAGCTGATACAAACGATGCTGTACCTGAATTTTCAAAAGCAGTCTATACCATAGAAGTTGCCGAAAGTCGCCAACCAGGGGATACAGTTTTCAAATTGGATGCAGGAAAAGGAGATTTCAAATATTCTTTAATAAGTAAGTAAAATCTGATAAAATCAATTATAAGTCTTGTAGAAACAATCATTTTTCCATTGATTTTCCACGTAACATAATCTGTAAGATGTAGAAAAATTATTTTATACACAAATAAAGGCAAAAACCTCTTAAATAACACCATAAGTATGAAGAATGTGCAAGACTTTTCGAAAGAACTCTGTCTTTCTTCGTCAGACGCAAAGAAGACATGCTACCAATTTGAAGGCAGGAGAAAGACAGAAAGTAAATGGAGGACCAAGGAACAGATTAAAGAAAACAACCAATAGGAAAATAGAAGTAATCAACTAATTACACTCAGCGCATTAGCTATCCAGAACAAGACAGAATACAAGTAGAAATATGAACACATTGAATTAAAAAACAGAGTCAAAAAAGTAAAAAGAAATGACAACAAAACTGTATAATAAACAAAGAGGAAATAAATAAATAACAAATAAAATAAGATAAGATAAATGAATATGACTGTAAAATAACATAAATGAATATAACTATAAAATAAAATAAAATAACAGTAAATAAAAAAGAGATTAAAAATTAATTATACTAGTAAATAAAAACGTAAAATAAATTAATAACCAAAACAATATAAAGAGGTTATATGATTGAGCTGAACAAGTTCTTCCAAGCTGGAGAAATCATAATGGAATCAGATTTTATATTAACTATAACCACCACGATTAAGGTACATAGCTGAATTTACCAGAAAGTAACCACACTTGATATTTACTTCCATATTTGGAGGATCGATGCCAATTTATATTATATTAAGTTTCTAAAAACATTCGTAGATCAGTAATAGATGTTTGCACATCGTCCGTGAAACGCAAATGTTTCGCGACGATGTGCAAACATTTGCACATCGTCGGTTTATTACATGTGCTCATTGTCGCGTTGTCTGACGTGGGTGATTATGCATTACAAAGTTGAACGTGTCAAATCGCTTACGTCAAAAGGGCCATTTTAAACAATGGATTAGTGTTTTTTATTTGTAAATGCTTTCTCAAATTCACTCCACCTGCAGAAAGCATTATACTAGTCCACCTTGCAAAACTTTTTCATAAAAACTGGGTTTTGATCCATGTTAAACACGATTTGAAAAATAATCTCTATTTAATGTTTCATTATTTAATTTTATGTTTCTGTGTGACGCGTATTTGACTCCATTTATTAAATACGACGATTTATTGGGGACTGGAGACAAACTAACTCAGTTTGTATGGCTGAATAAAAGGAAGTTCGCAAGTAAGCACAAATATTTATAGCCGCCTCAGCCGACCTTGTTTTTCCATTAAATTATGTCGGAAATATTCGTATTTTTCCTACTTGACACTATATTTTCTTTATGTCAGAAATAGCATAAATCTTCCACAAATCTGCTAAATTTGAAGCATATTTATTCAAGCACAAATAACCAAATAATGATTGATAGAGGACGAATGATAAAAAAACTCCCAACACTCAAATGTTGCAGGACTAAAGAAAGGGCTATGACTTGCGCATTAATCTGAACCTTTTTAATCTTACTAAACTAATTACTTATAAACTGTAAAATATATATATATATATATATATATATATATATATGTAAGGTTAGGTAACTGGGATTTCTAGAATTTCTTATGTAACGGCAACAACAAAAATTCATGTAACAGATAGACTTTTGAACCGTAAATAAAAAAAAATGTAAGGTTACAAAGAATTTTAGGAAACAGGGGGGTCCAGATCTTTTTATGTAACAGCAATCCGAGTTACAGATGAAATTTTGTAAGATTTCTGTAATTTAGTAGTTTCTTTTATAAAGCTGCAGATTTCTGTAGCTTTACAAAAATTAGTTTTGTAAATTTACATCTTTTTTTGTACAGTGTACAGATAAAATTTTATTAAGCATGCAGATTTCTGTAACTTTACATTAGTAGAATTACAGATTTTTTTTTCTACAGTGTAAATCAGGATAGAAAATATTAATTTCTGAAACAATAATTAAAATAATTAACAATTATTATGATTTCTGTTTTTACAGATGCTGATGAACTAGATGCTTTTGATGTTGATATGAGTACAGGAGATATTCGATTGGTTAAAGCTCTTGATAGTGTGCAGCAGAGTCATTACAGGTTACTTGTAGAGGCATCTGTAGACAGCGATCCACCAAAATCGGATACAGCTGAAGTAAATTTTGTTTAATTTTTCTAACTATAAAATTTATCTCTATACTTTGGGAAAATAAATACATTGAATAAATATAGTTTGTCAATGGAAGCATGAAAAAATTAGTCAAAGGTCAAATCAAAATTTTATTTTAGACAAAGATTGCATGGAAGTTTTATCAAAATTAAGTTGTGTGTTGTTAGCAGTTTATATTTAATATGTGCAACAATTTAGTAAACAATTTACAAGAAACAGAACATTTTAGATCGATGCTTTATCAAACGACGCTTTATCACTCATTTAGGCGCATTTTTGGTGACTAACTAAAAATTAGCAATTTTTAGTCTTGACTTTGTATCGGTTGTGTCATTTTTAAAGGTTTGACATAGTTGTGAATTTATCAAAACGGCGTAAGCATTCAGAAAAATATGCAACGGTTTTATTTTTTGTACTATCAGTTGAATATAGGCCATAATTAACTAATAGCTAATGATAACAAATGTTACCTGTTAAATAATGTTTTACGAATTAAATAATAATTCAGATCATTTTTAATCATACTTCCTCAGATAACTTATATTAGTATCATACATTTTAAACAAATCTAAAGTTTAAACTGTTCATAATTCGTATATTTTTTAAATAGACTTCAATAAAGTAGAGTTATTCTCACCTTCATCCGCTATATTTTTTAATATATGATTAAGTGAAATTTTAATATGGGGGGGGGGGGGGGCACGAATTTTGGTAATATTTTTGTTTGAAAGAATAAATTGACGTAGTAATCATATGGAAACATTATAAAATCTGATAATGGTCTTATATCCTAGAATTCGTTAACGATTAACATTAGACAAAATTAGATACTACAGGACCACACTAAACTTGTATTTTGTATGTTGGTGGCGTATTTAGTAGACTTAGCAAAACATTATGAGTACTTTTGTATGCATCTACTTGAGTTAGTTCCATAATTTTTCAGAAACGTTAATCATTTGACTCATACATACATTTAATTTAAATGTTCTACTATTTTTAATATTTAACTCAAAATGCATTGTTTTATACGTATCCACGTATATTCTATGTCAAATGCCAACGGTATTAAAATCTTTTGTTGAATTTGAAAAAAAAAATCTCAGCAAGTTAAATTTTATTTCTTTAGGTCAATATTATCGTAGGCACTGGCCATGGAGTAAGGTTATTCCCACAAAGGTTGTATGAAGTAACAGTATTTGAGAACAGATTAGCACCATTAGTAGTTTTAGATCTGAATGCTACAGACGAAATAGCACATAAACCAGTACTGTACAGCATAGTTGGTCATGATTATAATGGTAAGTGGTAATTTTAAAACAAATATGTTATATGTGCCGTATTCGTATTGACATTTATTGAAACTTGGGTGAATGGTATATTCTTTAATTAGAATTTTATTAACCCTTTCGGGACCATGGGTGCATATATGCACCTTCTATAAGTACATACAGAATTTGCTTTAGGCACCAGTAAAAAAGAAAAATAATATTTGCTTTCTTTAATTAGAGCATTTTAGGTAGATTTCGTAAGAAATACTACCTATTGCAGTCGTTACCATGGTGCGACTTTTGAAAAATTCCTTCATAACTTTTCATTACAGGACCCCAGGAACCCAAAACCACCCCCACCTAAAAAGTATATATATATATATATATATATATAAGTATGTATGTATGTACTAAATTTTGTCCGCACGATAAAAGTCGCAATTATGCACGGATCTTCTTCAAACTCGCCAACCACTTTGATATGGTTAATATCTCGGCGGGGATTGAAAATGCACTCTAAATTAAAATGTCTGAAATTCAGACACTTAAGTGTCTGAAATGGAGTGTTCAATTTTCAGACATTTTAAAATGTCTGAATTTTTTCAGACACTTTTTGCGTCTGAATTTCAGACACTTCAAACGTCTGAATCGCATCCATTTTTTTTGTAAGCATCATACGTAGCCATGTTTGACCACGTTGAATCCTGGAAAAATATTTGGCTGTGGTCCTGCCCCTCTCCCCCCCCCCCCCCCCCAATACAGCCTGATTTTTTTTGGTGCTCTCAGTTTTGGTATACAATTTTCGTTACGCTGATAATTTAAATCTTTTACGACATTGTACTGATTATAATCAATATCTTGAACTTCAGGAGTAGAACAAGATTAAAAAACAAAAAATATTTATCTAAATATTAGATTTTTTTAATTTATTTTGTTTTTAACCTTATTTTACTTTAAAAGTTCAAAATATTGATTATAATCAGTACAATTTCTTAACAGATTTAAAATATAAGCTTTACAAATATTGCACATCAAATTTGGGGGCACTACAGTCGTAATGTACAGTCGTGAATAATGAAAATAAATAAATAAATATTCTACTTTAATAACATTGGGGAAAAATTACTTTGGTATTTTGTTAAATATATTTGCGTTTTTAAACTTGTCCTACTCTAAAAGTTCAAAACTTTCAATCAGTGCAAGATTTAAGATATCAGCTTTACAAAAATTCATGCAAAATCCCCCCCTCCCCCCCCCCCCCCAAAAAAAATGAAAATACTTATTTAAAAATTATGTTTTAAAAAAAATTTATATTTCCACATGGGCAAGTTTTTATGTAGATCAGAGGGTACTCACAAAAGCTATTCAACTATCAATAAAAACAAATAAGTACATATTCTATATTAAAAACATGAGGAAAAAATAACTTATGGTTTCCAAACTCCTTTCGTCTTAAATATATACAGTAACATCTGTCATTTTTGTATTTTTCTTATAAGTGCATATAAATAAAGTTACCACAATTTTAAATACGAAATCTAGTTAGAGGTTTTTAATTTTCCCATTATAAATTTCAAATTACTTTTTTATTAAAAATAATAAAAAAATCAGTATTAGAGTTGATTTCAAATCAAATACATATGTATATTTTTACAGGCAGCTTCATATAATAGACGAGTCTCATTTACTTTATTTATCTTTTTTTAATCTGCGGTTTTATGCCAGGAAGTAAGAAAGCATTAGGTCATCTTTCAAAGTTTTTTTTTCTTTACTTCCTTGTGGCCGTCCTTTACTGCGAGATAAAAATTATCCATTGAAACTAAGAACTGACATTGAATATATAATTCGTAATAAAAAAGAACGTCATAAGTTTAAAAATATATACTTCTAGAATTAGTGGGGTTTTTTGCGAACAGATTCAAAACTAATTAAATTTCATGCAAGATTTTGTTTAGTACAATAAATAAAACCATAAAATACACTAATTTTACTACTATAAAGAAACTTACTTGAGTTGCTGCAAGAGGTAAGAAAAATTCCTCGATTTGAAATTTTAAAAACTACCACAACCACAGTGAGGGAGAAAGACTTTCATCAGTTTAAAAGGTAATCCCATAATACATCCGACTAGCCATATTTAAAGAATGAGATGTTTCATCCTCAAAACAGGGCCCGCCAGACAAAAGTTTCTTTTTTTTTTGCCAGCTTCGACAGGACGAAGACGAATAACACAATATTATTGATATAAATTAATACGAGTTAACACTAAGCCCATTGCACACGCTTTGTAGAATTTCCGGGTGTAATCTTCAACCGTCGTCTACTTCTGTTCTGTGTCTATCCCGCCCTTATATGGACGACAGCTTCTAAGAGACATTTGATGTTAAGCACACACGTCAGATGTATGTATTCAATAAATAAATAATCCAAGTGAATACGAATTTAAATCACAGAACTTCACATTCCGCGAAAAAAAGAATTAAAATACATGCGTACATAAAAACAAACTTCGTTTGAATTACAACGTATACCAACTTTGAACGAAGACATCTAAAACGCATGCGCGACTGGCAGTGCCCCAGTGCCCCCTGGTGGTTATTGCGTCGGAAGAATCAAAACGTCTTAAATTAAGACACGTTTAAAGCAATGAAGTGTCTTAAAATAAGACGTTTGCGGATATTTTAGACATTATTCTCAGTTCGTTTACACCATGGTCATAGTAAGACGCTTATGTATCTTAAATTAAGACATCTATAGTGTCTTAATTTTCAGATTAAGACACTTAAGTGTCTAAAATTCTTTTTCAGTCACATATGTGTCTAAATTTAAGACGCTTCTATTTGCAGTGTGGGTTAAATCGGGCCAAGAGAATGGAAATGGGGAGGGCTCAAAATTTTGAATACCGTCTTAACATGATTCTGATAAAACCAGCTCTTACACAACAATAACAGTAAAAAATAAATATTTTTCGTTATAGCCGTTGCCAACAATTAAAAAAAAGCAATAAAATTCTCAGCACAACAATTGCTTTTCTATTGCAAGATTTCACGCGAAAAATTAAATTAAATAAACAGTTTGGCGAATTGAAAACAAGTTGAATATTACGTCATAAGTTTTCTAAAGCAAGATTTCCGCATGAAAACTCAAAATGAAATAAATAGCTTGACGAATTAAAATATATATATATATTGCGTCATATTAGAAATACAATGGACCTCAGCAGGTGAATATGCAACCTCATGTGAGTTTGAAGAAACTTATTAAAATATGATAAAAACCCGACTATAGAAATATTAACATATTTTAACACTTTGAGGTTCTCTGAATTTGCTTTAGCCATTTTAAAACCTACTCCACATACATGCGTGTGTATATTCGTGTATATTAGAATTTTCACAAAATGTTTAGCTCCCTTAGAGCTCATTCTTAGTGAAGGATCTGGGTTTATCTCTAATCTTGATTTAAGTTTTGTTGGGGAATTTAGTACTTAACTTCGAAATCTACCTCCGCCTGTAGGCCCGAGCCGGCAGGGATTTTTTGTGATTATTTAAGTAAAGGTAACTTTCAAAAAAGTGGTGCAAACCGAATAAAATTTGTGTAAAAGCCGCCAGTCCCAAAGGGGTTAAAGAAAAGTTAAAGAGCAAAAGGAACTGAAATTTTCGTATTAAAAATTTTTAAATTAGTAAACAGAAAGAAATTTAATGTAAAAAAATGTAGTTAATTTTGTTGTTTTGTTGAGTCTAACTGTATACCAATACCGAGATCATCATATTGCTGATGTATAACTTAATTTCTGCTTTAGCAGAAATACATTGTTCAGTGATTTACTGAAGATTACTTCTGACCACGTTTCACTACTTTGCAGACAGTTTTGTATTTATTATTACATGAAAGAAAAATATGCTAACAGCCAAATGTCATTATTATCCTTATATGATTCAGATCACGATTATACAATTTATTCTCATATTCTCACTGAACATAATTCTTAAGATCCAAAACAAGTCAACCACACATTATTTTATGTTAATGCATTGCTAGCTTCTTACTGATGCATTAGGTGGACCGGAAAATTCTGTCGTTTAATTTTCTTTCGCGCCTATTTTTTTTTAAATTCAGGTTTCTTCATTGGCACCACTTTTTTGAACTGGTAAAATTCCCATAGTTTTCACATTTCACATTAGATGAAAACAATGGGAATTTTACTATTCCAAAAAGTGTTGCCAATGAAGAAATCTGAATTTTAAAAAAGTAGGCGTGAAAGAAAATTAAACAACAGAATTTTCCGGTCCACCTAATACTATATTGAATTTCTTCAAAAATGCAACTCTAGCTTTAAACTTTTGTATATTAAATATATGTATATTGAACATGTTTTTTACTATTGTTTGAAACTTTTAAACTACATTTAAATTTAAATATTTATGCGCATAGCATACTTTCTAAACAATGGTAATAGACATATCTCTAGTTTACAATAGGAATTTTTAACATAACATAGCATGTGCAAGACGAAGTATTATTTTTAATTTTGTTTTCTTTCTGTGTGTTAAAAAAGGAACTCAGAATTAATTTTCAAAGTCTATGACCCCACTTCTGTCATGCCTCAAGAATGTAGATAATTTTTTTAATGCCGACATTCAATAGCATTTTTTTTTTTTATAATCATTATAAATGAATTTCCTTGCAATTTTTTTGGTTTTATTGTCCTTTTTAATAACCGAGCGTTACAAAGATGTAAATGTTGCTCTGTAGTTATTTTCCAATATAAATATTAATCTATACAAATAAAAAAGCTTTTAGTCTGTGTGTGCGCGCGCGTGTGTGTCAGTCAGCTAGGGCATCTATCGCATGTAGAGGTCTGCAAATTTGGTTCCAAATAGACGGAGACATATCTGAATGTACCCAAAGCTCTGATCTTAGTTTTGTAATTATATTTTTTGCTATTTTATACAGAACAGAAAATAATAGCGTATTTCCCATTTTCAAAGCTTGACAGCGATTTTGATCCGCTAAAAAAAAATGAAAAAAAAAATCCTATTAATCTCTAAATTCTAAACAATCTTTTAGCCCAATATAGTTAATTTTGTATTCATTTCAATAAAGTTTATTCTAAAGGTAGTTATTTTATATTTCAGACTCGGGATCAAGCTATGTCGGGTGGTCTGGTAGTTAACACATAAATTGAGGGGGTTGATGTTACGAAAATGAAAATATTCTAGTTTATTATGTATAATACTTTGTATAATGAAATGTATAATACTTATGTATAATGGAAATATTCTAGTTTATTATGCATATACTTTTTCTTAAAATTTTTAATTTCTTTTTCAGGGCTTTTCGTGATGGAAGCTGATACCGGACGTCTCACTGTAACAGCAAGTTTAGATAGGGAAAAGCGAGATCGGTATTCTCTGAAAGTAAGAGCTGAAAATGTTGGACGGCATAGATACGGAAGAGAAATAAGTAGATCGGGTGAGTAATGCTTAAAGATGTAGTTCATGAAGAATATTTTTTGAGAATTTATTCCTAATCGTAAACATTTTATGCTCGTTCTTTTCTATAAGAGGCATTCGACAATGAATAGGAAATTAGTTTGTTTCACATCAGTTATTTGAAATATCATAAGCAAATTATACCCGATAAAAAATAAGTCATAGAAAGGATTGAGTAAAGAAAGGTCGTTATTCTTTGAAAGTAAGAGATGAAAATGTTGAACAATATAGATAGAAAGAGAAATAAGTAAGTTAAAAATAGAAATATAAAAGAAGTAGCAGATGATGAATATGTTTCGATAATTTATCACTAATCGTAAAAATTTCGTGCTTTTTTATCTAAGGCGATTTTATACGATGAACAATTGTTTCACATCACTTATTAAAAATATCATAAGTAAACTGTACTGTATAAAAATAATGATAAAAATAATTGGGAAATGAAAGATCGTTATTCTCTGAAAGTAAGAGTTGTAAATGTTGGACGGCATAAATACGGAATAGAAATAAATAGGCGGGTAAGTAACGTTCAAAGAAATAGCCCACGATGAATAAAAAGAAAAATAAGTTAAAACTGGTGTGAATGACTAAGAACAAACAATCTTCTTGAAACACCGTCAAAAATTTGTAAATGCGCTAGGCCTTTCGAAAGATCTGAGTCTTTCTTCGTCAGGCGCAAAAAAGACGTCCTTCTACTATGAAAGCAGAGGCAAGACTGAAATGAGAGACAAGGGAAAGGAAACAAGCTGAAGAAACAGCCAATAGGAAGTTAGAAATCAACAGCCAATAGGAAAGTAAAAGACAACAGCCTATCACAGAAGAGAATAATCAAAACAAAAGAACACAAAGTAGGAGGGGCAAAAAATGGGAGGGGGAAAAATACATATAAACCAATATGGGAACACATGAAATTAAAAATGAATAAATAAATAAATAATATATATTTAAAAAAAAAACAAAAAAAAAAACAGACTAATAGTAATACAAAAATAAATTAAATGGTAGTACTGAAAAGGTTTTTCCAAGCTGCAGAGAGCATTGCGGAATCAGATTTATCATTAACAATAACATCACGATTAAGATAAATAGCTAAATTTTCAAGAAAGTCCAAATCAGAGATACTATTGGCATTAGAGATAATTTTAGCATTTTGAAAATTAAAACTATGGCCGGAATCCCAAGAGTGCTTGGCAATAGAAGAGATTTGTCTTTTTTGCGCCTGACGAAGAAAGACTCAGATCTTTCGAAAGGCCTAGCGCATTTACAAATTTTTGATGGTGTTTCAAGAAGATTGTTTGTTCTTATTCATGATGAATATTTTTTGATAATTTATCGCTAATCATAAAAATTTCGTGCTCTTTCTTATGTAAGAGGAATTCTAAGATGAATTTAAAAATAGTTTGTTTCGTATCACTTATTAAAAATATCATAAGTAAATTTTACTGGATAAAATAAATGATAGAAAGAACTGGGAAAAGAAAGATTGTTATTTTTTGAAAGTAAGAGGTGAAAATATCGTACGACACAGATATAGTACAAAAAATAATGCTGAAGAAAGTAGTCAATGATAAATGTTTTCAGTAATTTATTGAAAATCATAAAAAATTCATTCTCTGTTTACATATAAAAAATTCTACTATGAATTTTAAAAGTTTTTTTTTTAACATCATTTAATAAATATCATTATAAGCATATTGTACTAGGTAAAAAAAAGGCATAGAAAGAATCTTGAAATAAAAGATAGTTATTCTTTGAAAGTAAGAGCTGAAAATGTGGGATGACACAGATACGAAAATTAAATAAATAAGTCTAAAAATTAGTATTTAATGAAGTAATCTATGATGAACACTTTTGGATAATTTATCACTAAGTGTAAAAAAAAAAAAGCAATTTATCAAATTACAACGACCATTTGGAAAATGATTTTTTCGAAGACTAAAATGTAAGACATAAAAAAATCGCACGGAGTTGATCATACATTACGTACGCCCTGAATTAAACATTAATAGTGTTATTACACGTAAAAATTCCAAGCGACAAAAATCGTCTGCGACTCGTACGTATTATCCATCTGAAACTTATGTATTATCCAAGCATTTCTTTGGCTGTTCGGGAAAAGGCTTTTCCATCGTCAGATTTCCAAGAAATCTGACGGCCAATTTTAAATGAGAATTATTTTTTAAACTTCTAAACATCCCACACTATTACTTTTTATATCGTCGTATAGAAAAAAAATGTACTTTTAAATGCAATTTGTTTGAAAGCTGTATCTCAATTTGTTTCTGAGTTATTAATTTTTTTTTGTAGTTTTTATTACTTTTTTGTCATAGTGGCAACACTCTGTTTCCATCTCTGTTGAAAGTAAAGGGAAATACAGGTTACTGTATAAACCAATCAAAAAACGAATAAAAGGATGATTAAACCAATAAAAACCTTCAGATATGCTTTTGATTTCCCATCCTGACGAGAACAATAACCATTTTCCAAATGGTTTAAAAAAAAAAAAAAAAAAAAAAAAAAAAAAAAGTGTTCTTTCTTAAATTAGCAGAAAATTCGGACGATACATATACGGAAAAGAAATAGGTGGATTAGGTAAATTATTGTCAACGAAGTTGTCTATCATGAATATTTTTCAATAATTCATTGATAATCGTAAAATTTTCGTATTCTTTTGTATAACAGAGGATCTACGATGAATTAAAAAATAGTGTTTATCACATCATTCATTAAATTTATAGTAAGCGAATTGTACTGGATAAAAAGAAGTCACGAATAGAACCGAGAAAAGAGAGATTGTTATTTTCTGAAAACATGAGCTGAAAATATTGGATGACATAAGAACGGAAGAGAAATAAGAAGGTGTAAAAAAATCGAGCTCTTTTTTTTATATGTAAGAATATTAATAAATACAATGTTGAAAAGTACAAATTAGTAGAAATTAGGGAAACGAAAGCGGAGAACTCTCCCAATCTGGCCTAACAGCATATAAAATGACAAATTGCATGGACACTGAACGATTAATTTAAAAGAATAAAAATGTAGTATGAGTTGAAAGAAGTAGTTAATAAAGATAACAAATTAGAACATTTTTAATCAAAATTCTATTCACTAATCGAATAAAAAGAACTGTAAAAAGAAACTAAAATAAATAGAATTAGTTTTAAAAATTACATGTTTGTTCGTTAATATGCGGGATATTTTCAGTGTAGAAACTTACAACAGGTAAAATATAACGTTATAAGCGTATTTTGCCCACGCAAAAATTTCGCTTTAATTTTGGGCCATTTTTCCGCGAAAAACGATCAACACGACTTATAAGACATGAATTTACTGTTTCTGAAATAAAATATATTTAAAATTATTAGTAGTTTTTCTCATGTCATATCATCAGATATTCTTTAAATATAGGCGAAATTGCCTTTGACACGAATTTATCCTTCTGCCACATATTTCTTTCTCATATTTTTGGTACAAAATATTATATTAAACAAAACTCGCATGGCCTAATTCTAAATTTTTGGTTTCATGTGTTACACGATTCTATTTTAATGCACATATCATATGCTTATTGCATTTTTAGGTCCAGTCAGGTCAACTGAGAGTTATCACCTCGCTTTTGATGAAGCCTTGGTTGTAATAGAAGTCGGAGATGAAAATGATAATGCTCCAGTATTTGAAGTTCAAGGCCGACCAATTGTTGCTGCTGTTCCTCTGGAAGCATCGTTTGGTTATCAAGTTCTTAGAATATCTGTAAGTTATGGAATCTTTCAAAATCATTTTTGTACATCAAAATTAGTCAAAACACTAACACAAGGCATCCTAAAAATATCCTTACATAAAAAAAATATATATATATTTTACCTGAATTTCATCCAACCTCCTTGATATCTTAGGCTTTTCATGATAAAAAGAATTTAGCAATTATTTATCTCTTCCTTTTCTTCCATTTTTAACTTTGATATCCTGATATCTTTGGGATCTTGTCTGTTGTGCTTTCTTGGATTTTTGAAGAGTATTAAAAAATGCGACTGCTTGAGTAGTGTGGGATTTTATGTGCACACGTTGAAATTAACGTAAGTACCTTGAAAAAGAAACCTTGGATGCTTTTTATATTGATATAAAAAATAATGATATTTTAAAATTAATGGTAATGAAAAATAATGATAATGAATATTTCTTTTTTAAGCAAATTAGTTGCTTATTGTTTTCAATCGATAAAATAAAACGTTGTGATATTTATGATAAAAGCAGTACGATTATGGAAATTATTATGTATCGATTATTGTGATATGAATTAGGACAAAGGAATATTTCTTATTATTCCTTATTATTTTCATTTGTTGACAAAAGGATTGTTGACTTACTTAGTTATTTTTTGACTTACTATTGTATATTATTTAACCTTGACTAGGTCAAGCATACATAGTGTGTAACGTAACTTTTACTGAGCATATGCTAAAATTATTTATGCTTCTGGGTAATTTGTATAAGGTTTGAGGGTTAGGAACATTTTTTAGGGCGCTGGATTATCCGGTTGTGGTGATATTTGAGTGGCAAATCATAGAAAAGAGGTACAATAAACAATGGCAGACATATTGATTCCCTGCCTCAGATATTTATCCTAAAATCGTCAAATTTGGTGGCCGGGTACTTTGAAAGGTATTTTTAAAAATATTTAAAATAAAGATAATTTAAAAGTAAGTATTGTTTTAGTATTAAAAATATTAAAGATTATTAAAAGGTATTAAAATTCATGTTAACCATTCTGACGGTCAAATAAAGCTGTTTTTAACCCCAGTTAGAAAATAATAAATTTCTAAAATTGTAATGCTACTTTTTGCACACTTTGTATTATAAATTTAAAAAATAATGAATTAAAATTTAATATAATTCAAATAATATTAATTCAAATAGTGGCAATTTTAGCTTAAATTCAAATAATAATTAATAAATATATTCAAATAATAATGAATTCAAATTCAAATAATTCAAATAATGAATTAAAATTACAATAATTTAAATAAGAATAATAGTTCAAATAATAATGAAAAAATAACTTCAAATAATATGAATTATATATTTATATATTTAAATAATGAATAAATGAATTCAAATTATAATAATTCAAATAATAATATTTAAAATTAAAATTCACATAATAATGAATGAATAAGTTCAAATAATAGTAATTATATATTTATATATTCAAATTATGAATAAAAAAATAAAAATAATAATTAATTATAAGTCAAATAATAGTGATTAAAATATTAAAAATTCATATAATAATAATCAAATCATAATCCCATGACAATCCATAAATTTCAGGCGAAAGATTCAGATGTTGGCTATAACAGTGCAATAAGGTATGAAATTATCAAGAAGCCGGAAGATGCCTCTACTAAATTCCATATAGATCCTATGTCTGGAGTTGTCCGTTCTATGGTAACATTTGCTTTAGACGGGGGCAGAATCTACGGATTCGATGTAAAAGCAACAGACAGAGAAGGAAGTGAGAATGGTCACTCGGCAGTGGCTAATGTTTTTGTAAGTGATTTTAACTTATAAACCTTACTGTTCATATAATTTGATTTGAGACTATGAAGAATTTTCATCTTTCACTCTTAAATAAAGCAATGTATTTTGTTACTAGCAGTATTTTCTAGTGGAATTAAAATGTGACTCTGTTTTAAATTATTAAAATTTCTTTTGAATTTAATAATTATGTAAAAAAAAAATATATATATTAACAGTTTATTGAGAAACTGAAACTTACTCAAGAAATTCATAATTATTTTATGTGTGTTTTATATTATGAATTATGTTATAAAAGAAATTCTGTCCATGCTATTTGGAATTATTTTAAAATTATGATAAGGCATCTTAACCCTTTCAGGTGTAAGTAATTGCGTTTCTGTAAAGTCGAATTCATACTGGAATTTTCAAATAATTTTATTTGAAAATCAGGAAATTTAATTTTACAACCTTTCTTTTTTTTACCAAAGTTTTAAAAGTAGATTTGAAAGAAAAAATTCTGGTGCAACTCTTGATTAAAATTAAGTGAGATATAATATGTCCACCGCCCTTCAAGGGGTTAAATGCCATCCTTTTACTTAATCTTTTAAATACGGTCCAGGAATGACAACTATTTATGTATTCATTCATATCACAATTTAAGAAAACAATTTTTTGTGATAGATTTCTCTTGAAAATACCCTAATATAATTGTATGGAAGAGATTACTTTTCGAAAAGTGGTACGAACAAAATACGAAGTACTGGGACGTATATATCCCGTTATCAAAGGGTTTAAGTTGCTTTAAATATGTAACAAACTTAAACTATTCCAATCTAAGTAGCATATATATTTTTCAAATTTCACCACTAATTAATCATTGTTAAAAATAAGTTCGTATTTTATTTGCTTAAATTGAAAAATATATTCAATAATTAATCTTTTGATTTCTAAAAAAAAAATTATTTTCACAACTTTGTTTAATTTCTAGATATAATTTCTTACAAGGTTTTTTGTTTAAACAGTCAATTTTTCTAATAAATTGGTTTGATTATTTCTTTTTTTAGGTTTATGTTCTACCAGAAACAAAATTAGTGTTGTTTGTCGCTGGCCGCACACCTCTAGCAATTGAACAGCATGTAGATAAGATACTTAGGTAATAATTATTTTTTAATGACATTTTTAATGCAAATTTAGTTTTTTATAGGAAAAAAATCAATGTTTAAAAAAAAATAAATTAATTCATTGGAAGTTAAATTATTTTTAAATAGATTTTACCCTGAGTGATATTTAATTTGCAATTCACTAATAAAGCAAGCATTAACTCAGCATATTTAACCATATTTTACCTTTGTTGTGATTGATAAATTTTGTTTTGTTTACAAGAATTATATAGAGAATTGAAGTACAATAAGAACACATAACTCGTACAGCATTCAAGAAACAAGTAATATAAAAATTTTGTTTTTAAAGTCAATTCCTACTTAGGCCGTCAAAGAAAAATTTAATATAATACCTTAAGCTAATATTAGTTTTTGTTGCATTAAAATATCTCAATTTGTTGATTTTCTATAAGCAAGTAGGTTTACAATGGAACTCTATGGGAATTTGGCGAAATATTAGAGATATCGCCAAGTTGGCGTTACTTTTGGCGACTCATTTTGGCCGCCAAATTTGTCGAGATATCGCCAAGTTGGCGACAAACTTGGCGGTATTTGGCGACAGAGCAGGGTTCTCCCTATGGTAATCCCTTACTGAAAATACTTTCATTGAACTTCAATAACCAATGGCCGCCATTTTGTTTCCCATGCAAAACTAAAATTAATTAATTAAAATTTAATTAATTAATTAATATTTGAAAAAACTGTATTAACATCAATTGTCATCCGTTACAAGTTTAAAAAAAATTATTTCAACTTGATAGGATGGATAATGAGTATTTTATTAACGATTGAAAATTTGAACAAGATAAATACATACATAAATAAATATAGGGAGAGTGTGAGCTAATAGTAGGAACTGAAAAAATAAGAATTTATTTGTTAGTTCGATTTCTTTATTGTTTACAAGTATCTCCCAAACAAAATGACTATTAAATGTTCTTTGTGAAATTACATATGTCGCCGTAACACTGCTAGGGGAATTGTAAAAAAAAGAAAAAAATTAAAAAAAGATCACGCTGTAGACATGGAAGAGGATTACAAAAGTACTAAAATAAATAAATTTGTATTCAAAAGCATGCTAATTGCGTACTAATTACTAATATTGCTAATTGCTAAATATTGCGTACTTTAATTTTTTTTTAATGTAGATAATTTTTTTTTTACAAAAAATACATAGTATCGAAATATCTCTACGTAATTCAAAATCTATAATACCTTTATACTGTACGAAATACCGTATATACGTTAAAAGGAAATTCCTAACACGTACATAAAACCATGCACGCTTTCACTAAGTTACTGCATACAACATGTAGATTTAAGTTAAATTTTACAAATATACATGTATTATTTTGGCCTAACTGCCATACATGAATAATAAATAAAATAAAAACTTCCCAAACAAGAATACACCATGTATTTTAACTAAAGTATAGTGACACGCCAAATACATACTTTTGTGCATGTAATTCAAAAGTATGAAAAACTGTCGGGAATAGACTAGACACCTCACATCTTCTTATTATTTTTGCTATAGCCTGGATCGACACAGCCACATCTAGTTACACCTCTAGTTACTCCACAGTATATTTACACCACTAGTTATACCACCTCTAGTTATACCTCTAATTACGCCACAGTATAGTTACACTTCCAGTTACGCCACAGTATAGTTACACTTCTAGTTACGCACAGTACAGTTAAACTTTTAGTTACGCCATAGTATAGTTACATCTCTAGATGCGCCGCAGTATAGTTACATCTCTAGATGCGCCGCAGTATAGTTACATCTCTAGATGCGCCGCAGTATAGTTACATCTCTAGTTACGCCACAATCTAGTCACACAAAACCACAATCCTGTAGTTAAATTATGCTAAATTTGGTACAAAAAAATTCTTTTCATTTTTTCTTATTAAGAACAAGATGTGCATTATTTATACGGTATAAATTTCTAGCGACAAAAATAGCATGCGCATTTTTTCTTATTAAGAACAAGATGTGCATTATTTATACGGTATCTTGAATTAGAAATATTCCTATATATTCGATTTTCTAGTGATTTTTATAACCGTGATAGAGGTATTGAACGCAATGTCCAGAAGATTCCTTATGGTATTGTATTGAAGAAAATTAAAGAGCTTTTAATTTTGCATTATAGCTATTATAAACGATTAAAATCTGCATTATAAATTTTATTTTTTACATTTTATGAAACTTCGTTCCATTTATATATTGCTAAATGTCTTTGTCAAAACTTTCTTTTAAAACAATGGGCTTTTTTGTTGATTCATATATTTTTTTCAGTTACTTGAGCAATCTGACTGGATATGATGTGAAAATGGCAAAAATTGAACCACATCATGAAGGAGAATATGAAGACCGAGAAAGGTTAGTGAAAGGCTTTACTATTTTGATAATGTTATATATTAGGACTGATGTTGTGAAGCATCTATAAAAATTAGAAAAATAAATATTTTCTTATAATGTTCTTATAAATAGCATTTGAATCTTGACATTTAGTTTTATTAATTACTTAACCTATTAACTACAAATAACTATGCATTTTCTTTTCAGCACCGACTTGTTCCTTTATGCCATTCACAGGGATACGAATGACATCGTAGATACAGAGATTCTGCTCAAGTAAGTTGGAAGTGAAATATTTATAAATTAGTTTTGAGGTTTTCCCATCAAGATTTATGTACCATTGTTAAGAAAATCTACTTAAAAAAGGGAATCAGATTTACTCGTGTTTCATTTTACCATTGTACCGTAAATTAGTTCATGACATGATTAACCCTTAAATGCGCGATTTTTTATTTTGTTTCGAAAAAAATATATATATGATTCTCTGAAAGGTTTATTACACACGAAAAATAATGAAAAAAATCAGAGATACATTTTTCATATAATGCGTCAATCTTTTCTTCTGTTGCACATCTGCAATACAAGTAAAAACCACTGTCATGTGGCTGTTTTACGTTAACATATTGAAAATTAGTAAATATTTTAATAAGTATGAGTCAAAATATCTTATTTTATATTATTATTTATTTTATAAAACTTAACCTTTAACCTTTTAATTCCCATGATAGAATACGTTCTGGAAATTACGTAGTCCAGAGAATCTGACTTTACACCAGAAAGTTTCAGTTGTTAATTTCGCTTTATTTAAATACGGAATGTCTGTTATTATTTAGAGCAAATATTGCTATTTTAATTTTCTGGTGTGAATTAGGTATATACGAATAAAAAAAATCTATTAAATTCAAAACACTGTTGTTTGCATATATGTGAAGCTGCGCACTAAGGGGTTAAACTTAAGTAATTATAATGTACGTCAAAATAACATTGCATGCAGAGATATGTTTTTTATGCCACTCCCAGAGATACAAATGGCATCGTAGATACAGATTTCCTGCTGAAATAAGTTGGTAAAGCTGAAATAATAATAGTTGGTTAAGCTGAAATAATAATTATAAATTAGTTTTTGGGCTTTTCTAATAAAATTTAAGTTTCATTGAAAGATAACGTACTAGAAAATGTAAAACTAAACCTATTCGTTTTTAATTTTCGTCATTTCGTTGTAACTTAGTTCATGACATGCTTAAACATTTCAACAAATAATTATACACACGTCAAAATAACATTGTATGTATCGACTTCTTTCTTTATGTCATTCAGAGGGACAAAAATGACATCATAGATACAGAGTTTCCTCTTAACTAAGTTAACATTGAAATAAATAAAAAATAGTTTTGAGGCTCTTCTATTAATATTTACACTTCATTGTTAAGAAAATATATTTAAAAAAGAGAAGAGTTTCAAAAGGCTTAAGAGCAATTGTTTACTAAATAAGCATCTATACTGCGGAATATTTCACGCACATAGTCAACTAAAAGTTGCGCACTTAGCAAAATACATTTAATCATGTTTGTATTTCAACAATTGCATTGTTTTATTTGTATTTATTGTGACACATTCTCAAAAGCAAATTTATACAAAGGTAAAGAAAACAATCTCCCAAAATCAACTGATATTTCAAATTTGCCATAGCTGTAACCTTTGTCGTTAAATAACGGAAAGGTACAAAATCAAATAACTTGTAGAAAATTAAAATTACCATTTTAAACTTTTTTAAACTTTGAGAATGTTGAAAAAAATTTATAATTAGCCTCTTCGGTCCATGGGTCCCCATACGGGGACCTCTGTTCTTTTCCTTATAAAAAATAAAATGTCCGATATTTTTTTACATTTTCACATGATTTCTTAATAGCTGAATATTTTTTGCGTTCAAAGCAAACGAATAAATGGCGGCATCTAAGTTGATTCCCACATAAAATAAATGTGATTTTCATCTGAGTTTGCAAAATGCTTAAAAATGCCTAAAAGATAGTATGGCCAAGAAAGTGAGACATTTTCATAAGTATTTAACTTAAATCTTTTTCAATAAAAAATTTTGAGGATTTTTAGATTATTTACTTGTTTAAAGATCTTAAATTTGTGATTGCGTTAATTTAATTAAATTGCGTTAATGGTTGTTAAATCGATGTTTTTAAAGGGGTTTGTAGTTTTAGATCCATATTTTTGAACCTAAATTACTAAGCGCCTAAAGGATCAATTTCAGAAAAGATATTTCTTCTGTCATTTACGATGTCGTTTTGTTTGGAAAAAACCAATGAATAAGCATTTGTATTATTATTTTAGTTTCGGAATTGAAGAGGTTATAATTTCAGCAAATATGAATACGCTTAATGTTTAACATTTAAACATAAATATTCGGAGCTATCATAAGCAGAGGAAATATTCAAACATGAAAATACTTTATTTAATTTTAAGTGCCTATTTTTAATTATGTTGTTTACCGTAAGAATATGTATAATAAATTTCTTTTTGCATACTATTAAGCATGTCGTTTTGAAAAGTTAGGTAGATTAAGGAATTAGAATAACTATTTTTGATAGGCGCATTGTGAAAAATATTGTAAAATCACTACAAAAATCTGTATGTGATTATCTGCATATAAAAAATGAAAAAATCTACATACAGATTTATTTAAAAGAACGAAAAGATTATCATAGCAAAAAAGAAATAAAGATAAGATTATTTTTGATCTCGTATGCGAAATGATTGATTGTCAATGAAAAGCGAACAAGAGAGGTTTGAGAACTTGTTTGATATGATCGACTTAAAAAATTGTAACCAGAATAACCCGAGATAAAAATTAGACTGTATTAATTCATTGCATTGATTTTTTTCAAACACGTGAACTGTTGAAAATATATACTTAAAAATAAATGAAAGTTTTTCATTTTGAGTATCTTAGCTCATAATATCTTCGAGTATTTGTTTCGTTTTTAAGTTAAATAAAAAGAAACCCAATATACTGAAAGAGTGCTAAAAGAAATAGCATTCAGTGGAGTTTTTTACTGTAAACTTTTATTGATATTATATGTTTACTTAATTTTCTTTTATTATAGTGCCTTGGAGCAAAGATCAGAATTGATTGTATCAAACTTGGACAATTTCAATATCGTCCGTATTCAAGGCGTGTCAGTGCAGGAGAAGATCAGCCAAATGGGTACCACGGAAATAGCAATTATTGCTCTCAGCAGTGTCATATTCCTCGGGGCAGTATTGGGCATTGCTTTATTATGCTCTTCATGCAAAAAGAGGTTAGTATAAGCATTTTTTATTACATAAACACAATGCTTTCACTATATAAATCAAATTTTAAAATATTAAAAAGAATTCCATTTTAAAAACTTTTCAATATCGTTACAAAGAACTGCTAAATGTACGTTTACTTATTCTACATGTACTATAACGTATTTATAGACGATAATAGGCTTAAAATATTATTCAAGATTATTTCAAATAATTATCTATTGTACTTATGAGGTAAATATGAGATTGAGATATACAATCGTGTTCGTTTATAAGACTAGCTTTTTTTTAAATATGGATAATGATCCCACACCTTCTTGTAGTTAGGATGCTGACTATTTATGAAGATATCACAGTTTGAATCCTGGATCAGGTTTGTAAATTTTTAGCGAATCGGATTAGACCTGTGCTGCATCGGGTAACCCGATTTAACCCGAACCTGACACAACACACGATTAGTGTCAGGTCGTTTGGTCTTTTTTCGGGGTTGCGTTATGTTTTGACTGTTTTAGGCAGGGTTTGGATTGACCCAACTTTTCAAAGAATAGAGATTACTTTTTAAGATTATAAAAGTATACATATGGACGTTAATGAGTATATATAAATATATATTTATTTTTCAACATAAAAGATATACTTTATATTAAAGATATAATTGTAGACGCTTTTTCCATAATTGTATTCAAATATGGATTAATTTTCTTCCATTTCGTTTTCGATTCGTGTTGGATTCGGGTCGAGTTTCCGGTTAAACTCTAATAGAATATTCGGGTTCGGATCTCTTGACCGGATCTCCTTTTGACGAAAATTCCAAGCTGTACTTTGCAATGTACAAAGAAAAAGTGTAACTATTTAACTAATAAATAGTTTAAAATTTATGATGCATAACCTTTTTACTAAATGCTGTGGATCATGATAAAATTTAAATAAATATGAATAACACACTTTTAAAAACCACTGAAGTTATTTTTATTACGTAACTACAATTTAAATTTGCAATTAAGTATTAGTCCTTTCTCAGTTAAGATTATAATGTTAAAAAAAGACTAAAATATTCTCTCTAACTGTTATGAATCCAAAATATTTTTTTTAAACTGCCGCGTAACGATCGCAAGACTTCCAAATTTAAAATCGTAATAAAATATTTTAATATCTAATAAATAAAAGTAAGTGAAGCAAAATAATTATATCAATAATGCGACCCATTTTCTTTATTTAAGTAATTTTAATTTAGGGGCTTAACGTATGGAACTGTAGGAATGATTAGGACTCGAGTAATTTAGTGCGTAATAATATCGTAAAATGTTGAAATCAGGTTTCAAGTTAATATGTATTTTTTTTCTCACTTTCGCCGAATTACTTATTTTTGCGCGGAATATTTTGAAAAATAGGAACTCATTTACATAAAGTAACCAGTTTTGTATAGATAAAAGAATATTTTTTTTCTTTAAAATGTCTTTTTAAATAACTGTTTTGTTACTACTTTAAAAAACTGTAATAAATAAACTGGATACTAAGAAGTGAAATAATAAAGGTTGAAAAAAAGTACGTCGAAAAATCTTATGTTTAGGAAGTTCTGCTCTAAAATTATTTGTTCATTTCAAAGATTTCGTTCTTATTGTTACCTTAAAACATAAAATTCTTTTTGAAACATGCTACATGAATAAAATCATTTGCAAAAATAATAATCTCAAAAACGTTTATGGGTATTGTAATTTGAATAATTACTAATTAAATATAACACTGGATACAAGATGAGATAGCACTGATATAAAGAACACATTTCACATTTATTTACAATTACAATTCATGACAATACACCACAATACGAGCACAAAAGTACACTTACACATTCTTAGACTATTTACAATAACTAAAAAGATAGTTCCGTAAGTGTAATTCAAAACATTACTTGTGGTGCTGCCATATATATACTTTTTTTTTATCTCACTAAAGGTACAACAATGGGAATTATAGTTTCCATTAAAAAAAAGTATGTAAATTTGATAAATGTTTTGTGAATTATGAATAATCCAATAAAACGCTAAAAAATAAATGCCAGTGAAGATACATAAATATCGAATGCCTGATAATAGATTCAATACTCTTTGTTCTTAACATAAAATTTCAAGTTTAAAGAAAGGTTTAAAATTAGTCAAAAAGGTGACGTCTTCTGAAAAGTTCATTGTGATACTGTGTGTGTGTTAGAAAACAAATATTAAAAAACTTTTTCCATATCCTGAATTTATCATACATTCAATTAACAACTTAAGAATAATTTATTTCATCTAAGACCATTTAACAATTTGAGAAATGATTCTTTTATTTTAGGAAAGGCAGAAGGAGGCATACGTCATGGGAACAGCAAAGACTCTATAACATCAAAAATCCTTTAATGGGGAAAAGTTTGGGCAATCCTTACGGAAGCAGGAGTACGCCCAACGGCACAGTTGATAATATCAAGTCAGCTTATGCAAATGGAGATCTCACTGTGTAAGTGTAGTATTAGAAACATTTAAAATTAGTAAGAAACGTAGTATGGCCCGACATTTTTTTACTGAAGCATGTATTGCCCAAAAATATGAAAGATTTATTACCGACAGCTTTAAGCTTTAACCCTACAGCCCAGCGTGGAATTCAGGGGGTGGCACGAGGTGATATCCCCCCCCCCGAACAATGAGATATATCCCCCAGAAGATTTGATATTTTGTGTTTTCAATGGTCAAATAGTGCAATTTACCCCCCCCCCCCCTGAACTCTATAATGTCCCCCCAGGAGTCACAGAAATCCCTCCCGGAGAAAAGTGTCTGAATTTAACACTACTCCAACCACGGGAAACGCTATTTTTGCGTTTCAGTGAGCTACTTTTTAAAAAATTCAGATTGCTTGAATCCCATCACTTTTTTAAAAGCGCATAATTTGGATTATTCCAGCATTACTTAATCTGTAATTAAATAAAGTGTCTATTTCTATTTCAAAAAAGTGGTGAGAATCAAACAATCTTAGTTTTAAATTTGTAACTCACTGAAAAAGTCACCCTTGACTGGATAGTTAAATGAGAAAAAAAAATTCTGTTATTATAACAGGGTACGTAACGCTTTACCGCGATTTTTAAGTTTTATATTTTACGCCTTATTTAATTCCCGAAAAAAACATTACAAAATGTGTGATTAAACGCGATGAATACGAATTGTGTTATTTAAATAGTTAATTAAAATTTTCTAATCTGAAATAGTGGTTAAATGACTCCGTGGAAATTCCAACGCGTGTACACACTTTGATACGCTGCCACTAATACCTGTTTTTTAACAGATATTTTACTGTATTTTAAAGAAAATATCTTCATTTCACTTAAAATATAGACTTTCTCTATTATCCAGGATATATATAGTTTTCATCCTCTAGCTGAAAAATTTTTAATTCATAAGATTCTTCACTCGGGGCTGGAAAACAGAAAATTGCGAAAGCCAGACACACTGTAAAAAAAAAAAAAAAATAGTAGTTCTCTCGTAGAAGAGCTTTATTTTAAAAATTCCAACTGCAGCAGAAATTCTGTAATAGAAGATAGGAGTAATCTTGTACAAAGAAGAATATCTTCATTTCACGTAAAATATAGATTTTCTCTATTATCCAGGATATATATAGTTTTCATCCTCTAACTAAAAAATTTTTAATTCATAAGATTCTTCACTCGTGGCTGGAAAAAAGAAAATTGCGAAAGCCAGACACACTGTAAAAAAAAAAAAAAAAAAATAGTACTCTCGTAGAAGAATTTTATTTTAAACATTCCAACTGTAGCAGAAATTCTGTAATAGAAGATAGGAGTAATCTCGTACAAAGAAGACTATTATAAAAATGTAAGATTCTTGCCATGTGAGATAATCTGTTTAATACAGAGGAACTCTGCTTCTAATGGACAGGGTTACATTTTCTATTAGATGCAGATTTTTTGTTTCCTAAAAAGAAATTCTATTACAATTTAACAGAATTAGAATGTCTGTAAAATGGAAAAAAAAGTACTCATTTAACAGGATTTTTCTGTATAAATTACAGGGGAAAACTAGTAGCATTTCTGACTGGATTTTTTAGAGTGTATAGAAAATAAATATTATTGTAAATATATCCATTAAATAACAATATTTAATCATGCCAGAAAATTGTGACCGCCTTTCTTGCTGTTGTTTTGATTTCTTTTATAAAAATTAATTTCTTGTGTGAGTTTAATTGCAGATTACTTTTGAAATTTACAAAAGCAATTTTTGAAGTTGTAAGCCATTTCATCTAATATATTTTTTCATTTTTTTTAAATTTATATTTATAACGATGTGGAAAATTTTTAAAGATGATATTATCAAAATATTATTTAGAAAGCATTGTAAGACAGACTTTTAAATTTAACGGATTTTTATAATTAAATAAATGTGCTATTTTCTATTATTCGAATTAAAGACGTTCCAATAAAAATATTTTTTTCTTGAGAAACTGACACATTTATGAACTCTTTATAAACGTAAAAGCATCAAACAGGCAGGAATGACTATTGAATTGATTTGCAATCGAATGGTTTTTCCTTTTTTGATATGTGAATTACAATTTGTGTTATAAGTGTTTGTTGTCTCATAATGACATTTATCAGGCTACTGCGTTATGAAATTCTATTCAGAATGCTACCTTTGACTCATTGGGGAAAAAATCACGCTATAATACTAGCAGTTGGAGCACCAGTTTATAACACTAAAATAAACAGTAGCATACCGTCTTATAAAGGGATTAAACCGTATATTACTGTTTAACGATATATTTCTTGCTGATTTTACTGTTCATTATTGTTAATTATACGGATATAAATACGGATATATTGGCACCCCCAGCTACCAATATTATATCGTAAAATCAACATTTTCGTTTTCTTAAAGTGCAGAATTTTCTGAAAGTTCCTTTACCTTTAATGAAAAAATAGAAAAACTGTCGGATTTCATTAATTTTGATAAGTATGTTCCAGTCACATGCGTTTACAAACAAAAATGAATTCATGGAACTTTTATAAAATTGCCAGTTTCAATTGGATAACAACATCCTTAAGCTAAAATATTATTGGCACAATTCAGGTAATCATTAAGTTAACTGATTATATGGACAATATTCAAATACAACAGGAGAACCACAGCTTTGGCCAGATTATGCAGTGAAGAACCTTTACGGATCGATTTTAAAAATAGCGGGTTAATTTATCTATCAAGATTTTATTTACCAACCGTAATCCGGGAATCAATAAGGATATTTTTACGCAACGAGAATATTTGCAATGATTCAATGTCCTTTGATTTACCTAAAATTTGAAAGAGATGCTACGCAATTTGAGTAACAATAGTAAAAATTAATCCCCGCTCACAAATATCCAATTACATTTCATTTTATGTTTGCACTGATTTTCATTATGTATGAGGTCTCGTGACATCATTTACTATGTTATTTTTTGTTTTAATTTTTTGCCAAAGTATTTCTATCAAGAATGATTTTGAAAATGTCGCCGTTTGTGCGATGAAGCGTTCGTCAATCTTAAAAAGATATTGTATCACTTTTTATAGCATTATTTAACTTAATCTGATTCTATGTCTTTTTTTTTAATACAGGCCTGATTATCCAGACAGCCTTGCTGACAACGTATCTATGAAGAGGAATAACAGGCGATCAAGGCAACAGGTGCCGCCTGATGGAGCATCGTCACTCAACCCTTCCAATGCAAGCCCAAAGTTTGATAAGGGTTACAACAAAAATGATAGTCAGTGGTATGATATGAGGGATGGAGCAGACTCCATGTAGGTAGTGGTCACCTTTCGATCTTTTAATAATTTTCCGTACCCTGATTATTTGACTTGCTTACTTATAATAATGAAATGTATGCATATTATTTCTCCGTCGTTTGTATTAAATAATTAAAATGAACAAAATTTATATTGAATATTTTAATTTGTGAGTTTTGAATTGTTTTGTCAAGTAGAGTTTGATAACTTTTATTTAATCGATAAATAATTACTTAGATACATAATAACAAGGGGCTTCTGATAATAGATAAATAGAACTTTCTGCGTAATTATATGAAAATACTGCCAACTTTCATAATTATTATTAATTACCCTCGGCAGTAGTAAGCACAATGGATCGTGTACATTATAAATAAAAGTGGAGTACCGGTTACCGTATTATAATTACAAATGAGAATTATTTCTGTAATATTTTGCATATATGGTACAAATACTTGTATGATAAAGCATTCTTAAATAGTACTTATAGGTCTAGATTGTATGACATTCGAAAGGTTTGCTTAAATGGAAAATGGTTAGGTTATAATTTTGAATTTATTGCATTGCTTTAAAGGGGTTATAACAACTTTTGTCTGGTTTTCCATGTGAAAGTGATAAAAAGGAAAAACATTTTCGGTTAATAAATTTTATTTTCTTGAGATACGTTTATCAATCCGGCACGGGGAAAGGTTTAACTTTTTTCCGGTACCTAATAATAATAAATTTTTGCTTACACTGTTTCAAATTCTATTACTGTATGCTTTGCTCTTAGCAATCTTGTTTAGTTAGAAATCAATGCATGCTATGTACTCTGATATCTATCATTTTGTCCTGGTATATTTTTCAGAAATGGGCAAAATGTTTAAAACGTCCTTTTCAAATTAATTTTTGAATTTGCTAAATTATAAAAAGTTATATGATTAAACGTCCTCATTTAGTATCAGCTATTATCAGAGCAGGTTGTACTGGGGGAAATTTTGGTATAAGTTTATTACATGACTTTATTATTATTTTTTTAGTTTTATGTAGAAAATTTTCTTTTTTTTTGTACATTTAATTATTCTTTTCATACGTCTATAATAATATGTCATGCGTCAATAATCATGTGTTTTTTATTTCTAAAATTTCTTTTATCTTTCCCTTTTTTGTGTATCATATTACTCATGTAACTGAATGAATTTTCTAACGCGTTGTTAAAATGGACCAATGTTAATATTTAGAAGTCTGAAGGAGTTTTAAAGATTTGCTTAGAAGTGTAATCGTTTTCGGTTTTATATTTTTTTTATAAGTCAAAAGGCACCATCAATGAAAAAATAATGTTTTCATTTCTAATTATATTGTTTATAGTAGAATCATTTATCAAAAATTTTATTTTACTTTTCTTTAGGGAACCGCTTATTATTATTAGCCTTTATTAACCGCTTCCGTTACTATTTATTTATTTATTTTTATTGCAAAAAATCATCATATTTTTTATTTCAGTATTAAATGTAATGCATTCAGATAAAACATAATTTACAAATTTTAAGTTGAACTTTTAACTTTTTAAAGGTGTGAAAGCATTTTGTTTTATCACCAGTTTACCATCTCGAGTTATCTCGGGTATATGACAAAGTTAAATATTTGTCTTTGAATGATAGTTTTTGAAACAAGGGACAACATGAAGGGATACTTGACATTCGGTACACTCGTATCTGTTGTCTTTTCTTACTAGCTTACCTCTGAAATCTCTTTTACGGGAGCACACTATCGCGTTGGATTTGATTTTTTCTTAGTAGCAGGAATAACATCTGGAAAATGCCTTGAGGTTAGCCTGAGTGGTGAAGGACTAATGCTGGGTCTTCCTGATGTTTCAGAAAATTCGTCACAATGATTTTTTGCAATCAATTTTTTAACAAGTTCTAATGTAATTGTTTAGGTGATCGTGAACTTTCTGATTTACAATACAAAATGTTGGAATTCCACAGAACCAAATCCAATAAATGGAAGAAAATCTTCTTATGATATTTCCCCCCTCTTTTTCTTGGTGTAAAATAAGCAGCAAAATGCTGGTCGACTTTGTCCATACCATCCATTTTGTCATTGCAGTGAATTACACATTTAGGCCTGGACCAGTGGCGTGGCGTGAAAATTTTCGGTGGTCATCGCAATTATTTAAGTTTGTGGTGAAAAATTATTAACTCTAAAATTCAATGGTTGAATGTTCAAAAAAGAAACTTTAAATCTTACCTTCACTTATACATGAACTCCAAATGTTCTGCTAAAACTGGATCGTAGAGTTTTAAAAGCTTATTAAGAGTTTTAAAATATTGTTTGGTCAGCGCCGCATCCGGCGATGACCGGACGCCACGCCACTGGCCTGGACATTGTCTTTCTGAGTTTGTTCGCCACATCCTGCATTTCAATTGTATGTATTGTGCATATTTGACTAATATCCTCCTTATCATTTCGTTTCACTACAGTTACTTTCCCTCTCTGATACCCAAAAATTCCTCATCCGTACAGAATGAATTCCGGTACGCCCGAGTTTTCTCGGTATAATATTAAATTGCAATATGTACGAAACTGAGTTAACTCTAGGTAATCAGGGAAACTGTTAACACTATTATGTTAAAATATTTTATTTATTTCGTGCTTCATGCTTATTAGTTATATACATTTAAAAGATGCAATTGTTTCAATAAACTTATTCGACACGTAATAATATGGAATTCATTAATGCATAGGGGAAAAAAATAAAGCACCTGTTTTGGACATTAATTTTAATGTTAACTTTGTATACTCCTTATATAGAAAATGTAATAATATTTAGCTTCAGTAAACGTTAAAAAAATCTGCAAAAAAAGAAAAAACAAATCAGATATCAGTTTTGAAAGCAAAGCTGGAGTTTTAAAACTAAGTGCATTACTAATAAAGTCACTAATTATTTTAAAATTTATTTTGTTTCCTATAAGAACATATAACGATATTTATTGACTTAAAATGCTCCAGAAATAGTTTTAACTTATGTAAGTATTAAATTTTACTATGAAAGAAAAGTAATCTACGTATTCGCACCTAACAATTAATTCTTTTTATATAGCTTAAATTTTATTTTTCCCTCGACTACAATAAAATACTCTCCTATCTTACGTGTGTATGTTATTATGCTCATTTCTTGAAATAATAATTTTTCAAGTTTTTTATAGTTTTATTTTGTAAAATTCACCAGCATTTTAATTTTTATATTTCCTTTTTTAGGATATCTGGTTATTCAAGAGGTTCAGGTTTTACGAGCTGGTCTTCTAGACGAAATACTAATAACCCCGTAACTGAACTGTAATATACTATGATAGTGCTAAAATTTATTGGACTATAGACTAATTGTAAAGACTTGGCATACATGAATTTTTTATGCACTGACACAAACTTCTTGTCACTAGATGGCACTGTGCTCAATTAGCTGTTTAAAGTGACGCCATCTAATGGAGGCCAATCAGTAATCAGTGCAAGAAAGGATTCATACCAAACACGAAGTGACTTACGGACTAAAGTGATACGCAATACGAAATTATGGACCTTTCTTAATGACAGAGGCGATTAATGATCGAAGAGCTTTATATATGCGTTTACGGCAAAATAACAAATTTTCCTGTTTGCTATTTTCTCTATTCACTAACTGTGCTCTTATAACAAATAAAGGGAAGAAAAAAACTGTGATTTAGGAATGTTACAAAATGCAGTACGTTTTTGGTACTAGCTTAAAGTAACCATCACTCTTTTTATACAATTCACATTCCATTTTCTTAGTTTATGTTCTGTTTTTTTTTTTTGGATAAATTATCCAAAGTTATTATTTTATGAAACGTTTTTTATTTGTTTTTCAAAAAGGAAAAAAAAAAACTGTTTTTAAATCCATACAAGTGACTTCTACCCTTATTAATTTATGTTAAATCAAAACATGCACAAGTTACTTATTCATTTTTTTCACTTTTAGTTTTATGTTATATATTTGACCCTTAAATTTGAGTATGAATATTGTAAAGTAGGATATAAGCTTCTTGCAATTAAACTCCATTGAAGTAGATATTATATTTAACTGAAGAAACAGCCCGTTACCCTTTTTTAATACCAGAAAAATTATTTTGAATATTACTTCCAGCTTTTATTTTTGTGCGTTGCTATTTATATTTACCATTAGTATTAATAAGTTTTCGCATATTATATTTCCTTCTGTTTACATCTGTATGAACAAGGCTGATTTTGTTCTGGAATTTTCAATACCATTATTTCTGAATAGTAATCTTTTTGTTAGTTAATCACAGATTTCAGTCATTACATATGACCAACACAACTATTCAGAAATAGTGATATTCAAAATACAACACTGTAACACTGTCACCACTGTATTAAGACCCCACACCAGTCACTCGAAGAAACTCGAACACTAATATTAAACCTATGGGAGAAACCTTTACAGATTTCTCGCTTGTTTTTAATATTTTTAAATGACTTTTTCTGCATATAATACCAAATCTTAGGTCAATATCTAATGTTGTGTGTTCGCACTTTTTCGATTTTGGATGTTGTTCTTTTATATGTAGATACTTTCACTTTTATAACCGGTTTTGAATGTGAAACTGTCCTCATATAAAAAAAAAATCTAACCTAAATTTAAAAATTACAACCGTACAACGTTAGATATGGGCCTCAGGTGTGGTATGCAAATATATATATATATATATATATATATATTAAATACAAGAGCGAAAATTATAAAGATTTCTCCCATAGCATTAACATTAGCGTTTTCGTTTCTTCACGTGACTAGTGTAGACTCAAATTCCATTTTCATCTTCTTGCCAATCTCTTATGGTTTAGCCCATTTCGCGTCATTTATCATAGGCAAAACATAAATCAAAAACTTCGTCTTTTATCAAAAAATATTTTCAAAATAAAATTCAGAATTTTTCTGATGCACTAATTTTTTTTCTCTAATTAATAGCAATGTACATTTCAGTCTAAAAAAAATAATCAGGATTTTATAAAAATCACGTGCTGTTTTTAAAAAAAATACGTTAATAACGATCCCATTAAAACTTATTTCTACTTTATAGTAGTTATAAAATATAATTTAAAGGTTAAATATAACTACAAGGCCAATACTTATATCTTTTTATTGCAATTTTTATACCAGTACTTTTTACCTCTTTTTGTAACTATTTATTGCTAATATGTGTCCATCATTCTTTTTGTTTTCAAATCTGTTGAGACTACTCCAGAGAATTGATAAGAAATATCTAGGACTCGAGTGTTTTGTTTGATCTTTATGCTTGTCAGCATAGATGTATAACTTCCATTTATGATATATAAATGGAAGTATTAGTTTGTTACATAAAAAAATGTATATTTAATTTTAAAGCAAATGACGATGTGTGAGTTGAAGTTTTGTAAATATCTCTCCGAGTATACTAATGAAAATATGATTTATAAATAAAGTTGTAAAATATTGAATTGTGTAATTTCTTTCACACGTTTTAATAAAGTTGTTACTTTTTAGAATGAATAATATGGACTGAATAAAATATTCTTTTCCCATGGAAAATAGTTCTGCTGAAAAAGTGTATATAAATAATATAACTCAAATAGAGGAGTGTCAAGAAATACAGCATGATTTAGAAAAATAAATTCACTATCACACGACTACTTTCATCCCGGATATAATCATATATTGTACATTGTGATTTCTGTTAAATATTCATAGGCAATACTTCAAAAAGGTTTTGAACACTAATTAATAAATACATACTCGTATTCCGTGTAAAAAATACCCGGAATTTATCATTTAAAAGACGCGCATAAAAGATATCGTGATAATTTTTCGAGTTACCGGGTGTCTACTGTAGCGATCTCTGTGACTTAGTGTGTTTTCAGCAGCTGTTTTTTCAGACATACATTAGAGTGCTCTGCGATCTTTACAGTGCAAAAATTAGTTAACCCTTAAATGCCGGGTGTTGCCTTTCGGCAACATACCCAATTTAGGCTTCTAAAATACTATTATAATAATATTCAAGATATAAAGCCTAATGTTGCCTATAAAATACATTCTGAAAATATTATTAAATCGATTTTCAACATGTAGATGGCAATACTTGTGCTGTTTAAGAATAAAGATAGATTTATTTTTACAATTGTAGCAACATGTTCTTTTGTTTTGTTTGGAAGCTTGTGAAATACGCCTTGTGTTCTGCAGTGAGCAAGTAAAATTTATTTCTTATTATAGTTCCTAAAATTTTTGTGTGCTTAACATTATAAAATTTTATCAACGAAAATTATATTTTCAATTAAAGACCAGTATTGCCGATTAGTAACAAACTGTTTTCTAGCCGTAAACCATACTTAAAGCAAAATATGATTTTTTAAAAGTATTTTTCCCATGATTTATTTAAAAAATGAAAGCCGAAAAACCTTATTACAATGATTTTTGAAAAATCAGGCATTTAAGGGTTAAACAAAGTGCATGCCTTGAATTTTGTGTTTTACACAAAATTTTGTGTTCCGAATCGCTGAACATGTTGCAGAAGTCCTATTGTGGATTGCGCATATTAAAAACACAGGCATATGGATGGTATAGACAGAGTATTCATAGAGAGCCGATAAATGGTAGCTGATTTGCCTCGTTCTGGTCAACCTACAACGTTTAAGCATGACTCAAACGTCGATAAAATCAAGAAGCTGGTGTTCAAAAATCGTCGGATAAGCCTTAGAGAGTTGGCTAAAGAGATGAACATATCTTTTAAGTTCGTTTATAACGTTATGATTATTATTTTGGGCATGAAACGGGTTACCACACGACGGATTCAGAAAGAGCTCAATTTTGTCCTATTATTGGGCAAGAGTTAATGGACAAAAACGCAACGAATGTCGACGACCAAGTATCGTACTCGCCTGATATGGCCCCGTGTGACTTTGTCCTGTTCCTGAAGCTATATTAACTGTATCGAAGCTATTTTAAATATAAATTTTAACAAAATAAATCGTGTTACCGTTCCTTTTTTGCTCATTTTAAAGTTCTGCTTAACCTGTATTACCTGAATGTCAGGATACCTACTTAGCAGTGCTTGCCCCCCCCCCCCCAAGGGATGAAAAGGCTTGTCTCACTGGTGATACTTCTAGGGGAGCCAGAATGACATCCTTAACTAGTGTGAAAGAATGACACCCCTAATCTAGAGTGCCCCATCGAGTGAAAAGATGGCATCCCAGGGGATGAATAATGGCACCCCTAATCCAAGGTGCCCAGTAGCACCCCACAAGGGAAAGCATTCCCAATCCATGATGCAAACTGGCATCCCTTCTTGTCTATTTCACATTGAATTCAGTAGGGAAAATGTACAAAATTTATAATTTGCCCAGTATTGTAATTTAAAGCATTTGACCACGTTTGAGTCTTTTTTTTTTATGATTGATGGAATATCATATTTTAAAACTCAATTTAACTAAAAATACCAGTTGTCCACAAAAGGTGGTAACAAGGTTTATTTCTGTAACTACAAGAGAGAGACAAATAATGCAAAGCAAATTGTAAATATGATCATAGGAAAGTAGAGAATTCGAATCGTACACTTTCATCTCCATGGGGAGTATTTTCAGAAAAAAATAAAATTTTAATTTTTGTACAGTCCCTGCATTAAAAAATGTCCAATCAGAAAAATAATCTTTATAGCATTTTTATTCATACCCAAGAGGTTTTGTTTGAATACCTCAAAAAAAAAAAAAAAAAAAAAAAAAAACTCAGAGTTACAGTCAAATATTGCGACTTATTTCACTTTGCGTATTTCGGCATTTTTTGGATGCAAGAACAGTATAAAAAGTTTAATTTTTAATTTTTCTGTTCCATAGAGAAGAAAATATACAATTCGAATTATCTATCTTGTTATGAACATTTTCGCAATTTACATTATTTATCTACCACTCTAATAATTACATAAATAAAACGTGTTACCACCTTTTTTGGACAGCCGGTATCTTGCTATTTATATTTTTATTATTTTATATATTTCTACTCTTTAAATAATTAAAAAAACAACACAAATTAGAGATCAATATGCGTGAGAAATTCTGTAACTTTTGAATTATTAAGAATATTTCGTATTATTTAAATTTTGCAGAAAGTTAGCCACGAGGCTATGAAATAAACTATTAAAATAGGATAATTTTATAGTTGTGGTAAAATCACAGTTAGGTGAAATTAAGCTAAAAAAAAAATCATTCTCACAATATATGCAGTACTTACCTTTATACTGAACTTATGCAAATTCCTATTTTATTGCATATATCCACATCAAGACACTTTCTGCTAAGCTTAAATATAACAATAGTTCAATTTTTCTATAAAATATGCTAAAATATCCAATTTAAATTATTATTTAAATTAGATTTCAAACTCTATAGCTAAATTGTTATTGAGGTGAAATTTGATGACCTAGAAATAATAATATAGAAAAAATGTTCTAAAGTAATATGTTGTGTGACAGACTATGAAAGAAGAAAGAGACATTTTTATTCCCCTTTAAATAATAACCCTTTTCCCACCCGTGTACTTTTTTCTTATTTGTTATTGAAGCAGTGTGATAGACTATGAAAGAAGAAAGAGACATTTTCCCCCTTCGAATAATAACCCCTTTCCCACCCGTGTACTTTTTTCTTTTTTGATATTGAAGTAGTGTGACAGACTATGAAAGAAGAAAGAGACATTTTTATTCCCCTTTAAATAATAGCCCTTTTCCCACCCGTGTACTTTTTTCTTATTTGTTATTGAAGCAGTGTGATAGACTATGAAAGAAGAAAGAGACATTTTTTTCGCTTTAAATAATAACCCCTTTTTTCCCGTGTAATTTTTTTCTTATTTGATATTGAAGCATATTTTAAAGACGGGGCATTAAGTGTTATCTCTTGTTTAGTTTTATCATTCTTTTAATATCTTTATTATATAACCAATTTTTTCATACATGTGTAAGATAGAAATTACGATTATTGGTAAGAAAACATTGAATCATTTGTCTACAGATATAATGTTTTTCAGTAAATCAAGACAAAGATTTAGCTAGTTTTCGAGCTTTTAATTATTTAGTTATTCAGTATTTCCTTACACTGCTTTGGTTTTCCGTTTGTTTGTATTCTAAAATGCTTGTTAATATAAATGACATATATATTTCCAATAGTTTTAAGTTTGTTTTCTTTACCCATTTAAAGATTTTTATTTAATCAATGTAATCACTACCCTCCCCCCCCTCCCCTGCACATATATAAAAACTTTCTGGTACTTAAATCATCTTATTTGATATTGAAGCATAAATGATTAATAACAAGACATTATATACTAATTTTAATTGCTGAAAGGTGTAAATTAATACAAGGTGTTAATTTGCTATATTTTTACATAAGAAGACTTTATTGCAAACCTTGCTCTACGGAAATTTGTTTCATAAGAAACTTTTCATGCTAAAATAATTTTATCTGTCAATATTAAGTACCGTCAGGTGCCACTAAGAAATAAATACCAGAAAAAAACTTACAAGATCAAACAACTTTTATCAATCTAAAATAATAGCTAAATAAAAGTATTCTGATCCCATGAAAATTACTTTAAAATTATGAATAAATAAACGGTCAAGTGCGAGTATTACTCGCGTTCAGAGAGTTCCGTACAATAAACATATGAATTATTAACTATATTATTTAAAAGAATAACAAGACTTTGTAAAAAATTTACAACGTAAGTTTGGGTATAACAGCATTTATTACAAAAGTATGAATGGGTATACCATAAAAGTTCAAAGAGATATGAAGCCTAAAAATTATCAAATATTGCTATTCTATGTAACACTTTTTTTAATCTTATCTTAATCTGTTTATGATTAACTTAATTCGGTGCTGACAATAAAAGTACTGTATATTTGATATTCATTTGGTATTTCATAAAACTAAATTCAGCCTATTAATAATCTTTTATTTTTACAGTGTAGCTAAAACAAAATCCTTGTTCAAAGTTTAAACTTGTCGTTGTACTAAGCGCGCTTCGAAAGGAGATCGCAAAGTTGCAACGCCGCCTTAGTCCGTGCCGAGTTTTTCCAGATAGGTTTTTAATTAACTTTTAAGGACACGGGAGGCGTATTGAGAGATCCACCCAATGCAAACTAGTCACGAATCCGCAGTATTTATGTGATTAATTCTAAGTAAATTATTGTATTTTTAACAATTTGACGTTTATTGCTTTTATACTATAGCTGGGCATTGCATTACACAAATCTATCATTAAAAGTAGTTATCTAGGCTTTAAAAAACGATGGCATATAGAACACGCCGTCCCATCATTATGTATGTTCAAACCGTCCGTGTCTTTAAAGGTTAATAACTCGGCTAATTACAGACTATTTTTTTAAAAATCATTAGCAAAAATGCTTTTATACTTCTGATACGATAGGTACCAACAGCGCTCCTCGACACCTTTGCTGAATGCCCGCAAATCGAAATTTGTGTGTAACAGAAAAATGCGCTTTTCTCAAAAACTATGTGACCTAGGGTAATCGCTATAATTTTCCTGCAATGTTTAAATTGACGTCTACTACCTCTAATTTTTTCATAATTTTAATTTCAATAGATTCGGGAATAGAGGGGGGGGGGGGATATATTTTTGCACTACATTTTCGACGATATCTCTGAAAATATCATACCCAATATTAAAAGAAATGTATTTTTGAGTTGAGCGTTACAAAAGCTTTCACACGATAAACCCACATTATATACAAAGAAAAAAATATTTTTTTTTCATGTAATGTAATAAGCCCTTCTACATTTTTCCCTAAATATATTTGTGAAAGTTTAATAATCTGTAAATATGTGGGTCAATAGTCTTTATTACTTCCCTCAATTTGAACTTTCCACCTTCCATAGTTTACGAGTTGTATGGCTGTAACAGACGGTCAGACAGACACAAGAGTGATCTTATAATGGTTCTGTTTTCACTTTTTAAGTACGGAACCCTAAAAATTGAATTTTTTGAAGGTCTATCTTCACTGCCATGGACTGTCTTGCGTTACCAGAAATTACTGATGGCATAAGAAAAATACTGTAACCCTAAAAAAGATAATTGGCAATAGCAATATAAGAAATGCTGCTAATTATTGCTGCGGTAATAATAAACCAACTCTTGGAATATTTTATGAAATAAGTAAAATTATTTAATCTCCTTGAGAGTAATATTTTAAGATTTAAAAAAAAAAATGCATTCGCATACAAACGCATAAACTAGATTTTTGAAAAATATTTATTAATAACGAAATAAAGCACAACTAAAGGACAGAGAATTTTTTACAGATACTAGGGGGCTCGGCCCCCTACGAGCTACGCTCGCCAACCCCCGTCCAGACACCGGAGACTCTAAATGCACGCTAATGTGATCGGCTTTAAAAAGATTTCGAAAGATTGAATTATAATTTAAAAAACAGTGGCGATCTCCCTATAAACAGATTTCTATTCATTTCTCTTTGATTGGGGAAATTTTAATCTGCTGCGGTACTTTAAAATCTGCTGCGGTACTACTTGATTATTCCGTCGACTAATTTCGCCAAATTATATAAATCGCCAAACCACTCGCCAAATTATACAAATTGACATAATTTTTATTTTAAATAACGAAAGAACAAATAAATTAGTACAACATTAATAAAAATACAAATAAAACGTCGAAATAAAAATAACTTGATGACGTAGACACGTGTAACAACATTTCAAAATAAGCTAGTATAAAATGAATTAAGTAAACAGAATCTTTGTCTCCCGGTATTTTTTAACAAAGCGAAAAGAAAGTTCTTTTAAATGAGACATTTTAAATTAATCGTTTTTAATCTGACGTAATTTTGACCAAATTATTCTTTCTCTTTTTAATATTCACGTGAAAATGCTTGTGTTAGAAATGAAATATTATTTGCGCTTTCCTAAGAAAAATAGTTGAAAAGTATCCGCTCAAAATATCAAATAAATGTCTAGCGCAATTTCTAAATTTAAACCGTTTTGCAATATTATTTTGTGTTCGTTTTATGTAATAACTGTAATGTGACGTAAATATGACGTAATTTCTCCTATTTAAGACTTCTAGTGCATGTTAACAAATTTATTATTTTACAAATTCCTTTCTCTCTTAAAATTCACGTGTAATTATAGTTTTATGACGTAATTTTTAATAAGTTCCTGCTTTTTGTACATAATTATTTAATTCTAATTCCAATGTTTTTTTCTGTTTATAATAGTCACGTGTAAATAAATTTTTAATTTATTACACGTATAAATATATTTTTTTTTTGAAGCAAACATTATTGTCTCTGCTGTTTATACAGTTGGCAACAGTTAAATTAATATCACTTCCTAAAATCTGTAAAAAATATCTCAAGAAATGCTGAAAATTTGAATTTAAAATAGAAATAAAACCTCAAAAAATGAGTCAAAATAAAAAAATTAATGCAATCTGCACTCCGGCAAATTCTAACGCATAAAATGATCTAAAAATGATTACACTGCCATGTATAGTTTTTGCTGCTATAAAACTTTTTTAGTGAAACGATTTTGTCCAACTTTAGCATTAAATATCTCTTAAAATAATTCTTCGATTTGAAAACTGTCTGCATCAGCGTGTTTATCGAACATTTCTGTATAAAACCACCGATTTTCATATTTTTGTATGCATTATTTTTCTTAATATTAACGAAGAAAGACCTCCGGTCACAAAAAATTCAAAACCGGCGGCGGCGGTGACAGCGGTAGTTACTTTTTTTTAGAATAGAGAGATATATTATACATAAATGATAACAAAGTCCTTGGTCAAAATACTGAAAGTTAAAATAAACTGGATAAAAATGAGATACGAGTAAAAAGCAATATCCATTTTTTTTTATTACAGTAGAACCTCGATTATCCGAAGTAATTGGGACCGGCCATGTTTCGGAAAATCGAAATTTTTGGATGACCGAGAATGCTTCAATTTTAAGATTTAGGACAAATACATGCGGTATTTCTTATTATGGTAACAAGTGTTTAATAAAAATAAAGCAATAGCAAAATAGAAACAAGAATGAATTATCTGAATTTTAATTTTGAAATTAAGTACCTTTTACATATTTCACGAGGGTTTGAAACAAAGTGGTTTTTTTGTCGCAGTTTCGATTCCCTTTGCTTTGCAGTTCTATCACGAAGCTTTTTTTTATACTATTATGTCACCAGTATCACAGTCTTTCTGCTGCTTCAGCCATGCCAAATCTTTTGTAAAGTATTCAAAAACCTCAAAATTGCTAATTTGTTCGTTTTCTTCGCCTTCTAGACCACATTCACACATTCTGGTTCTCCCTCCTCTTACCGTGTTCTAGTTCAATCCGCAGGTTACGGGAGTTTATGTTAAATTCAAAGAAATTCTAAGAAAAGGATATCCAAAATATTTATCTGTACTTGTAGTTCGGAAACGACTGCTTGCACACAAGAAATGTGATAGTAAAAACAAAAAAGCTTTAAAAATAGATTTCGGTTAACCGAGAGTTTCGGATAAAAAAGGGTTATACTGTATTTAAAACTACATATCAATTCCAGGTATATGAAAACTATTTGAAAGCTATTGTCATAATATGCCCGTGGTTGGAAAACTAAACTGATAATCTTACAAATATATATAATCGGAATTACACATTGATATTAAAAGAATGATGTAAGAAAATAAAGATAAAACTTACTTTTATTCTTTAAACTATCTAAATTATTTAATCCATGCGTAATCCAACATGCAGTTGTAATTGTAAATGCATCAACCGTATATGTGACTGCATGGTTCCAAGAACTACACGACAGATTTCGTACTCCACCAAATTACCATTTTCCATTCACGACACTTCAGTGTTTTTGGACATTCCATGTGTTGAATCACTCACAGCCGTAGATTTCACTTGCCGACTCCAAGAAGAGAGGAACACACGTCACAGCGCATGCGGAAGGTCACCCGGGGTGAGCCAGATTTCTACTAATAAGTAGTGCACGACACCTTAATTAGCTTCAATCACCCAGTGACAGGCCAATTGGCACCCCAACCACATTTCTAAGCCTCTGGGGCACCTAAGGTTCCAAATGGTACTGCCTTTTCACCTCGGGATCCTAATCCAGATAGCATGAACAGTAGCAGCGAGTTTGATTTTTTTCCGATATTATCTTACCGTGACAAATTTGAATTGAGAAATTCGCAGCAAATCTCCTGCCAGGTATACCATCACCCACTTGCATGAGTAGTTTGTTGTAAAACTGATGGCAAGACTGTATTTAATCCACGAAAGTGACGAAAGCAAAAATTCCCTCTGTTGAGATAATAGACAATCAGCACATACGCAGAAATTGCAGAAATTTTATTCGGTAGACACCGCTTTTTCTAAACGTTATACTTATCAAATACAAAAAAAAAAAAAAAATGCTCGGCTTGAAAGGTACAAATATTACCTTAGCTTCACTGTTAAAAATTTGCAGCATTCTGGCAGGTCATTTGACCATTTTTTCCGAAAACGGTTACACAACCGTAATTTTAACACTATTCTGACCATATTATTGGCCATTTTATGGTCAGAATATAGTTAAATTATGGTTATGAAACCGTATTTTCAAAAAACGGTCGAATGACCTGCCATAATGCTGCAAAATTTTTAACTGTGTTGTTTATGGTGATAAAAACGATGAATGCACCTTCTGACGGTGCGTTCGCATCAATAGACCTGATCAGGTCTATGGAGCCCTTTGAAGGGGTTTAACTTACAATGTAACGGGTATAAACAGATAGTGCGGTATGAAATATTACTACTTTGCAGTAAGTTTGCAGTATTTTTGATTACTTGTTTGCCGTTAATTTGCAATAAATTTGATATAGCATGAATTTAACTTGCACGACAAGTTAGCTGCAAATTCAAAGTGTGGTGACTTCGGCGTTTGCGTTATCTTGCTACAGTCTTGTTATGAACTTTTAGTCTTGTCATGCTGAGCTTACTGCAACTTTGCAGGTTTTCAAAGCAAGACTGCTGCAAATTTTCTGCAAACTAAAAATGCTATGTGGGAAACGACACCTGCTTGTCACTTTCACCTTTGACAGTGAATTTAAAAAAGTGGAATAATTAGGCACTTTGAATAAAAAAGCAATAAATAAGTCTCAGAACGAATGAGTTGAGAAGAGAAGAAATATTTTATACTGTTTTCTTTATATAAATTACACAATAAACAAGTAAGTTGCGTACAGTTTTATCACAATATATTAATAGAATTTTTCTCCTTATTGAACCGTAGAAAAATATTACAATTTCTGTGATTAAACGGGATGAATATAAATCCTACCAGGAAGTACAGATTCATTGATTCAAAATATTACTATAGCAACGCTAAAAAAATTTTCTAGCTTCGTGTTTTGGTACTATTCTTTCTTTAAAAATCGAAACTTCGTATTCTGTTATGCTGGTACACCAAATTGTGTTACATTGCGCTCGATGGATCGCACACTAGAGGATTACAAACACCTCACGTTGTTTTATTGTCGCACTGTACAATATTCACAAAAAACTCAAATATTTATATATACATTTTTTTATTTGTTAATGAGTCATATTTGATACAGATAATGCAGTGTAAAGACAAATCCATAAAATTAAACGGATTGAATTAGCAATTAGGTTGTCAGTATGATTTTAGTGTTTTATTTAATATTAGGTTAGTAAAAAATGATGATTTAAGCAGATTTGTATCACTGTTCGATTTGAAAAATATTATTAAATCCTTATATGATTCTTTCTTAGACATTCAGGATATAAGTTTTATTTGAAAAAGTGCGACAAATAAACTGTCAACCCTATTGCCAATAAAGCTTTCACATTTTTACGACTTTTTCTTTTTTACACAATATGATGCCGTCGTTTTTCAATAGGCGTTGTCTTCTTTTTCTTTCTGTTCCCTTTCAGAAATGAATAAGCAGTGACGTCATATACAATTTCGACAAAATCAAACACTGATGCTAGTGATATCCCCAACCACAATCCTAAGTATCCGCCAATGTAACTGAAGAGCTCTATACTCTAAAATAAGAATATGATATAAATTAATCACATGTTAATCATTTACACAAATTTAACTCTGTATATCATTGAAACACTTTGTGTTTTAGAAGATCAAGAATATGACAATGGATAGAGAAATATTTAAATTAGTACAAAATATTTACCTCAAACATTGGTTTTTTCTTGAATTTTTTCACCGTCATTCTATTAAAACTTACTTGAATTTGCAGTAATCGATTTCTAAAACAGACAAAAAACTTTTAAGAAATATTGCGTATAAATTTATTAATTGTAATTAATATTTAATACGCAGAAAATATTTAAAAGAATATTATCAGTTATCGTGTTCATAAATAGTCAAATATTGTATGATGTTAGATATTACAATTCTCAATAAGGTAAAAAGCGTATGACAATTCCATGCCCTCTTAAGCTGAATGTTATAATGAACTTTGCCTGTATTGCCCAATTAAAACTTATTACATTTCTCACTTTTCTTATTAAACAAGAAAGAAAAAATCATTCGTCAAGCATAGATTATGAAACACTTTCCAACATACTCAGAATAATGTAACAAAGCTTCACAGTTTAATAAGCTGAAATAGGATGTATAATTGAACCATTTAGAAGCGCATTAACACATTTGAAAACATCATTTCAGCAATTCCCATATACCAGGGTCGGCGAACCTTTTTACATCCGCGTGCCAATATTTTCCCCAAAAAATTTCAACTGAATATGGCGTGCCAACAACGCACCCCCCCCCCCCCCCCGACCTTTCATTCCCGCAAAAAAAAAATAGCAAATTATAAGCTAGTTTAATTCTAATAATAATAAATAATAGTGTCAAAATTATATATCATTATTAGATTATTATAATAGCTAACATACCTGCGGGTAATACCAACATACGCATTATAAGAAATAATTATAGAAAAGTATAATTATAGTTTTTATTTCATTTTACAAATGCTTTATCAATCAAATTATTATTTTTTTCATAACTTATGAAAAAAGTCATGCTTTATTAGTTTTTTTAATACTTTTGCATTTTAACAAATTAAAGATCAATTATCAAATCCTAGCAAAAGTTAAATAAAGCCTCATGTGCAGGTCAAAACGCGTTAAATTATGCAGAAATATTACAGCAAAGAATAATTTGATTTCCTAGATTTCTCTCTTCCTATGCGAATCATAGGTGCCATCATAACGAAATCGAGGAAATGGGGAGTTGGGAAGGGTCAAATATTTCTAAGTGGGAAGTTCAGTGATATAACAAGAACAAGTACACGAGTACCTATTATAGAAAACAAAAGCTATTTTTAATAAAACTCGTGTATTAATTTAAAAAAAAAAAGAATAAAGAGGTGCGGAATTTTGGGAATTTGACTGAATTTGGATTTAGAACTTCAATAAACGGCGTGCCAAAAATATCTTCCCGCGTGCCAGTTACGGCACGCGTGCCATAGGTTCGCCAACCCTGCCATATACAGTTGGAAAATGATCCAAATTCTTTAAGCAGCCCTGTATATGATATGTAGATTTGTATCTATAAACTACATGCATGCAAAAATTTAGTTCTGTTAGGAAATACATACCATAGTTTAAAATTCCCCTTCAGCAGTTTCCGCTAATAAGGAGAATGGCAGGTGCATTCTTTTGTGCATCCCTGTACACGAAGTATAGAATTCATACACAAGGAGTAACATGGAAAAAGTTAGTTAAATTTAAAAGCGCATACAGCAATTGAAAACTCACTTTCAGCAATTATTGCTCAAAGACAGTATTGTAACTGATTTCTTTTATGCGTCCCTGCAAATGAACGATAAATGCTATGAACTATGAATTCTATAGTAAGCATCTTGTAGTGAAATTCAGTGATCTATATCAATTTCAATACATTTGAAATAGCTTAAGAGGTCTCAGGACTCTTAAAGTTTTAAAAATTTAAAAATTTTAATTTTTTTAGGTGTTAAACTCCTATCTTTTCTGAACATTTTGATATAATTGTTTCCTTGAAATTCCTATTAGAACTGAAGTTATGGCTTTTCCATTTATACACGTTCAATAGTTGAAGCGTCGTTTCGGAAACTTTGAAGCCATTTTTCTCCAAATGACGTTTTTGGGCATAAAGCGCACGATATCTCAAAAACTTATGAATATTTTTTCATAAAATTTTCAAAACATATGTTTCATGTTAGTCTGTATACACTGAACCTAAAATTTCCTTTTTATTGTTCAAAACAATATTTTTTTAGGTGATTATACTGTTGAAATTTTCTTAAATTTGCATTAGCTAAATACAACTTTGTATTAAAAATATAAACAAGCTTTAAATACAAATTTATTTAGGTTCAGGGTAATTATTACAATCTGAAGTGTAAGTAGCCAGCATAATTTTCATTTTAGTTGCAATACTTATTTTGTTATCGTGCGCGTAAGCTGTTATGCCGATTTTTTGCTCGTCAAATGTCTAACAGTTTGGAGCCCCCTGTAAATGCTAATTCAGCATCTTATAATTTTTGAACTACATGAAATGAAAGAAAATACTTATATATTTTATTCCAATTAAAATTGTGTCTTAAAATCAAATACATTTTAAGATATTAAATGTTGAAAATGGCCTTTTTTTTCATTTTTTCCATTTTTAAGAGTCGTGAGACCCCCTAATGTCATTAAAATACACTGCAAACGATTTTTCCACATTTACCCTCATATGACGAAATTCTTTTGAGTGTCCCTGTAAATGAACTAGTAGTGCTACACACTTTATATGGGAATACCATACATGCCAAGGTAAACATCTTTAACAAATATACATTGCATGAAATTTCGAGTATGTTTACGGGACTTTGAGTGTGGGCAGACAAACAGATAAACCGAATTCATAACCATTTTTCAACTTCGTTGAAAAGTGTTAAAAAGCAGAAAAACCAGTTAAAAATAACCAGTAGACCCGTGCAAAGCTTTCGCCCTGCAATCTTTGAATTTATTTGCAGCCACCTTTTTATTTATTTATATTTAACTGCAATATCTTTTAAATCAAACAACTTGTTTGAATGAAATATGAGTGTACTATGTCAGAAGCTTTTCCAAAAACCTTTCGTATAACACCACATTTATCGCTGTGCTTTATGTATGTGCATAGAAGGGGGGATGGTGACATCAGAAATAATATGTATGATGAGACTTTAGTGTAATTAGACTGAGTGTGAGTAACACTATTTCTACCAAGAGGTGTTAAAAGTCACCTTTCAAATTTTAAGTTAAAATTATTCTCTAAGTTTAATCATTTCTCCACAATTATTTTTTTGACTTTTCGTACAATAGTTGTTAAATTAATTAAGCTATATCAGTTTCCTGCAACTCAACTTAGATATATAAATGTGCATATGATATACCTATTTCTACCATAAGGTGTCAAAAGACACCATAAGGATTTCATAACAGTGTCTAACTTTAAACCGTTTTACATATAAATATCAGCACCATTTTACATCATCATATAAATTATAATCAGATTAGAGAATCCCGATTTCAATTGTAACGGAAAATGCAGTGAAGAATGTTCTGAAATTGATGAAAGTTCACAGTGATGATGAGTTGAATGATTCTTTCGAAAGTGACCATGAATTCGATAGCGATTACGAAAATTACATGTCACGCACTAATGAAGAGGAAGTTAATTTGAATACAAGTAGAGGACGAAAGAGAATGAGATTGTTGACAGATTCTGAAGACGATATTGAAGAAAGCAATGAACAACAAAATATTGAAATTGCTATTCATGGAACAATTTGGAAAGAATTTGAAACAAGTTTCTCTCCTGGCAGACTACCTCTTCATACCATTTTCAAAGATGTATCTGGTGTAACTGGACACATCAAACGAAACATTATGATGGGAAAATTAAGCACCGTATTGTATTTACTATTTAACAATAACATTATGAAATACATTATAAAACGTATAGAAATGGAAGCGCAAAGATTTCTAGGAAAACAGTGGAGTTTACCTCTTGATACATTAGAGGCATTTATAGGTATTTTATACTAGCAAACCCCGCGGCGTTGCTCGCGTAATATTTGAAATATGCCAAGTGATATTTATATGTCTAATTTTTATTAAAAGGTACTAACTAAATTTTTATTTTATTAAAAGGTAATATTTTATTTTATTAAAAGGTACTTATTACTTTTAGGAATAATTAAAAAAATTACTATTTAAAACACAGTTTGATTAAATATCATTGTTACACTGCATAAGGCAGAAATCAGACTTAAATTAATAAAACGAAATAAAACTAAATAAATAATAATTTAGAAAATATTTTGAAACTTTTATTCTCAATTAATACGCTCATTTCAGTATTCATTTGAAGTTTTGAATTTTTTAGAAACCATCTTCTTACATCTTAAAATTAACCATCATGCCAAATTCCAAGTCCTACCACCTCTTTCAACATAAAGGGCTATGTTGAAATAGGAACTGTCACCATTAATTTGCCAACATTAATTTTGAAATTGGTTTGTTATTTCCTAATATTCTACAGAAACGTAATTTAGAAAGCTTTTAAAGGCCTTTTTTAGAGCGTTTGTTGTTCCTGTGAATCCCAGGTGGTAGAATCATCGGCATAAAAGGCCTGTGTAGGATCAGAGACTGTTACCATTGATTCGCAACTATTACTTTTATATTTGGTTTATATTTCCTGAAATAGCGTAGAAATCGTAATTTAGGACTTTTTTAGAATGCTTTTCGCACCTCCCCTTCACTTCACCCCTTTTTAATTCGAATTTATTTTCGACAGTCCTTCGAGGACATTTATATTTTATAAGTAACTGCCATGCCATATTTAAAGTTTCTAGCCTTTTCAGTATCACAGAAATCGCAATTTAGAAAGTTTTTAGCTACTGCAACCCTCTGGTGGTAGTGGCACAGACATAAAATATAGCTCATGTTTGAGCAGGCTCTATCACCAACAATTTGTTATCATTATTTTTTTAATCTTTTTGGTATTTGATAAAATTGCATAAAAATTGTAATTTATAACGCTTTCCGCTCACTTCATCTTTTTAAATTTGGAATTTTCTTTCGACTGTTTTTAGAAAGCTGTTGCATCTTGTAAGTAAATACCATGCCATACTTCAAAGTGTTTGACCCTTCAGTTATGCAAAAAACGCAAATTAGAAAATGTTTTGCTTTTTCAACCCTCAGATGGTAGTGACAGCAACATAAAATATAACCTATGTTATAGCAGGGACTGTCACCATTGATTTGCAACCATTACTTTTGAAATAGCTTTGAAATTTCCTGAGACTGAGTAGAAATCGCAATTTAGAACGTTTTTAGAACGCTTTTCGCGCATTTTCACCCCTTTTTAAATTTCCAATTTTTTCGAAACTGTTCTTAAAGATCATTTATATGTAATACATATGTACCTTGCATAATTTTAAGTTGCTAGCCCCTACCGATCAGAAAAATCGAAATTTGGAACGCTTTTTTGCTCCTGCAACGTCTAGGTGATAGTGATACCGACTTAAAATAGCGTCAGTGTTAGAGCAGAGGCTGTCAGCATCAATTTCTTAACATTACTTTTGAAATCAGTTTGATTCTTCCTGAGATATTGGTGACAAATCGGCATTTAAAACGTTTTTAGAACGCCTTTCGCTCATTTTGCTCCTGCAACTCCTCTGGGTTAGTGGAAACATATATAAAATATAGCCTATCTTGGAGCAAGATCTGTCACCATCATTTTAACACCATTATATTTGAAATCGGTTCAGTATTTCCTGAGATTGCATAGAAATTGCAATTTAGAACGTTTTTTACAACGCTTTTTGCGCATTTGACCCCCCTTTTAAATTTCGATTCTTTTAGGAAATGTCCTTAGAGATCATTGGTATCTTATAACTAACTACCATTCTAAATTTCACGATTCAAGGCCCTTCCGTCACGCAAAAACCGCAATTTAGAACGTTTTTCTCCTGCAGCCCCTTTGGTGTAGTGGCACCGACATAAAACATAGCCTATGTTGGAGCAAGGATTTTCACCATCATTTTGACGCCATTATTTTTTAAATCGGTTTGGTATTTCCTGAGATTGTGTAGAAACTACCATTTAGAACGTTTTTTAGAACGCTTTTCGCGCATTTTCACCCCTTTTAAATTTCGAATTGCTTAAGAACTGTTCTTAGAAATCCTTTATATCTAATAAGTAGCTGATACTTCAAATTTCTTATTTCTAGGCCCATCAGTAACACATAAATCGCATTTTTAGAACGTTTTTTGCTCCTACACCCCCTTTGGGTTAGTGGCATCGACATTAAACATAGCCTATCTTGGAGCAAACGTTGTCACTATCATTTTGACACCAATATTGTTTAAATCGGTTTGGTATTTCCTGAGATTATGTAGAAACTACCATTTAGAACGTTTTTTAGAACGCTTTTTGTACATTTTCACCCCTTTTAAGTTTCGAATTGTTTAAGAACTGTTCTTGGACACCATTTATATCTTATAAGTAACTAATATTCAAAATTTCATATTTCTAGGCCCTTCAGTAACGCAAAAATCGCATTTTTAGAACGTTTTTTGCTCCTGCACCCCCTTTGGGGTAGTGGCACCGACATAAGATATAGCCTATGTTCTAAGTTGGGCGAACACCATCATTTTGATACCATTACTTTTGGAATCGGTTCGGTAGTTCCTGAGCTTATCTCCGACAAATAAACAATTTTTTCCTCTTTATAATATGAGTATAGATAGATGTACCCGGTGTATATGAACAAAAATACGTTAACGCATCGTTTTTATGAATAAAAAATGAGGTCTTTCAATTTTTTTTCGAATGTCATAAACCGAAATTGTTTCATGGAAATGCTACAATTTTTACGTTTTGATAACAAAAACGAGCTGAGCCAAAGTTTAGTGAAGGATAAATTTGCTTTGGTGTCAAGAGTATGAATCACATTCTTTGAAAACAATCTAGAATAAGTCAGATGAATTTGGCATAAAATTTTGTTTGGCATCTGATGTGAAAAGCAAATATGTTGAGAATGGATTTCCGTGGTCAGGGAAAGACGAAATGATACCGATATCAATTTCATTTGGTGAATCCACAGTTTTGAATATGGTTGAACTATTTACTGGCACGGCAAAGTTTTTCATATTTTCTTCCCTGGCCACAAATAACTTCTTTAGTTGTAATTGTCCGTAAAAATAAAAGAGAATAGCCAAAATCTGGAAAAAATTCAAAAGGATAAAATGGAGCGTTTTATAACGCAGTTTTATAAATCGAATAACTGCACTCTAACAATCTATAAATGCAAACCGAACAAAAATGTACTTCTGCTAAGTTCAAGACAAAAATATAAAACAGTGAAAAAAAAATGAAAACGTATTCCAGAAACCATTAAATTTTATAATAGCATAAAATTTGGGGTCGATATGAGTGACCAAATGGCAAGAATGTATAGTGTGAAACACGGTTGCCAGTTTGACCTCAACTTTTATTAAAAAATTCGGATTCACACCTGAAAATGAAAAAAGTATTTTCAGACATATTTAATGTCAAGCTTTTCTTGTTTACTTAAAGAAAAAAAATCATAAAAAAATTCCAGTCGGAAGTCGAAAATTCTAGATAAAAATGGAGTCCAAACTGAAATGTGAAGGCTCTTGTGAAATGTAAATGCCGTAGACGGCCTATACATGTGTTTTACAATATACTTGATTTAGCCGGAATAAACGCATGGGTTCTGCAGAAAGAAACAACAGGTAAAAATATTTCACGTAAATATATTTTATTCCAGTTAGGAGAAGAACTTGCAGCGGAATATAAAAAAGACGTCTAGAAAGTTCACCAGTCATCAATGGTGTCAAACAACATCTTTTGCAAATAGAGAAAAAAAGTACCAAATAAAGTATTGCTCATGTAATAGAGTAACGGGAACCTGCTTGCAGTGTGAAAAGTATACGCGTGGAAAGTGCTTAGTAGAGCAAACATTGGTTTGTAAAAACTGTGCTATTGAATAAGAAAATAATTTTATTGCAATGCTGTTTTTATAATTACTGTTTTTTTTTGTTACAAAGATTGAATTTTTATACATGAGACAAACTTTGTTAAGCTAATAATATTACAATGTTTGATTGTCTTTCTAATAAAAAAAAAATGAAGAGTAAAGCATGATTTATTTATGTATATTACATTTATGTGAATATATATTTTGTAGATTGATTAATTAAGTTAGAATTTATAACCTAATTAAGTAATCTCTAACAAATACGTATCATTTTATCTATAAATATATTGCTCGAATTATCTATATTTAACTAATAATGTGAAATTCCAATAGTTGTGGCAATTATTTCCATTCAAACGCAAAGGTGTCAAAAGGCACCTTTCGGTCGAAATAGGTATACGAAAAATTGCGGTAGAAATAGTGTTAAAACTCAGCATGCAATGTCGGTGGCTAAAAGCGCCTATTCAATGGCACTTCATTTATTGTTGCATGATACATAATAGTTGAATTATTATATTTATTATACAGACAAATAAATGATCGTTTTTATCATTTTGTCTCCTATGTGTGTGCCCTAGAATGTCGACATCTTCTCAACGTGTTCCGCATGTCTGTCCAATCAACAACATACTCCAAAATGTTAAAGCAAGGTATCTTATTTTCTTGTGTATATCTTCAAGTGTTAACATATATAATTATATCAGGGATTGTTATTGGAGTCTGAGAAAAAATACCGTTAACTACACTCATGTTCAAAATTAAGAGAATTTTCATATTTGGTAGATTATCTCCAGAACTACTAGAATGATTTGAATAAAATTAGGCATGTACATAACTTGATATAATGAAATAAAACCATTTAACAGTTATAATACACATGCATGATCGTGCGTAAGACTCATCAGCGTCGGAAGGTACAAAACAGATTTCACAAAAATGGGTTAATAGGGGGTATTGTTCCCTCTTACAGTTGTACAGCTCTCAAAACGTGAATTCATACTGAAAATCAGGCAGTTTATGAGCCCTCGTGGCAGTTAGTCCCACTCTTCCAGCGACGCAGTTTTCAAGCCCTGAGTGGTTCTGCGAAGTGGGAGACGAGTTGCAATTGTCCTCCTCAGAGTGTCCCAGAGATGCTATATACGGTTTAGGTCAGGATATCTGGCTGGTCAATCCGTCAAGCGAATATCCACATTTTCCAGGAATTCGTCGACCAGACGCGCTCCATCTGGCTGTGTGTTGTAGCCCATAAAAATGAAATTAGGGTTAACTGCATCTGTGAAATGGCGAACATAGGGTACCAAGATATCATCACTACACTTCACAGCGGTCATAGATCCTTTGCCAAACACATGCACACATGCAAAATTATGCCTTCCCAGACTATCAAACTTCTGCTGCCATAGTGGTATCTTTCTCGTACCTTAGAGGGCAGGTAGCGGATCCCTGGTTTTCTCCAGATAAAAGTACACCGAGAACTAGTTTTTAGCCTGAATCAAAACTCATCAGTGAATAGAACGGTCCCCCATTGATCCCTGGTCCAAAGTTGATCACCTATGCACTATGCTAAATGGATTCTCTTGTCTACAGAAGTGAGCGGTACGCAAGCATCAGGTCTTCTTAAAACACCTCTCTGTCATGTAACTTTCTGGAAGGTAAGGGAAGGTAAGCACCCACACTGGGAACCCGCTTTTGGTTAGATAAAATCCCAAGCTCAGGGCACACTGTAAAAAAAATTCCGCAACGTTCCTGGGAAAAAATGGGCAGCTGACTCGCCCATTATTTCCAAGAAACATTTCTTGAAAATGACTGGAACTTTACTGTATATGTTAAAAACTTTCTACAGAAATGCCAGTAAGTTTCCTGCGAAATACCAGGAATATTTCTGTTGACAGCAAAACATTACTGACATTTCACAGCATGCCGGATCCGCAGACGATTTTTACATTTCCAGTTGACAATTTTCGCTTTATTATCATTATTTGTTAGAATGAAAAAATATTTTGAAATTGACATCAAAATTATTATTTATAATTTACACGAAAAAATAAATTTTCAGTTAAAATTCAATAAAGTAAATATATATATGATATATTGCTTCTGAATTTTGCTTAAAATATATAAATGTAAATAATAATTAGAAAAAAAATCTAGACATAAAATATTTTGGATTTTCGTTAGTAATTATGTTAGTTTACAAGTTAGATAAAATACATATAAATTTTCATGAAAAAAAAAAAAAAAAAACCTAAACGTAATTGTATATTTTTTCCGAAAAAAAAAAAAATTCAAATTTGCAGCAGTTCAAAGTGTCAAAAATATATGAAATTTAAATCAAATTGTAATAAAGTGTTAAAATATAAAATTAATTAAAAAAGGAAAAAAAAAGTCCAGAGGTAGAATCAAACTCGGGCCGTACGGGTGGCGTGCGAGCTTTCTGCGTCCACACCACGAAAGACACGTTGAGAGCTGCAAACTAATGGGTATTTGAAACGTATGCTAAACCTCAGCATCTAATTTCTGAAAATCTAAGTCCCATTTGAAGAAATCCTTTCACAAGAATAATTAGAGATAAGAACTCTAAAACATACTTTAAATTAATCAAAATCGGTGAGAATCATGTTTGATGGTCCCCTGGTTAATGGAGATCCAAATAATAGGTGTATTTTTTTTTACACGGTCTGCTCCTTAAACATTCCACAGACAAGTACGAGAGATAATTTCTTAGCGATGTCACGGGGGTATTGTATTTTCATCTGAATTGTCTTGACAATAGAGACGTAAAGGATTATGTCGTCTATTGATTTATTTGCATTCCATATTGATTTTTTTACATTCATTTAAGGAATTCTTTTTCGACACTCGCGCGCGAGCACCGGATTATAGCAAAAAAATAATAAATGGCGGCCGCAGCGTTTTGCTGTTTCCAACTTTTGTGTCAGGAACGTTTCAGATAAGAAAACCAGAATTTCACAGGAAAGAGCTAAATTATTCTGAAAACCTGAGAAAAGGCGAAACGTTCCTAGATTTTACATGGAACGTTACCATTTTTTTTTTACAGCGCAGGGAGGAAATTACCGCCAATGAAAGTTTATTACATTATTTATAATAATACAGTATAAATGTTTATGCAATTTTGAAATGGTTTTACAGTATAATTTTACGATATCATATGAAAATGTTTCACAAGTTTATAGATTTCAGCTTACAGTTTGAAATTAACCTACATAATATTATATAATATTATATATACATAATATTGGTCCTTATTATTGGACCACAAAATGTAAATAAAAATTTGCATTTCACCATAGAAAAATTAAATTCAAAAATTTTGTGAAACCCTCACGTGATGGAAAGTTTCTGATAGCAGATTCAGATTATACATGCAAAAATGCATAAAACAATATTACAAATCAGATGCAAAATGGCTGTTGATCAGTGTTATTAATGAAAATTTTGTCAGTTTTTTTGCTTCAATGGAGCAGTTTCATGTTTCGTACGCCATCCATATAAGATTTTGTTCATTTACTGTTTAATGCACATTTTTAAACAATATGTACCTTTTATGTATTTCAAAACGTCTGTAGGGTGTCATTCCGAAATTATTAATTGAATTTGTATCATATTACAATATATTTTACATTTCCATTTGTTAAAGTTTAAATATTATATTTTGCACAACAAGTATACAAATCGTCTCTTGATGTTAAAATAAATATAAATTTAAATTTAAAAAAATCCTTTTATAAAATTTCACAAAAATGTAGTAAATATTATATTTTTTAAATGCACTAAAAAGTAGGAAAGTGTTAAGAAAACTTACGCGGAGTTTAAATTAAATTGCGGTCAGCTCGATTATGGAAAATTAACGGATTTAAATGGGTATTTCTGTAAATTAGCCCGCTATCGCAAAGTTGGCTTCATATATGACAACTTATTTCTTTCGCCAAATTTAGAAATATTTCTCCAAGTTGCCCAAATTTTTGCACTATTGTGATAATCCTGTCATTAGTACTTTTCAACAAATATTGTTAAAGCTGATACTAATTTCTCCATAGGAAATCAAACTATAATTGAGTAACCATTAAGTAAATTTGCTCCTCGTTGCCATCTTATGTATCGAATTTTGAAAAATCAGTCCAATTCATGTATTGCTCTGAGTAATACATACATATTCCAAATTTCAAAGCTCTATGTCAACAAGAAATTGGTGAAAAATGTTTGACAGGATTTGACTGCCGCGTACAAACAGAATTATAAGTTAAAAAAAAGTATGTAAAAAAACCTCTTTTACATTTGACTCAGCCTTGTATACTGGTAATACAATTTGACATTTTGACAAAAAGTCCCACTTCATTACTACCCTTTCTATCTAAACGGCACCAATGTACCTTCCTTAGCTTATGAATTATTGATTTCACCAACATTTCCTTACTTTTGGGGCCACTCTTTTTTTTCTGACATTTAATATCTTTATTAGCCTAACAGCAATTCTGATGAGAAAATATTTAATTTAGTTTGAAAGATTTCAAGCTGATTAAAAGAAAATAAAGGCTCCGTGGCCGAGTGGTTAAGGCACCACGCGGCTAAGCGCTTGAGAGCGTAGGAGGTCTGTGAGTTCGATTCCCGCTCGCGCCGTTGCACACTCCTTGTGGAGCTCACGTCTGTAATTCTCTGGTGTTGTAAATTTCCTTGTGCTATCTCGTCCTTGTATATTGACGAAATTGTTATGCCAAAATGTGTAATTATCTCTGTGTATAAAATAAAGGATAATTTGGAGTGACAGCCATCGTAGCTATAGGATCCAAAGCAATCTCCGCTTCGGTGGATTTCAAATGTCAAAAGAAAATATCATTTGGAAAGACTGCAGAAATTTCTTTTTTGAAATGTTAACTAGTATGTTGTGGCCATCACAAAACTTTCTGCTATATCAATCACGCCAATTAAATCATTTAAATAGTACAAGAAATTACATCAATTTAGCACCAATTCATATCAAAGTATATCTGAATTTGAAGTTTGAAGAAAATTCGTGCATTAGTTATTGAGATAGAGCTATAGGGGAAATTCTGAAAAAGGCAGTATAGCAGCGCCACCTGTAGAGCGATTTGCACCAAAACATAAATAGCACTAATTTATATCAAGGTATACAAGAATCTGAAAAATGTTGAAAATCCAAGCATTGGTTCTTGAGATAGAGCTATTGCGGAAATCGCAAAAATGCAGCATAGCAGCGTCACCTGTTGAGCGATTTACACCAAAATGTATAAAATGTCAATTCATGTCAAGGACTAAGTGAATCTGAAGTTTGATGAAAATCCGCGCATTACTTCTGGAGATTGAGCTATTGTGGAAATCGTGAAAAATGCTGCATAGCAGTGCCACCTGTTGAGCGATTTACACCAAAACGTAAACAGCACTAATTCATATCCAGGCATACCTGAATCTGAAGTTTGTTGAAAACCCAAGCATTAGTTCGCTACCTGTTGAGCGATTTACACCAAAAGGTACAAAACGTCAATTCATGTCAAGGACTAATTGAATCTGAAACTTTATGAAAATCCGTGCATTATTTCTTGAGATTTCTTGAGAAAATTGTGTAAATGCTGCAAAATGCAGCCTAGCAGCGTACATCTGTTAGGCGATTTACACCAAAACGTTACCAGCACCAATTCATATGAAGGAATAACTGAATCTGAAGTTTGATGAAAATCCGTGTATTAGTTCTTGAGATAGAGCTATTGCAGAGAACTCGGAAAATGCAATGTAGCAGCGCCACCTGTTGGGCGATTTACACCAAAAACTAATCAGCACCAATTTATATTAGGGACTACTTGAATATAAATTTTTATTAAATTCCGTGCATTACTTCTTGAGATAGAGCGCCCACAAAATGTGTGTCGCATACAGACAGACAGACTCACAGACAGACATTTTGTAAAAACATGTTTTTCGGAATCTCTAACCTCTAAAACGTGTAAATCCGTCGAAAACCGGAAGTCGAAAATTTTTACGAATCCAATACTTTCTTCTTGTAAAGATGGAAGAAAGTAAAAATAGTTTTTTAATCTAATGGACTTTGCTGTATTTTGTGGAATATTTTTTTATGAATTTTCAGGTGAACAAAATATGGCATTGCTGAGCAACCCCCCCCCCCCACATTTAATAAAAAATAGAATATTCCGCTAGAATTTTTTTTCAAATTAGAAATTTTACTTACTTGCAGTGTTCGTCCATCGGATCACACTGGAAAAACAATATAGAAATAAAAAAATTACTCAAAAAATAGATAATGAAATAGCAATACTTTTTGGTATTTTTTTTAGGTATTTTCGTTTTCTTTTTTTACCCATGTTCGAAAATATTATTTAATTCATATTTTAATCTTAACCCTGCAGAACGCGCGCATACTCAGGGAATGAATGGTTTTTACTTTGTCACCAATAAATACAAATAGCAATCGTCATCTTATTTAGTCGGAGATAATTGTAAAAAAAAAAATGATATAAAATGAGTTGATGATTACTTTTAAAAAGATAGTGGTGACAATTGTAATAACAATACGCACTCAGGATGTGTCAGGCCCGGCGCGCGTCCTTCCCGGTTAATATTTTAGTCTGCATATCTAATTAATGATTTTCATTCCAAATTATTAGATTGTTTGAAATTTCGTTTTAACATTTCATTTTATAATCTCGCTAGCCATTTTTCATCTAATTTCAGAATTGCCGTTAGCATTTTAGATTAAAATACACATCAAACATTCGAACCGGTCCATCGTCACATTTTTTTAAATATTCACATTTGTTGCCACTATATAGAGTGCCGGCGTAGACTTTAGTGTACAATCATTCTTATATTACATTTTTTAGATAATTAATCCATAGTTGCCAACCTCTAACTAATCTTCCGTAACATGTGGGTTAATTTGACCCTGATTAAAGACTTTTTAAACCATTTTTTAAAAAAATAAATGGCATTAAATAACTTCAACGTACAAATCTGAACATAAAAAAAGATTCATCAAATAAATCTTCTGGTTCGAAACATTGTTAACCTGGATCAATTTAATCAGCATATTACGGAATATTAGTGTGAACTTGGCAGCTATGATAATCATTCTCAGTGTCACTTCTTTTTGTAACGCTCTGGTGCAGAATTCTTTAATTTCTACCTGAGGCCTAATCCCAAAACATCTGTGTAACTTCCAACAGTTCACTTATACGAAGAATTTTTAATTTATTAAATAATTTTCTCTAATCGAGTCCATTGTTAATTTACATATTTTATTGAATATAATTAGGCATACTATAGTGGTTCTGAGACAGCCCTTTAATGGCACCTACATTCTCATTTAACCATATTGTTGCTTTAAATTGCAATAAGAAAACACTTGGCGCAGTACAATATAAATAAAAACGACGTTTAAAGCACCAAAACACTTTATTTCTTGTTGCAAACTGGTTTCGGTAGCCATAGCGTACCACCATCAGTACGAAAAATGGTTGCTCAGAAAAGAAAATTGCTGAAATATATGTAGGAGAAGCGGATTCAATGATAAAGTTTATTAGCCAATAAAATCACAGGAAAATTTAGGAAACAGCCAATGTAAGAGAAGTGGATCCAAAAATAAAGTTTATTAGCCAACAGAATTACGGTAGGAAATTTATTATATTATATTATTATGTGTTATTACGGAATATGTTATAAATATGTCATATTTATATACATAACATATTGTTGCTACCAACTTTTCTATTTCAAGCCAACCTTGGTTGTGCGCTTCACCACGAAAGACTTTAAAAATCATTAAAATAATAAAATTTTGTATAAATCACTATAAAATTTTATGGTGATTTATACGAAGTTTTATTATTTTAATTGTCCTTTATCGCCAGTTTTTCGGTGCTGTTTCATCTATAAAAATAACTTTTATTCCCTTCCAAGCATTCTGGTTAATCTCTTAACACTGGATTCCCACCCTTTGAATCCATCGCTTCTTACAACCCAGACGTCAAATCGACGTATACTCCTAAAAAGTTGCTATTTCTACGGGAAAATTCAAATGAGTTGAGAGAAAAATTCAATATTATTGTATAAAAATTTCAAAATGTTATTAAGGTAGGGCAATTTTACAGAAAATTCTCATTTTGGGGCGAAAATAATTTATAATATGTTTAATTTAATTGTATGATTGGAAAACTTGATATTTTAATGTTCTATAATAAAATCCTAATGAAAAGGCATTGTAAATTACTGTTTACAAACTAAGTACTATTATTGTCTTTGTAAAGTCATAATGTTACGTCAGTTACACAATAAAAGTTACGTCAGTTACATATGTAAATGCCATTTTTTCTTTTTTATTGTTCAGAAATTAATTAAACAAGTTACTGTTATAATTTGTCATTATTTAGTGTTATTGAGAACATTAAATCACTTTTTTTTTAAGAGGATAGTTTTGAAAATTTTTACACTTCAATGAAGGCAGAAAAAATGTTTGTCTATTTTATGTTACATCAGTTACAGAATTTTGAATTGCAATTTTTGGGACTAAAAGAGAGATTGAAATAATCTGCAGGTATTTGGGTATTAAGTTCTTAGTAAGAAATATTTTAAATTGCAAAAATTTGTTCTAGCTGTATTAGTAAATTTTCTACACAGTTTTGAAAACAAAATTCGATGATCAAGCGTTACGTCAGTTACGATGGAATTGACGGGTAACAAAGGAACTTCAAAAGTTTTACAAGACGTCGAATTGACGTAGGGGTCTTAATCCAGGGTTAACCGGGTTATAAACTAACTGATGTTATTTTGCGAGTGTGGTTTGTCAGACCAAACCAAAAAAAAAGTAAAGAAAATCATTTAATGATAACCGCATTCCGTTTAAATCGCCTTTTCTGTTGGAATCGCCAACTTTTAACCCCCTTTTCTCTTGCTTAGCAATCCTACTAAACTTCATCCACTTTTGTGAAGTTCCAACCACTATCCCAGTGTTTAATCTTTTCTCTCATTTCTTAGCATTGTTCAGGAAATTTCATAACTTCTTAACCTATTTATTTCGGTATTTATATATCATTTCAACTTGCAAAACATTCACGTTTGTGAATGCTTTTAGACCTATTTAGTAGTATTCTGTAATTGAATTCACTGTCAATTTTTTTCAATTTTAGCGAATATGATCAAGTGCAAAAGAGTCGTATTTGTCATCGTCAGATCGTCAGATCATCGTCAGATTTCTAAGAAATCTGACGATGGAAAAGCCTTTTCCCGAACAGCCAATGAAATGCTTGGATAATACGTAAGTTTCAGGTGGATAATATGTAAGTTTCAGGAAATCTGACGAGTCGCAGGCGATTTTTGTCGCTTGCAATTTTTAGGTGTAATAACACTATTAATGTTTAATTCATGGCGTACGTAATGTATGATCAACTCCGTGCGATTTTTTATGTCTTAAATTTTAGTCTTTGAAAAAATCATTTTCCAAATGGTCGTTGTAATTTGTTAAATTTTTTTTTTCTTTTATGATGCGCTATTAGGTGCTAAATTTTATCACTTTAGGCTTAATACCGACAAAATTGGATGAAGTAATGCATCTTCTCTATGAATTAATCGACAAGCACCTCTGATGATTCTGTGGGTTATTAGTTTATTTATTTATTTATTTATTTATTTTTTTGTAGACGTCGACCTTCATCGAATGCTTAATCGAATGTTTAATCATTGCTTTCTTGTATTGTTACAATTTAGAAACGTTAGTAAAACTCAGAGCTCTCTTTCTAATATTTCTAAAAATATACTGACGATCCGCACTGAAATTTGAGAGACTAAACTTTATTACATGTTGCAGAAATGAGATCAAAATTAACACGGTAGAATACTATAATTTATAATAGTTTGCGTTAGTTTAGATACTGTTGTTGACATTCGTCAATAAACAAATAATGACTGGCATTATGCCATATGTGTTATCGTAATATACATAAAGATGCCTGATTTAGCTTGTGCAGTGAATGTGAGACCTGTGCAAAGTAAACGAATTCTTTATTCATAATCAATGAATTATTAGTTTATCCGTTAAACCGTAAAACTCCCTCCCATTTTTTCCGAGAAATATCTTAATAATGGTAAATTATCCTCTTCCCACGTTCTGCTTGGTCTTCATAAGAGCCTAGATTAGTCATGCGTAGATACTCGCAAGCTAAAGTTAAACCAATGGCAGCGTTCTTTTGAATTTCTCGTTTGTATTTCAATATGTTGAAATGATCTTATTAAAAAAGAAAGCTGATATTGATTTCTAACCGAATCCTTTTTTTACTTTTTCCATTTTTGGCAGCATATTTTCATTATGAATCATCTTTCAATTTCGAAACCGGTCCCAAAATGAAAAGTATCCTCATAAAATTAAAACAAACTGCAAACAAATTCGAAAATGTAAAAAAAAATAAATAATAATAATAACCAGTTAGAGATATACCTCTGCTATCCAGTTATCCAATGCAAAAATATATAAAGAAAGAAACAAAAAAAAATGTATATAATGAAATCATTTAAAAATTAAGAAATGAAAAGGAATAATTTGAAAAAGAACGCTCGAAAAAGTTTAACAGTAGTTCGCGTATCTTTTCGCGTATTTAGAGGAGAATTTTAAGAGAACACCGCCAGCACACTTAGAGAAACACTGACAAGAAATTTAAAGGTGACACGCATCCCGTATCTTTACAGCAACATTTGTGAACGTGCAAGTTTCCATCCAGCTTTCTTTTAAAGTCCGAATAGACGTATCACTCAACTATTTTTAATTATCAGCGACTTTTATTGTGGTCACGTGGTGCTTTTTATTACGTACGCCACGTTGCAATACTAAAAAGCTGTAGCGGGTATTACGATAATTCTTTTACCTCACATGCAAATAATTAGAAATAAACATATTACGTACGCCAAGCTGCAATACTAAAAAGCTCCAGCGGGTATTACGATAATTCTTTTACTTCACATGCAAATAATTAGAGATTATTTAACTGCGCTTAATTAATACATTTAAAGAAAATAAAAGCAAACATTTTATCACAAACATCAACAAAACTTTTTATTCTATTTATTCCCTTATTCCAAAAATATCGTTTTACCGTCTGCTGCCATAGTAACATGAAAAATTAAATTTCATTAAAAAAATGCGCAGTAGTAGAAAAATATTTTACTAAATCAAATAGTTATTTTTAATTTTGGTTTTAGAATTAAATTCATGAACTCCAGTGCATAGAACGGGTTAAACAGCTAGTAGTATATAAATATTCAATATTTCTAAAAAAATACCGACAAGTTCACTGCTAGATGCGCTTAGTTATATTAAAAAATAAGGAAGAGAAATTCGCTTTTAGAAATTCTAATTATCTATATTCTTTTAATTGTTATTGACTGCATTTAGATAATTTCATGTTAGCTGTTTTGTATTAACTGAATTCTATCTATTAAAAAATGCTGGCGAGATTTTTTGTCTAAAAGATTAATAGTAATACATTTGACAAATTAATGAAATGCCCGTATCGTTTGATTATATCGCTGTTTAGAAAAATAGAAATTAAAAATATAATGATTAAAATAGTCTTGGAAATTTTTTTAAATTAAAACTAGTAACATATAATATATTACAAGTTAATATAATTGATAATGTTATAATATATTACAAATTAATAATATATTTGATAATATTATAGCATATTACATGCAACAAAAGGTTTCTTTCTTATAGATAATATCGATGTTTTAAAATTAATTAGCAAATTAAGGAACATTATCAAGGATGTCCTTTATTAATAGAAAATTCAGAGATTATTCGGCAACTTCTAGTTCTTATGAATATTACCACTATAGAAAGGCTTTTACTGAAAGAAAATTAATTAACATAGTATACATTTTATTTAGATATTCATAAAAAAATGGAAAGTTACATACCCGCCATCTTAAATCATAATTTATTTCTGAAGATAAATCGTAAATGTTTTCTCTGAAACGAACAAAGGAAGAAATAAGTATATACAGTCTGTTTCAAAACTACATGTCAGAAATTTAAAGAAAGGTAGAGGGGATTAATAAGCAGATTTCGTATAGGAATATGGATGCGGGAATGCAGAGTTGAGGCAGCAGGGGAGTTGTTGAGTTCGGCGGATGAAAGCGCTTCGATAACTTGAATTGTCATTTCCTGCACGGATTTCGAGCAACTTGCATCGTTATACCAGTGCGGAGCTTGCCGACATGTATTTAATTTATGGGGCTGCGCAAGGCAATGGTTCACACCGACGCACTTCCAACAGCTCAAGAGCATGTCGAAGGACAATCCTTTATTGTGCGTAATATTGCTTATTCTTCTTCCACTGCAGGAATTCTACGATATCTTCCAGTGCCCGTATCACGCCTCGAAGTATAAAACGATCCACTCGTGCACAACTCCACATGAAGACTGTCAAGTGTTCAGCGATTCGGCAGATACATACTAAAGAATCGATCCATGTACATCCTATATAGTCCAGTGGTTAGGGGGTTGAATTCGGAACTAATTAGGGGAAAGCTGGAAATTGTTTTAATCCCTTCAGTTTAGGTCTAGAATGAATATGCTATGTTTTCCCCCTCGAACTAGGTGAGCGTTAGGAAATATGTATAGATTTATAGTAAAAAAACACGTTTTTTTACATACCATAACAGTATCTCCAAACAGCTAACTCTGTCAAAAACCTTGTCAATACAAATGTTATAGAGCTTAAAATTCTGAGAAAATGAGTACCTACACTTAATACTTTTGTTCAACATTAAGGTCACAATTCTACTTTAAAGCTTTAGACCCGTGGTCAGGGTGTTGAACTCAGAATTAATTAGGAGAAAACTGGAAATTGTTTTAATCCCTTCAGTTTATGTCTAAAATGAACATACTATGGTTTCTTCCTCGTACTTGGGTGAATGTTAGAAAATATGTACATATTTATTTTCGAAAATCACTTTTTTTAATTACCTTAATAATATCTCAAAACAGCTAACTCTATAAAACATTGTCAATACAAATGCTGTAGAGCTTAATATTCTGAATAAAATGAGTGCCATCATTAGTATTTTTGTTCAACATTAAGGTCGCAATTCTATTTCAAAAATTTTCAAATCAAAAGCTTGAGGCCAGGAGAGACCAAGTTAACTTAACACTATCTCAAAACTGTGCCCTTAATATTGAACAAAAATATTAAGTCTAGGTACTCATTTTATTCAGAATTTCAGGCTCTACAACTTTTGTACTGACAATGTTTTTGATAGAGTTAGCTGTTTTGAGATACCGTTAAGTTAACTTGGTCTCTCCTGGCTTCAAGCTCTTGGTTAGCAATTAAGACAAAATTTTGAAATAGAACTGCGACCTTAATTTTGAACAAAAATGTTAATAATGGTACTCATTTTATTCAGAATTTTAAGCTCTACAACATTTGTATTGACAATATTTTTTATAGAGTTAGCTGTTTTGGGATATTGTTAAGGTAATTAAAAAAAACGTGTTTTTCGAAAGTAAATATGTACATATTTTCTAACATTCACCCATGTACGAGGAAGAAGACATACTACGTTCATTTCAGACCTAAACTGAAAGGATTAAAACAATTTCCAGTTTTCTTCTTATTCATTATGTGTTCAACTCCCTGACCACGTGTCTAAAACTTTAAAGTGGAATTGTGACCTTAATGTTTAACAAAAATATTAAGTGTAGGTACTCATTTTACTCGGAATTTTAAGCTCTACAACATTTGTATTGACAATGTCTTTGACAGAGTTAGTTGTTTGGAGATACTGTTATTGTATGTAAAAAAACGTGTTTTTTGACTATAAATCTATACATATTTCCTAACGCTCGCCTAGTACGAGGGCGGAAACATAGCGTATTCATTCTAGACCTAAACTGAAGGGATTAAAACAGTTTCCAGCTTTCCCCTAATTAATTCCGAATTCGGCCTTTTTTTTTGCTCCCCTACCACTGGGCTATTATGCAGCCGCACAGCGGAGTATTTGACCGAAAAACCTGGCCAAAAATGCAAAAATTAAAATTTCGTCAACAATTCTAAAAATCATATTTGTTAATAGCTGACTAATTGGCGCGTTGATCTATGTCTATTCAAGGAGCCTGGGGCATATCTGGTGGCTCCTCACCTCAGTTGAAGAGAATGTTTCATTGTGAGAAGACATGTTTTTTTGTAGCTTTTTGACATTGCTGTTATGTTTAAATGTAATTTTTTTGTGACTGAATAAATTGTTGAACTGAAATTAAATAAGGCTTACGTGTTTAAGACATGTCGGAGTTTAGCGTTAAAATAGGTGTTAATTTAAATAGTTTTTTAGTTTTTAATATAAAAAACAAAAACATTAAATTTGTAAAAGGATTATTTTAAAAGTATTTTTGGCTCTGATTTAAACATATGAAAGCTTTTTAAATGTGTGTTCGGCTGTTTCCGATCATTTTTGAATTATAATAGGATTGGTTATAGTTTTGAATGCCGATTGCATAAAAAAGGTTCCGCATATGAGTTCCATTTTTATCTATATAATTTTTTTTTTCGGGAGGACTACTTAAATGCTCTGTTTTACGGCCACCGAATTGAAGAGATAAAACCTATATTTTTACTGTCGTATTGCAGGTTTTTAGCTCATAGGATATTACCTGAGAGCTTTTAGACCCACATATTCTATGTGTATGTAACATGCGTACGTATGTAAGTACGTACATGCGCAAGTATCTCGATATCTCTTGATAAAAATATCCGATCGGCTTCTAATTGTATATACTCATTTATTGAAAAAAGGTTGCCTAATTAGTTTCGAGGGCTCATAGGTGGAACATAAGGTGAGAAAGGAGGGAATTAAAGAAGTCTGGAGTAGATGCAGAGCTGATTAAATGGTTGAAAGTAATATTGGAAGTCAACACAAGTGGGCATCGCATTGACGAAAAAAGTTCCAAACATATGCTCATGAAGAAGCAATACTGTATGTGAACCATTACAATTGGCACCTCATGACTCCAACAATGCACAAGGTTTTGATTCATAATGACACTGTAATTAAGAAAGCAGTTGTACGCATTAGCCAGCTATCAGGAGAAGCAGCCGAGGTCAGAAACAAACACATTAGACTGTACCGTACAAAGTACCCAAGAAAGTGCAATTGAAAAGTTTGCAACAGAGATGTCCCAGATTGGTTTCTTTTAGGCAGTGATTCTTTTATAAGATGCTTTAGACAAAGACCAAGAAAAAGAGAAAGCCATACAGTAGCGAAACCCTACAACTTCTTCTTCAAGCTAGGTCTGATGGTAATCCGGATAAAAGCCAAGAAGAATATGGTGAAGAACATGAAGAACAGAATTTTGAAGAATCAGGTTGAAACCAGTAGTCTATTAAATATGCTTTGAAAAAGCAGCATTTCTCTACTATAGAGTCTCCACTTTACTAAATGTATTATTAAATATAACTTAATTAAATGTAAATAATCGTTACTAAATATAAATTAAATGTAACAATTATTATTATATGTAAATTAAATCTAATAAGTATTATTAAATGTAAATAATAAATTTTATATATAGTAAAATTAAATACATTTAATTAAGCATTACTAGTAAGTAAAATAATCTATCAACAATTTCTTCTCTCTTATAAACAGTAAACAGTTAAGTCTGCTAGTCACTCAACTTCCAAATTCCCTTCGCTAATGTTAATCTATGGGCATGTGATGTATTCGAATTTTTAAAATATCTCCTTAAGAAATTAGTACTTTTAAATTCTTTGTTTTTGTACTCTTCTTAAAGGATGGTTCTTTCTTTCGTAGTTGTCAAAATATTTATGAAATGTATTCTTATTTTTATATGAAGTATTAAAATATTACTTACACTTCGTCAGCTTTTAAGATATAAAATATTAAATTTTGCATAGGTTTTAGAAATGTTTCAGAAATAAGGAAAAATAAACATCTTTTTAAGAAGAAGACAAAGAAAAAAAAGTTAAAAATATTAATTTACCGAGGAGATTTTTTTAAAGATACGATAGCATCACATGTCCATAGACTTAACATTAGCGAAGGGAATTCGGTAATTGGGTGACTAGCAGCCTTAAGTAAACTTTGTATAATATATTTATTTTTTAAATAGATGCATATATTTATGTGAATATAACGCTCCATTTTCTTGAGCATCCCCATACATGGAATACAAGTCGGCAAACTCCGCATTGGTATAACGACGCCTGTTGCTCGAAATCCTTGCGGAGAATAACGATTCAAGCCAGCGAAGTGCTTTTATCGACCGAACTCAAAAGCCCCCTTTACTGCCTCAAGGCTGCATTTCCTCACCCACATTCCTATACGAAATCTGCTTACTTAGATCTCCTCTATTGCTTTACATTTCTTATATGTAGTTTTGAAACACTCTGTATATATATAATTGCTTAACCCTTATGTCAATGACCGGGTACCCGGGAACCCTTTTACGATTTTCATCCCGATTTCAGGGTGTTAATATCAAAAGAAACTAAAAATGAATTTAGATCCCCATTATTTGTAGTAATCCACCTGCTCATCTCCAGAGGCGGGGTAGTTACATTCTTTAAAATACGGGTGTTTTATGGCGCGCTTATGTTAAAATCGAAACAGGTACCCGAGTACCCTGTTATTGGATAGAAGGGCAAATTTTGGCCATTGACATAAGGGTTAAATGTAAAAAAATTAAAATAAATATCAAATAAGTCATGCTGAATAAATAGTTATTTATATGAGGACTTGAGTTTCAAAACTCGCCTTATCCAGAAAATCAAATTTTGGGAAATCGAGAAAAACTTCCGACTGCATCCATTGGTTTTCATTGTGAATCAAGATTTTACAGAAATACACGATAAAACTGTTTTTTTTGCAGGTTGTAGTGTTTTTTCGATGAAGGTTCACCAATAGTATAGATTGATAGAAAAAACTCGATTGTTTTAAATTTTGGAAAAGGCGAATTTTGAAATTCACGCCCTCATATATCCTCCTGAGACCTGGCATCCATTTAAATGGATGTTTTGCTTTCTCCTTTTATTGCGTTAAATTTCATTGTAGCAATCTAAAACCAGTTGGTTTTGGTAATGTATGAATCAAAAATAAACATTCAGCCTTTGGATTTTAGCAACGGTAACCGCTTTGTTTACAAAATGGCGTAATAAATGAGTCAAGTTGGAATTTTACGTTCTGCTGGTAAGTTTCGTTTTTATGTTATTTTAATTTGTTTAAGCTATTTTTTTTTTTTGCAATTTTAATAGCAGATGTTAATACTTGCCTTATGTTCTTTATAATAAATTCTATACTTTCCGATACTTTTAGCATTTTTTTAATTATTTTAAAGCGAGTTACGGCCTGAACATCCATTTAGATGGATGTGCTGTAAAACAGAATTAAAAAATCGAAATTTATTCATTTCTTTAAAAACATCATTTTTGATACCTATTTGTTGAAAAAAAAACTCATATTAAAAAAATATATGCATTATATTTTGCTTGGATCTCAGAAGGATATATACTAGATAGTATCCCTCAAGATTTGACGATAAACACTTTGAAAGTTTCATTAGAAAGATATTTCAATTTTTAATTAGTTGCTTTTAAATTAATTAACATTTAAAAACTTGATGAATTGCTATATTGTATTTAGTAATTCCTATACCTATAAGGCGATAGGTGGTGCTGTCTGTGCAACTTCTTTCGAGCAGTCCTTAGGAGTGTGTGACATGTGCGGTCACACAGTGCCTCTCTCCTAAGACGGTCTTCTTGCCTAGGAAGGTCTTATGCCCGAAAAAAAATATTAATTCTCAATAGCTAAAAAAATATTATTGATTTTGTGGTGATATTTATTTTTCAAAAAAAATTTATATGTGTAAAAATTCTTATTTGTGAAATGTTTAATCAATAAAATGTTAGATGCAAATTGTTGACGCTCGAAAAGAAAATAGATTGTTTGCAGCTCATATATAGGTACTGTTATACCCTAGCTTAGATAGCCCCAGGCGGACAAAAAAAATCTGGGAAAAGTTAATGCGGGTAAAACACATTGGTTCAAACCATTTATGCCTACTGTTCCATATTTAGGACGCTTCGAATTCTAATAAGCCCCACCAGTGGCCGAGAGGTTCTGCTCTCGAAGCTGGTAGACGGGAGGTGCTGGGTTCGATCCCAATCGCGCCCGTCGGCCTAATCGTTCGGAGTTTTCGTGGTTTTCTTCGAACCTTGGTTCTCCAAGCGTTAATACGGGTTAGGTTCCCTTCGAAAGACCTCCACGGAAGGCACTCCCCCCCCTTAGGGCTTATATCCCACGTGATGATAATTGGCCGACATAAATACAACCAACCAACCAATCGAATTCTAATAAATTTATATATATATTTTTCTTTGTAAAATTAAAACTGTATGAAATAATTATCTATAAATGTCTTTAAATTTTACCGACAGATGACAGCGCAAGATGGATATATATTTGCTAAATGAAGAATTTTTTTATATGTTCGTAGATTTTTCATGGTTCAAAACTGCGAAATGTAAAACGTAAGTTTAATTGCATTTTTTCTATTATAGATTAAAATAAATAAGTTATAATGTAAACTTATAGACTTCTTTGAAATATGAATTTTTTAAATTGTTAAATTATGTGCACTAGCTAATTTTTTTATTCATGTTTGATAGGTTCCAAATATAGTCGCTATGCACCACTGGATACATATTTTTTATTAGCCATTTAGGAGAGAGTTATTTATTTAAAGTCCTTTTGAACATGTTTATGAAATAATTTGTTTTTAAACCGCAAAAATGATTATTCTTAGTTCATTAATAATGATAATTTTGTTAGTTTCTGTAAAGAAATAAATATATATTTTTTAGTAGCACAGAAAAATACTATATCCTTAGTAGCTTTACATTATTGCATTATATAAATATTTATTTTTGAGATAGAATTAAAATCATTCTTACTTTTTAAAGTAATATAAAAATCTGTAAAATGAATTACAGTTTTTAACAAAATATTACATTTCAATACTTATTTAACTGAAGTGCATTTGTTATTTATTTATACAGAAATATCTCAATATGTAACGAGAAATATAAAAATACACTTCAAAGAAAATGAATATTGTTAACCCTCTAGTGCAGACTGTTGCCAATTGGCAACAAATTAAATTTTCTCTCCTTATCGTTTATTTACCGCTGCCTCTTGGTAACTTTATGCTTTATGTATTCATTTTGACCCTATACTTAGGTTTAGTACATTAAATATACCATAGGTGATAATTGTTGCTTATCAGTTACAAAAAAAGGAACTTTTCAAGCCTTTCATTTTCCTAGCCATCGATGGATTTCTAACACAAATAAAAAATATTTAAAATGCAAAATTTCATTTGAAAAAAATCTTTAAAAGAATATGCTTTTAAAAGTGATTTTAAATAATGTTCAATAAGGTTTTTTGCAATAAATATTGTATGCATGCGAATATACGTTTGTTGCCAGTAGGTAATATCACGAATTGAGTTCCGCATTTATTTATATTTTTAGTATTCTGTTCAATGAATTTGTTGATTGTTTCATCTTGCTTTTTGTCTATTTTTTCATCCAAAAATTTGTTCTGATACAGACTCATCATGTTCATCATGTATTATAAAGCAAAGACACTAAAACAAATATTAACAGAAGAAATCTGGATTGTATTGTCTAGTGAAAGTGACATTTATTACAATGACAGCGATGGCGATCCACCTTTTGATCCAAACCCCCTTCTGTTCAAAATTGGTTCAGACACTTATGATGAGACTGATTGTGATTTACAAGCAGATAAGTCAGGTAATGAAATTGACTAGTATTTTGATGCAAACGTTGGGATTGTGAATATTCCATCTACATCAAAACAACAGCAAGTAGCCAGATAAACGTAAACAGGGAAAGTGAATGCTTCAAACTCTTCAGTCAGATCCTTCTTGGATAAAGATTATTGGGGGTGTTTCTCTGCCTGAAAGTGTTTTATCATTAAAAACGCCAATAAATATTTTTTGTATTTTCCCACCCAGTACGTTTCGAGCATATCTCTCAACAAAAAACCCTGTATAGTGTTCTAAAACATGTTCAAAAGCCACTCAATATATGCTCGAGAAATGTAAAAAAAGTATCTAAGGATTTGTATCTTGAGTAGCGTGGCAAACTTTAAAATAATAAGATTGTTTGGGAACTCTGTCATTGGTGTATCACCAAGTATTCGCACTATGATCTTGAATACATTTGAAAGTATATGGTATACGACAATTTTCCCATCTGAACGATAATCCATTGTCTAATGGGGAAGATAAGTTATTCAAGTTGAGACCAAAAGTCGGTACCCTGAATGGAAATTCTTATCCAATCCTATCATAAAATCTCTCTGTGTTTATGAGCAAATATGTGCCCCAAACGCTCGAACCATATGAAGCAGTATTTAAATTGTTATTTTTCGCAGGAGTATCAAGATTTGCGTACCATTTTGATATTTATTGCGAAAAAAAATACAACCAGCTTTCCAGGTGGACATGATTTGGAGGTTAGTGTTTGAGTCAATGCTAGACTAACTCATCCAGTTGTTGAACCTATAAATCAGGAGCTGCATTTTGATAACTATTAAACATCAATGAACATAATGACACTTTTAAAATCTAAAATAATTTCGTACCTTGGAATAATAAGAAAACAGAACTCCGTGCCGGAAAATGCCATCCGACAATATATAGAAAAATAGAAGAAAAGATCAGAGAAATATCGTAGAATATTCCTAGAATACGCTTAATGCATGGTGTTGCCATTTGGCAACCATTTAAAAAAAATCCAAAAAACGGAAAAATATAGGAGTTATAATTTTTTTTAGTATTTTTCCTTTAATGGAATGGCCCATTAAGGAATCAAATATATTTTTTTAAAGGAAAAATAAAAAATCATGCACTAGAGGGTTAATCAGTAAAATGATAGGATCCGAGTATAGAAAGATTTCAATAATTTAGATATTTATAAAATGAATAAAAGAAAAGTCCCCAGTTAAACTGATGATACTGAGCTCACAGGCTATTCACACTAATTGTATATTATACTCTTATTTATGTCTATTATGTCTATTTTTCATAAAATAGAACTCATTTATTTTGAGCAAAACGATAAATAATCAGGAAAGTGCCTTATCAGAATAAACCGATATACCAAATTCAAAGCAAATCGAATAATTCTGCATGAAAAAACCATTTAGCTAAAGTAAAGGGGAATTGGTTACTTCGTTTCCCCTCTTTATACCTAATCAATGAATCTCCTAATCTAACCAAGGAAGTGCCTTATAAGAATAAACCAGTATACCAAATTTAAAACAAATTGGATAATATGCATGAATAACACATTTATCTACATTAAGGGGGCGGGACTAGCCTCCGTTCCCCCTTTTATACTTAACCAATGAACCCCAAAACTAATCAGGGAAGCGTCTTTTTAGAATGTACCTATTTATAAAATTTGAAGCAAAACTAATATTTCTATCAAGAGTTATCGCGTTACGTACATACATACGTACGTACATACAGAACCTGCGGGCACAATATATCTCAGGCTTTGAAAGCCTCTGAGCTAAAAACTGATGTTAAGTAAAAATAGACGTGCTTTATTATATAGTGAAAATTTTTAATTCGTTTATCATTAATGCTTTGGTAACTTACTCGCATGCCTCATGACAACTACTGGCGCATCTTCTATTCACTTCAGGTGAAGGAACAATTTCTTAAATAAAGAAGAAAAATTATAAATAAATTAATAATAATATAATAATTGAAAATATTACTGTAATATAAAAAAAAGCAATTCTGCACTTTGACAGGTTTCAAAACATTCAAAACACAAAATATAATAACAGTTGTAAGTTTTCAAGTCGGTGAAAAAAGTTTGGGCCATGATTCGAAGCAGGTATGTATTGGCTAAAACCGCCAAGTCACCCAACTAACCTTTAGCGATCACAGCATCTGGTCTGATATATGAATCAGTTCAACAAAATGAATCGAAGGTTATTTTTGGAACTTCTATAAACGCTGCATCCATAAAAATTACTCATGTAGATGTATTTAGTAGTTTTGCATTATCATCAATGATTTTCGACGACCTAGTACTATGAAGTAATCTTTATAATATTACGTTGAGTAAAAAGTTTTCCGCCAAGGGGAGATGCCTTCGCGCAACAGCTATCATATGTGTGGTTGTTAGTCTTTCAACGAACTAATTTTTGCATTCGAAAGCTGAACATAGGAACTACATGACTGTGTAATTTGTTCGTTAAAAATTTATTATCTTGTGTTTCAAAAAAGTGTTTAAAATGTGAGCTACCACGTCAGCAGAATCAGAACGGTTATGTACTATGAGTTCCGTAACAAACTCAGTGCGGCTGAATACCACAGAAAAAATTGTGAAAGTTTAGGCATCAATACTGTTTCTTATGATTCAGTCAAAGTTTGGTTTCGGAAGTTTAAAGATGGAAATTTAGACAGTGAAGATGAACCATGTTCTGGCCGTCCTATTGAAATTGATTGTGAGCAGTTAAAGAAAATTATTGATCAAGACAGAAATGTTTCAACACGAACTATTGCGTTAGCGCTTAACGTTTGCCAAAAAACGCTCTGAAACGCATAAATCTAACGTTTAAATTCAACCGCTGGGTGCCTCACGAATTGACTGCTGAAGACAAGTGCAATAAAAAAAAACTGTTGTTTGGCTCTGCTCAGAGATCAAAGGAAAGAGAACATTCTAGACAGAATTGTGACCTGTGATGAGACATGAGTGTACTACAACAATACTAGCCGTAAAAGCAGGGTGGCCAGCACCTGCGGAATCAGCAGACTCAGTTGCAAGACGTGCAATAACTAATAAGAAGGTGCTTATCTGCATCTGGTGGAATTGTCGTCGAATTCTGTACAAAGGGTACCTAAAAAGCGGACAGTCTATCAACAGTGCAATATACAGCAACATGCTATTCAAAGTTCGTGATGTCATTCGCGAAAAACGAAGAAATGAGTTCAGAATGAAGGTGGTTCTCTTTCAGGCAGAAAACTTCCGGTCACATATTAGTACGATGACTGGCTGGACGCTTTACAAGCTGGAGTGGGATTTGATGCAACATCCACCACACAGCCCTGACATGGCCGTTTCGGTTTCTATCTCTTTTCACACCTGCAGCTGCCTCTTGATGGCGCAATCTTCAATTCAAATGATGAGGTCATAAATGAGGACAACAATTTTTTCAGAAGGGATTGAAACGTTACCAAAACTTTGGCAGACGATTGTAGATTTGAACGGAGATTACTATCCTCATTAGCTTTGAAGTTTTCGTATGTATTTATCATTTTACAATACAAAAAATTTTGGCGGAAAACTTTTTTCTCAACATAATATTATCTTTTTTAATAGATTAATTTTTAACACAATTATTCAATTGGTAAATAAATCATAACAGTTGTAAATTTCCAAGTGTGTGAAAAAGTCCGGGCCAGGATTCGAACCAGGGTTGTCTTGGCTGAATAAATCGAAGTTTATTTTTGTAACTGCATACGTAATTATAATATATTAATCTTTAACACAATTATTCATACAAATATCTAAATTTCTCTCGTAAACGCCCAGTAAAAATTGGGCTTTCCATCGTGTATATATTGTACTTATATTGTATTTAATCTTAATATTCTCAATTGGCTTTCCTGTAGGTCCCTTCGGGCCTTTTATTTATTATTATTATTATTATTATTTTTATTTATTTATTTTTTTTGTGTGTGTGTGTGTGTGGTGACGGCGGTAGTAGATGGAAACCGCTGGGTGGGGCTTGTGAGTGCTTAAGCCATTTGGTAGGCCTCCCCACCTAGCTGACCCTTGTTGGTAAATAAATCATAACTGTTGTAAATGTCCAAGTGGGTAAAAAAAGTCCGGGTCAAGTTAAAGTGCTGTCATCATTAAAGGTTAGTTGGGTGATTAGTTCTCCAGATTCGTCCGGGATGGCTCAGTTGGTATAGCTTTGGTGGCTTCAGCCAAAACATCCCTGCTTCAAATCCTTGGCCGGACTTTTTTCACCCACTTGGAAATTTACAACTGTTATTATCTTTTGTGTTTAGAATGTTTTGAAACCTGTCAAAGTGCAGGATTACGTCTTTTATATTACAGTAATATTTCCAACTGTATATTTTCTTCTTTATTTAAGAAATTGTTCTTTCCCCTAAAGTGAATAGAAGATGCGCCAGTCGTTGTCATGAGGCATGCGAGTAAGTTACTAAAGCATTAATGATAAACCAATTAAAATTTTTCCCTATATAATACAGCACGTCTGGTAAATAAATCGTAAATTTTCAAGTGGCGAAAAAAGTCCGGGCCATGATTCGAACCAGGGATGTCTTGGCTAAAGCCGCCAATGCTCTACCAACTGAGCCATCCCGGGCGAATCTGGAGGACTAATTCATCCAACCAACCTTTAACTTGGTCCAGAATTTTTTCACCCACTTGGAAATTTACATCTGTTATTATTTATTTATCAAATGAATAATTGTGTTAAAAAATTAACATATTATAATTACGTATGCAGTGTTTACTGCAGTTCCAAAAATAACCTTCGATGTATTAAGCCAAGACATCCTTGGTTCGAATCCTGGTCCGGACTTTTTCACACACTTGGAAATTTACAACTGTTATGATTCATTTACCAATTGAATAATTGTGTTAAAAATTAATCTATTAAAAAAGGTAACATTACGTTGAGTAAAAAGTTTTCCGCCAAAATTTGTTGTATTGTAAAATGATAAATACATACGAAAACATGGAACAACATACTAGGTCGTCGAAAATCCTTAATGATATTGCAAAACTACTAAATACATCTACATGAGTACTGTGTTTAAGATAGAGCAAATACACATACTTTCTTTTTGTAGACGTTTTATCATTAGAAGAAATTTACTATTATTAGCTTAATAATACAGGTTTAACCTATATGATTCATACAGTTTCAAAATACATTGTATTGAGAGGTATACGACCTACAAAGATATGTGATACATGACAAGATACATACACTCACCAAGTTTAAAAGCCTGTCTCGTGGCTCGCGTGCAGGAATGCATCACTGCTGCTGTGACGGACATTTATAGAAACATACTATTGCACGTATGGACGGAAATCTTTTACCGTTGGGAAGTGTGCCAGGTGACTAACGATGCACGTATTGAAAATTTGTAGTATGTACCAAAAACTTGGTGAGTGTATGTATCTTTTCATGTATCACCAGTTTTTGTACGTCGTATACTTGTAAATAAACATTCTTTTGAAACCCGATGAATCATTTAGGATAACCGTGCACATTCTATATTTTTCCGATGATTTGGTGTTGTATCAAACATGGAAATAACAAATTACACTGGTATTAGAATTTCATGATTTTTCAGTGATTATATAAATTCGCTAAATCTGTACTAATATTTTAAAGAAGAAACGTTTGTTTGTTGGAGGCAATCTCTGCAGGGCCGACGCAATGTCGGGCGGTACCCTTGCAAAGCAGTTAATGGAGCCCAAATATACTGCAATACTTTTTTTTGTCAATGTAGCAAGCGATACAGACATTATCCTTACGCAGAACATAGATCACGAAAAAGAACAGAAATATGTGTAAAAAAGATAACATCAAACACAGGAACAAAGTAATGGATAATTAACATGAGAAACACATAAAATCAAGAAGTTAAGATGCGTAAAGAGTCTCTGGCCTCCCACTAACGGGAGTAAATACAGTTCTTCATGAGCGCTGAACAGTCGCACAGTGGAGTATTTGACCCAAAAACTTGGCCAAAAATGCAAAAATTAAAATTTCGTAAACAATTGTACAAATCATATATTTTAATAGCTAACTAATTGGCGCATCGATCTATGTCTATTTTAGGAACCTGAGTTATATCCGGTGGCTCCTGGCCTCAGCTGAAGAGGAAGTTTCTTTCTGAGAAGACGGGGTTTTTAGTTGTTTTTTGGCATTGTTGTTATGTTTAAATGTAATTTTTTTGCGGCTCAATGATTTATTGAATTGAAACTAAACAAGGTTTACGTGTTTAACAAAGGTCAGAGCTTAGTGTTAAACTATGTGTTAATTTAAATAGTTTCATTTTTAATGTAATAAAAAAACATTAAATGTGTAAAAGGGTTATTTTTAAAGCGTTTTTGGTTCTAATTTATACATATCGAACGCTTTTTATATATGTACCGCGCTTTGCCCAGCCATGTTTGAATAATAATCGTATTCGTTATAGTCTTGAGTATCAATTTCTGCAAAAAAATCTTCCGCAAACTGTTGCCATTTTTTATAATTTTTTTTTTTTCGTGATGACTATTTAAATGCTCTGTTTTGCGGCTACCGAACTGAAGAGATAAGAACTATATATTTACTGTCGTATTGCAGGTTTTTAGCTCACAGGATATTACCGGAGAGCTTTTGCACCTACATATTCTGTCTGTATGTATATACGTACGTACATATGTACGTATATAGGTACGTACATACGCACGCAACTCCATATCTTTCGATAGAAATATCCGATCGCCTTCAATTTGTAAATACATATTTATTCAAAAAGGGTTCCCTAATTAGTTCTTGGGGCTCATGTGTGTAACATAAGGAGAGAAAGGAGGTAATTAACCCTTTCGAGGGCCGTGTCCTTAAAAAGGGACACCTATTTTTAATTCCAAAACTGACAAACAGCACCAAGAAAATGTAATTAAAATTTTCCTTTTATAATGTACGTGAAAATAAGAAATTTCATATTTTTTAATAACTCGGTTTGTCAACTAAAAAGAGCAAGCCATACAGTAGCGAGACCCTACAACTTCTTCTTCCAGCAAGGTCTGATGGTAGTCCGGATAAAAGCCAAGAAGAGAGTGATGAAGAAGATGAAGAAGAGTTCTGAAGTATCATTTTGAAACTGGTAATATATTAAATACATTCAAAAACTAGAAATCTATACTATATAGACTCCACTTTACTGAACCTACTATTAAATATAACACTATTAAACATAAATTAAATGCCATAATAATTATTAAATGTAATTTAAATGTAAATAGTAAGTTTTATATATAGTAAAATTAAATATATTTAATTAAGCATTAATAGTGAATAAGACAAACCTATCAACAATTACTTTCCTCTTAAAAACAGTAAATAGTTAAGGTTACAAGTCACTCAACTTCCAACTCCCTTCGGTAATGTTAAGTCAATGGAGATGAGATTTATTAGTATTTTTAAAATACTTACTTAGTAAATTAATATTTTAACTTCTTTTTTCTCTGTCCTCTTCGTAAATGATGATTCCTTTTTTTTCTTAATTATCAACATATTTATAAAATGTATATTTATTATTATGTGTAATGTTGAAATCTTACTTACACTTTTAAGATGTAAAATATTAAACTAAGCTATGGATTTGCATATTTTCTTCATAGTATGCTAAAAGTTAGTTCAGTGAAACGCATAGCACAGTTAAAAATGTCCATTCAGCCATTTCCGTGAATAAACGGAAATGTACTTGAGAACTTTTGTGCAGCCCTGTATATGATTTATAGAATGTATCCACACCAAGTAATATTTAAAAAAAAATATGTTCTATTTTAAAAAGCCTATCACAACTACAAATGCACTTAGCACTTCCAGCAATTATTGGTCATAGACTTCAATAGTTAAATTTATTCTTCAGCCATATTCTTTTGTGTGTCCCTGTAAATGAACGATATATTCTATGCATACCGTATTCTACAATAAGTGCCTCTTAGTACACCTTAGTGATGTATATAAGTTTCAGCACGTTTAAAACTGTGATATCATTAAAATACAGAGCAAACGATTTTTCCCCATAGACCATAATGCAAGGGAGTTCTTTTGGGTGTCTCTGTAAATGAACCGTAAAGGCTATAGACTTCATTTACAATGCCAAACATGCCATAGTGATACCCAATAACATCTAAGAATTTCAAGCCAATCGGACTATATTTACATCGAAAAATATTTTTGACCAGGATTTCGGGTCAAATACTCCACTGTGAGTCGGAGAGATGATCAGTAGTCATCGCCACGCCACTGCGGCAGAAGGGGCAGGCAGGACTATCCGCTATTTGGAGTGGGAAAAGATGAGCATATAAACAATCATGTTTTGTCGCGAGACGAAAGGCAGCTACAGCACTGCTCCTTGGACAATCGGGGAGGTTAAGGATGGTATTGCTCCATAATTTTCCTTTTGTCCGTTCTTTTAGTAGTGTCATATGCGTTGTCTTAAGTATTTGTTTAACCATTGAGCAATACCGGACAAATAAATAATATTTTTAAATTGTGCACATTCTTATAAATACATCTTCAATTCACGGATTTTTTTCTGGTAGCAGTGCTTCCAGAAATTTTCTGTTAATAGACGAATATCGGTTTCTTTTTGTCTCTGTGACAGGAGGTAAAATATACCTCAACTGAAGAAATGGTGATGAAATAAAAGTTTCTCACTTTAGAGTAGAACCGAATACCTTAGATATTCGAGACCAGTTCTCTAACCACTCGGCTACAGTTGTATTGTAGTAAATCAGGCTGAAGTAAATATATTTGCCTCAGATGGGTATGACTTGATTAATTTAAGAAAAAAAAATGAATTTTGAAGGTAATTTTGGGAATATTTCGTCTTTAATGAGATTGTGGTTTTGATACTTCAGTATTTATATAGAATAAAAATAAGAATCATAATTTTTTATGTAGATTGATAAATGTAAAATATGAATATTATATTTTTATGTGAGATTTTGTTTTTGAGTAAAATCGATTTTTTTCTATTTCATATTTTAACTAAAATATCTATTTTAATTCCCTGGTTCGAATCTCGGTCCGGACATTTTTCGCCCAGTTGGAAATTTACATCTGTTACGATTTATTTACCTATTAGAATAATTGTGTTAAAATTAATCTAGTTAAATTGTGTTAAAATTAATCTAGCATTTTAAATGTGTTAATTTAAAATAGTGTGACGAGCGTAGCTCGTAGGGGGCAGAGCCCCCCTAGATATTAAAAAAAGAACTAGTCGGGTATGCCAATCCGAAAACTTTCTTCTATTTCATACATGTTAATAGTTTAAAATTCGCTAGCACAGTGCCAAAAATTAAATACAGTAGAACCTGTATTATCAGAAGTAAATGGGACCGACCCTCTTTCGGAAAATTGAAATTTTCGGATAATCGAGAATGCTTCACATTTAAGATTAAGGAGAAATGTATCAATATTCCTTATTATGGTAACAAGTGCTTAATAAAAATAGAGCAATAGCAAAATAGAAACAAGAATAAAGTACCCAAATTTTAATTTTGAAATTAAGTACCTTTTACATGTATCACAAGGGTTTGAAAAAATGTTTCGTTTGTGGCAGTTTCGATTGCCTTTGACTTGAAGCTTTATCACGGAGTTTTTAATATTATAAGTACGCCACTATCACAGTCTTTCTACTGCTTAAGCCATGCCAAATCTTTTGCAAAACATTCAAAAGCTTCAGAATTGCTAATTTGTTCGTTTTTTGTTCTACTCCGCAGCTTACGTAAGCTCAAGTAAAATTCAAAGGAACTCTGGGATCGAAAATATTTATATGTACTCGTAGTTCGGAAAGTACCGCTTGCGCACAAAGAATATGATGGTTAAAAAAAAAAGGTTTCAAAATGGATTTTGCACACAAGAAATGTGATAGTAAAAAAAGAAAAACTTTAAAAGTGGATTTCGGTTAACCGAGAGTTTCGGTTAAAAGAGCTTCGGATAAAAGAGGTTCTACTGTAATGATCTATGCCCATTATGAGGATTCTAAAGGTATAGGTTCGCTGAATTGTGTTTATTTATAAAGACGATATAAACAAGGCATGCATCAAACCAAACATTGAATTTCGGCACCCACATTCTTAGATGTCTGCAACCAAAATTCCCAAACCAAAGAGTATAAAAGATGCATCTGTTGAGATGTATGCTATTAATTCTAATAAGGATCTATTTATGTGAAAGTGTAACAAAATATGAAGTTCCTTTAAATTCCATGCATTAGTTTTTGAGAGAGAGCTACCGCGAAAATCATAAAAAATGCTACGTAGTAGCGCCACTTGTTATATGATTTACACGAAAACCTAATCAGCACCAATTTAGATGAAGATAAAAAAGAATATGAAGTTTGATAAAGTTCCATACTGCATTTCTTGAGATATGACAATCGCTAAAATCATGTAAATCGTAAACAAATGCAGCATAGCAGCGCTACGTGTTGTGAGATTTGGACCAAACACAATGAGCAACAACTTATGTTAACGAATAATTTAATATGAAATTTGATGAAAATCAGTGCAATAGTTCTTGTGAAATAACTATTGCGGAAATCGTGCAAAATTCTGTATAGCATTGCAACCTGTTGGGTAATTTAAACCAAACATTCACCAGCACTATGTTATATTGAGGTCTAGCTGAATATTAAGTTATATTAAATTCTTTACTTTAGTTCTGGAGATAGACTGCCCACAAAATTTTTGTTTCATGCAGACAGACAAACGGACATCCAGGCGAATAGGATTTTCCAAAAACAGTTAAATTGTGTTCAGGACATTCTAAAACGTATAAATCCATCGAAAACCGAAAGTCGACATTTTTCGTGCATCTAATACTTACTTATTGTACAGAAAGTAAAAACATAAATTATTAACATTACTCATATTTTTATTTTAAAAAAGATTTAAAATAAATACTTACTTTCCTCAAAACAATAAGTGTAGTTGGTTGGATAGGTTATAGTTAATCCCACGCAACCGTATTCATCGACCATTGCTTTAATTTTACACAGATCTGTGCAATCCTAAAATTTTTATGATGCAAAAATGAAGCCAGTGCAAAATAAACAAAAGGTACAAGTAAAACTAGTTATACATGATATAATAAATATCCTTCAGAAAAATGAATCTGTTATTTACACTATTAACGGATAATTTCGCGCGCATTTCGTCAATCCATTATCACCAGAATGTACAGTGTACACCTTTGTGCATCTTAATTGGTCGCTATGTTGTATTTCTTATTTATAAAATTTTCTTTTTAGAATGCTCCATGCTCCATGCTTTTCAATAAAAGCATGTTCAATAAAAGCATGTTTGCAGCATGTTCATTTAACGCCAATATAAGAAAATCTAAGTGATAAGAGCGAGTTTACTCATTCCTTGTTTAAAGCAAATGAATTAAGAAAAAAAATAGCATATAAACTGGGTATTATTATTTATAAAACGTCATTTATAAAATTGCTAGGAGGCTTCGCACGCTATGCTCGTCTTTTTCTCCAAACGAACCTTGCATCAAACGAAAAATATTGGTGAAATTGATATGGTATTTTAAAGCAATAAGGGCCTTTACCTGAAATGTCCTTCGACGTTACTTAAAACTACACGAACGCACTTGAGCGTATATCTTCTAATGTGTCAGGCAAAATTTGGGAGGTTCTCAACTCTTTCAGTTGATCATTAAAAGTAGGATTTAGTAAAGGACGAAAGAACAATCTGCAATATACTAAAACCATTCCTGAAAAAGTGTCTAACTAACAATGCAAGTCTCATCAAAATCCGTCGTGTAGAATTTTTTTTTCAAAAGGCTATTTTCTTCATAATTGGGTTCACCTGGTAGTAGATTTTACTCGAATAATTCTATAACTAAGCAAAAGAAAAGCGACATGTAAAATACTATAAACATCTTTGAAATATTATCGAACTAACAATGCAAGTCTCATTAAAATACTCCCAGTAAAAATTTAAAAAAAGACTAATCTTCCAAAATCGGGTTTAGCTGATTACGGAACTTTTTTTCATAATTCTATAACTATGCAATGTATAACAATATGCTTTGTACTAAAACCTTCCCTGAAAAGTTATCTAATTAACAGTGTAAGTCCCATCAAAATACATATAGCACATTTCAAGTTATAAGTAGCCGAAACGAAATTCTCATTTGCATTTTATGTGTACCAGGACAGAGACGGCGAACCTGTGTCATGGGTACCATAATTGGGACGCGATGGAATATTTTCGCCACTGCTTTAATTTACATTTTATAATAAAACATAATAAAATTTAACAAAACACACGAATGTATACAAACAAGTCTTTTAAGCCCTCGATATGGCATTTCTTTCGGGTAACAATTAAAGCGTCGTCGTCAGTAAAAAATAGCGTGATTTTATGTAAGCCAGTCGTAAAACAAAGCAGATGTATCATTGTACGGTTAAATACTGATAATATCTACTGCAAATTTTTAAACTTCTAAACATCGCACATTTTCAATTTTTACACCGTCGTATAGGAAAAAAAGTACTTTTAAATGCAACTTGTTTGAAAAATACATCTCAATTAATTTTTGAAATATTAATTGTTTTGTAGTTTTTAGAGCCATTTCTGTAGTAGTGGCAATTGAAGTACTCTATTTCTGTAGAAAGTAAAGGAGAAACAGTCATAGAGTAAAGAGAAAGAATAGAGATGAAGTGTGGTGGTCGGAGGTGACGTCAAAAAGTGTAATCCTAAAATCCGCTACGTTCGGCTCAAACACAATCGCTTGCTTTCGCAAAAAAATAAGAAAACTTCTAGTAATACAGTTTTTAATTCATAATACAATGAAATGGTACTTTAGAATGCTTAAATATAAGCAGATCATTTTCATTTAGAAAAAAAATGCACGGGAGATGTCAAAGAATTCGACCCTTGTACCACGTGCTTGTTTTGTTTTAGCCGAATGAGGGCATTTAATTTTGAGCGATAACACACATCATATTACAAACCGTTTTTACGGCATACTGCAGGTCCATCTATCTCTTTCTTTCATGGGAAATAGTAGAGTACTATACCTTTTTGTTGCCATTTTCTCATAAAAACTGAGAAGAAATTTGCAATTAAAATCCGTGCTAATCCAAGAATATCGTCTGCTACAAAAATGTATTTTAAAGTATATATGTGTGAATTTTTTCTCCACATTTACTTGCTAATTCCTATAAAAAACCTGAAAGAATGCAATTTTATTCATCCGCAAATAATAACATTTTCCAAATTTTGAAAAAAAAAATATATAAATGAATGATATCTGATAAAACTTATGGGACTATTATAAACTATATTTAATTTTCAGTATCCATATTAATGTTACAAACAAATGAAGGTTTATGAATCATTAGATACGCAAATTTTTTTTGTCTAGTTTCTTGAATTACGACATCGCGTTTTGCTGGGTTTGTGTATAATTCCGCGATATTGACGTCATATGCATACTTTTCTATAGATATTGTTTAAGAGCATATGGAACATAAATTAGTTCAAATTTTCGAGTTATAAATTGAGTTATAAATTGATAAAATAGAAAAAAGATGATGAAATGTTAAATCAATATGATTATGATGCTGGAAGGTTTTAAAATAATTTAAGCATTGTGGGTTTGTATGTAGTTTTTTTTGCCTTTTCGAAAAAGTGGTTATTTTATGCTTTGGCACACTCTTCTAAAAATCTATTTTAGATAAACAGTTGAAACATTCTAAAATTGTATAATTAACTCTATTTCAGAATAATAAGAAGCGATTTTCATTTTGGCTTGAAAGAGATATAATGAAAAATATTTTACTAAAACATTTTGAAAAGGATTTTCAAAGTATGTCCGCAGTATACTCCCATGTATTACATGTATTACTCCCATATTAATTAATCCTAATAAACACAAGACAACGGTTAATTTTTTTTCAATACTTTTGATCCACTTTTTGGATACTGGCATGTTTATGGTCACGTAAAACCTTTTTCGAAAAAAAAATTGGCACGTGGATTAAAAAGTTTCGCCGTCTCTGTACTACGGGCTCCGATCCGGGTGTCCAGGGTTACAGAACCTAAGCCTTTTTTAGGTACGTTCGTATTTACATAAATACGTAGCACCTATAATCGTCGCCTGGTCCGTCCGTCTGTCTGTTCGTCTGCCCGCATATTACAGCGCAAAATCTACCTAACCGAATTGTTCGAAAATTAATATATATATATAATCATTGCAGAATTTTGTCGAGCCATTTCAAATTTTAGGAAAACCTAAACAAAAGTTAAAATAAAATTTCTTTATTCTATTAAATCTTATCATACGTAATTAATTCAGTGATATCTCATGATAGGCAGTAATTCCAGGTTGTCATGGTGATTACTTCAGATTTAAGATGGTGTCATATTATTTCCACATTGCTGAATTTTTAAATTGATAACTCCAATACAATTTTTTTAGAATGCCCACTGAAAAAACCAAAAATCCTATTTATACGAAAGATAGCAATAATGCGTTTATATAAAGTTCTGAAATTTATAAAATATGGCACTTTCGTATTGGCCTCTAGCCAGTAGATAAACAGCGATAAAATCGTGATTATCAGCATTTTTGATTTTATTGAAATTAGTGTAAGAATTGAAATTGTGCGATATTTAGAATTTTCAAAAATTGCAGTAAAAGCTAAATTTAATCGTCTGGTACAGCCACCGTCAAGATGACGTTAGCTTTACCGGCGAACGCATTTATCCTTTGTAATATAGATAGTAGAGAATATTTTTGGATTTTGTTAATATTTAAAACAGTACCAATAATAACCAAATAAAAAAAAATCGGTGAAATTTTTCAACAATTACGAATAGTGTCTTAAAGTTCTATTTCACGAGGCTTCAAAGTCGCCTGTAATTCCGGACGTCTCAATGTTAACATATGGCTTTAACAGAGTTGCTTGGAAAGCAACTATCTTTAGACCAAGAGTCAGCAGCACAGAAAATCATAACCTCATCGAGTTCACGGATGAAATTCTAGGATTAGTTAAATCTTGATTCGTATATTAAAACGCAATCGGTCTGCCAAGTCATATCTTGGTTGAAAACACCTGACAAACCGATTTTAGCGGCTGTCTCGTACGTTTACCATTGTGTTTTCCTACTCCCAGTTCTCCATGTTTTCACATCTTCAGGTGCAGGAAAACACAATGATAAACCTACGAGTCAGCCGCTAAAATCGGGTTTTCAGGTGTTTTTCACCAAATTTGGCAGACCGATTGCGTGCTAATATGCGAATCAAGATTTAACCAATCCTAGAGTTTCATCCGTGAACTCGATGAGGTGATTGTCTGTGCTGCCGGCTCCCGGTCTATACTTTTGTCGGAGCGATGTTGACGCCTAAAACGAAGCGAGTCGCCAGTAACACTAAATCAAATGCTTGGAAAACTGACGATGTAAAAGCCTTTTCCCAAACAGCCAATGAAATGCTTTGAAAACGGAAAAGGGTGGAACGTTAGTCGATTGAAAAATCACGAGTCGCAGGCAATTTTTGTCGAATGAAAATTTTACGTGTAATAGCACTTTTAGAATAGTTATATTTTAATTATTTTCAGAAGAAATAATGGAAAGAAAATATCGATATAATGGTTTTGTTTGTCTGTGTTATAGTGTTATTACACGTAAAAATTCCAAGCTACAAAAATCGCCTGGAAATCATCCTATTTCCCACTTTTAAAAGCCATTTTTTTCGTTTTCAAAACATTTCATTGGCTGTTCGAGAAAAGGCTTTTCCATCGTCAGATTTCCAAGCATTTGATTGCTGTTACTGGCGACTCGCTTTGTTTCAGGCGCCAAAGACGCGCCGACAGAAAAAAGTTGCATACTTTCGAAGCGACTCCCCTGGAGCCATAGGTTGACATGGAGACGCCTGGAATTTAAAGCGACTTTGACCCCTCGTGTAATAGCACTTTTAGTGTACCACTATAGTACATGGTACATGGCTAGGTAAATTTATTTTAATATTTATTTTAATTTGCAGGTCTCAATCTCAGCATATAAAAAATCAAAATTCCTTAAAAATTACGTTATAATTTTACAAAAATATTTCAGCTTTATAAACAAAAGTGCACATTTCCTTGTGAAAACATTTAACATTTCACCCATGAAAATCATTAACATTTATAAAATTAGGATGTATGTTTTTATTTATTTTTATATATCTACTTACTTGAATGTATAGTATCTGTTACGAACTTTCGTTTTTAAAGATTAAATATTTAAGAACAAATCTTAACCTTTTTTGAGAGAGGTCCATATCCTCCGTTTTTCTTCCACTCGTTCAAATAATCTTTACATTTAGAGGCATATGGCGCAGGGAGATTTTCTCTTTTTTCCTGAAAGTAACATTAGAGAAGTATGAAGGAGGAATAAGTACGATATGTGATAAGGAAAAAGCATGCGCCAGACATAATTAATTGAACACATTCAAACAAAATCAAAATATAGTTAAGGAACTTCTCCTTATCATGCGGCCACTGTGTGTAAAAACTATAAGGACAGCACAAATTTTGATAAATTGAAAATGCGACAAGTGAAATGGTAATTTAATGTTGATCATAAAGTGGAAATACTAATATAAAAGTCAACAGAATGTATCTGTGTCCTTTTTATTAAGAAAAAATCATAATTATGCAAAAAAACGCTAATTTTGACTGTGTAAAAACTTTAAGGACACCTGTATTTTTTTTTATAGAAATGGTATATATAATTATTATTAAGGATCTACCAAAACAGGTTTTTAATGCCGAAACCGAAACCGAAACCGAATTTTGGAGATCTTCCTATTTTCGGCCGAAAACGAAAACGAATATGTCCAAAAACTTTTTTAAAGTAATTAAATTGTATGTATTATAATAATTAATAAATACATAAATATATTATTAATTAATTACACGTACTTATTAAATATGCATAACAATTAATTAATTATGCGTATTTATCAAATATTCATAATTATTAATTAATTATACGTGTGGCCCAAGTCTCTGTGCCTTAGATTTAAAACTTTTTTTTCATATAAAATAAAACGCAATTAATTCATCAACTACACAGAAACATTTTCTCATTATACGAATTTCATTTAATAAATAAAAGTTTAGTTTTATGTATACACACATCGATTTACCTTTTATAATAATTTCTGTAAATGATCATCTTTTATACTTGAACATTCTCAAAGAGTATTCGACACTCTTCTGCGGTTTCAAACTGAAAATTTTCTATTACTGTTATGTCTGCCACTGCTAATGAGCATGTTAAAAAGTTTAGTTATACATACATTGCTTGCTTTATAATTTGCAGTCAAGTGTTGAGTCAGTCATGACTGATAATTACAAACAACGAAGTTTGTAGCAATAAATAGTCTCATTTGAGCCGGCCGACAAAGCTCAAATCGATGAGAAATGTTAAAAATTTTCGACGGAAGAAACGAGATTTTCGGAATGCTGATGTTTTCGGTTGAGTTTCGGTCCAAAATCTGAGTTTCGTTTTCGGCGAAACTCAGATTTTGGATTTAAGGCACAAAGAGACAATTTAGGCCACACGTATAATTAATTAATAATTATGTATATTTCCATAAATACGCATAATTCATTAACTATTATGCATATTTAATAAATACGTATAATTAATTAATAATATATTTATGTATTTATTAATTACTATAATACATACAATTTAATTACTTAAAATTTTTTTTGGACATATTCGTTTTCGTTTTCGGCCGAAAATAGGAAGATCTCCAAAATTCGGTTTCGGTTTCGGTTTCGGCATTAAAAATCTGTTTCGGTCGATCCTTAATAATAATTATATATATCATTTCTATAAAAAAAATACAGGTGTCCTTGAAGTTTTCACACAGTCATAAATAGCGTTTTTTTGCAAAGCTTATGTTTCATACTAGTTTGTATAAACTTCACTTAAAATTTCATTTTTATTGTTCAAAAAAATCCTTTTTAGGTGATTATACTGCTGAAATTTTCAAAGTTTTACTAAATACAACTTTGTACTAAAATTACAAAAATGATTTAAATATAAATTTCTTTAGATTCAGGGTAATTACTACAATCTGAAGTATAAGTAGGCACAACATATTTCATTCTAGTTCCAAATTTTTATTTGTAATTCTGCACGTAAGCAGTTATACTAATTTTCTGCTTGACAAATGTCTGACAGTTTGGAGCTCCCTATAATTACTAATTCTGCATCTTGAAATTTTTTAAATACCGTATTTACCCGCGTATAAGTCGAGAAATTTTGGATAAAAACAGACATTCAATTTCGGCGGGTCGACTTATACGAGGGTCCTTAATTTTTTTTTCCCCAGAAGTCAAAAATGCCCTCGTTTACTGCCGATTTCCATACCAGGAGAGAAAAAAAGGAGATTGAGTGACGGGTTTGGTGCTGGCGATGAATGTACGCCTACTACCCCCCCCCCTCCCTCTGTGAGATCAGTAGATAAAATTCCGAATGTATCACCCCTATGTGCAATTAAATCGTTGGCGAGTGGCTAGAAACACGTGACTCTCTAAAAACACGTGAAAAGCGTTATATCTTGCTTGTTCTTGATAGTACTCTTATTCATTATTTCTTCGTTTCTCTAACTGCACTTTTTCTCCTTGTTTCTACTGATATGGCTGATTTAGTTATTAGAAAGCAGAAACGCAATTCATAAGCAGCTGGATTTAAACTTAAAGTTATTTCTTTTGCGGAAGAGTCTAACAACTGTGCTGCTTCTCGTCAGCTTGGGGTTCACGAAAAATTGATTCGTGATTGGCGCAAGAATAAGGCAAAGCTAGAAAACATCCCAAAATCCAAAAAGAATTTGCGCATGGAAAATCGCTCTTTCCATGACCCGAAAACGTATTGTATGATTGGGTTGTAGAGTGCCGGCGGAATGAACTTCTTGTCACTAGAACTGCAATACGTTTATGAGCTATGGAGTTTGCAAAAGAAGAAAAGTATGGTATTCCAAACACGTTTCGTGCATCAGAACATTCATGCTCTAGATTTATGAATCGTCATGGTTTGACTTTACGCCAGCACACTAAACTAGCACAAAAATTACCAGCTGACTTGGAAGCAAAGATTATGAAATTTCAAAAATATGTCATCGATCAGAGAAAAATGAGATATTTTGAACTTTACCATATAGGAAATATGAACGAAACACCCATGTTTTTCGACCTACCAGAAAATAAAACCGTGAACTGGAAGGGGGAAAAAACATTTTGGTAAAAACGACTGAGCACGAAAACACCCGTTTCACGGCCTTTCTTTCCTGTTTGGCCGACGGTAGTAAGCTTCATCCGTTGATTATTTTTAAAAGAAAAATGTTGTCGAAAAACGTTACATTTCCATCTGGTTTGCTGATCCAAGCCCATGAAAAGAGGTACATGGATGTTGACGGAACAGTCGACTGGCTTAAAAATGTGTTGGGTAAAAAAACGGGAACTGTTTTTTAAAAAAAACTTCCCTTTTAGTTTACGACTCCTTTCGTGGCCACTTTTATGAAAACGTGAATAAAGTGACTAAAGAACTGAAAACGACTGTAGCTGTAAACCTGAGAGGGTTGAAATCCGTCCTTCAACCCCCTAGACGTTTGCCTCAAAGCAAATGTTAGAAAATATTGGGCCGAGTGGATTTCATCCGGTTGTCCAACATTTACAAAGGGCGGTAATGTTAGAAAGCTCGACATTGCATTGATTGCTCAGTGGGTTAAAGATGCGTGGAATCAAATTCCTTCCGAAATGATTATAAAATCTTTCAAGAAATGCTGCATAAGCAACAATTAGACAGCACAGAAGATGATGTCATTTTCGAAAGTGATAACGACGAGGAAGAATGTAGCGATACAGAGATTGAAAACGTGCATCATGATGAGCCGATAACGACGGAGGATTTTTGTGAATTGTTTGGCGAGTCCGATACTGAATCGGACCTTGAATCAGTTTAACTTTGTATATTACTTTAGTATATTAATATATTCATTATTGTATATTTTGTACTTTTTTTCACGTGATTTCGAATAAATGAAAAAAATATTAAAGTTTCTTTATTATTGTATGTTTAGTACTTTCTTTCTTTTTCCAGGTGATTTTGAATAATGTATTTAAAAAAAAAATCAAATTTCTGGATCGGAAAAGTGGGGGGTCGACTTATACGCGGGATTTTAAAAAATTCAAATTTCTTGATCGGGAAAGTAGGGGGTCGACTTATACGCGGGTAAATACGGTATGTGACATGGAAGAAAATATTTATATCTTTCATCCCAATAAAAATTGTGTTTTTAAACCTACATTTTAAGATATTAAACGTTGAAAATGACCTTTTTCTGCATTTTTTCCAATTTTAAGACCTGAGACCCTTTAAAATTACTTCAGAAGTTCCGAGTCCGTAGAAATCGTCTTCTGTCACACTCATTACAACTTCCAATGTATTGTGCGAAACACTTAGTTGATGTCAGGAATACAGACACACAGTAGATCCCTAAGAAGCAGTGTGAAAATATTTTCAGAATTAATTTTCATTTTTTCGGCTTGTATTTCCGGATTGATTTTACTAATTATTTTGCTTTCCATAGCATTTTAAATTTTGAAACAAACAGTGTAAAAAATATCCATTTCATCGTCTTTACTAGCATGATAGTAGAAGGTACTAATTTATTTACGACACTCTATGCATGCATGTGCGTCACTAGTTTCCTTTAAACATACAAACAAAAGGCAACAGGAACAGATGTTTTTTTATTCAGTAAGCATGACATCCTCATTATTGGTTTAATCCGCCATCGATTGTATACTCAACCATGTTTTTTGAAACATGCTCTTTTTTGCATAAGCTGATTGGTGTAATAGTTTTGCATTGATTTGAGACTTTCTATTAATTGTTCTTGCTGCTCCTTTGTCTTTATGTCTTTTTTAAACATCTTGGGGTTAAAATGACATTGTAGGACTTACTTTATGTCTGTAAACAAAAAGAGCTTTGTATGGTGTTATTTTAATCCCATAAAGATAAGCTCTATTTTTCAAATATTAAGCGAAATGCATTCTTTCATTCCAGTGGTAAGATTTTACGTCCTAGATCTAACAAGGGAACCACTTTTGGTGCTGCTGGCCCTAGCATCGAGACCTGGTGTATTCCGTAGTCCTATAGATAAAAGTTACAGAAGTGATTAAATTTCTCTGTTAAAATCATATTTTGTGTATTTTTTTATACTTTTAATTTTTTATTATTGGATTTTCATTTATTTATTTACGCCAAAAGGGGGTTAAGTCGCCAAATATTCAGCTAAACATTTTTCGCCTGTTTTATCACTCTAATGTCTAGTATATGTACGGTGCGTATTAGAAACTAATCAGATTGCGATTTGTTTGATAATAGCATAAGAATCAAGAATTAGTTTTTAGGGTTCCGTATTTAAAATGTAAAATCGGAACCATTATAAGATCACTCCTGTGTCTGTCTGTCCGTCTGTCAGAACCGTTTTACTCGTAGACTAAGGAACAGGGAAAGTTCAAATTGGGGAAAGTAATAAAGACTATTGTCCCACAAATTTACAGATTATTAAACATTTACAAATATTTTTAGTAGAAATGGAGAGGGGCTAATTAAGTTACTTGAAAAAAAAAATCTTCTCTTTGTATATCGTGTTGGGTATCGTGTTAAAGCTCTCGTAACGCTGAACTCAAAAATAAATTTCTTTTAATTTTAAGTATTATATTTTCACAGATATCGTCGAAAATGTAGTCAAAAATATGTTCCCCCCACTATATCCAATATATGCCAATATTCCCAATATATGTCACTTTTCAGAGAGCGACCATCTTTCAGACAATGAAAGTCAATAAGATCTACCGAACACCGAGAATTAAATTTAATAAAAATTCATAGACAACCCTATCTGTTTTACTGTATACTAACCTTAATTCATAATAATCGTTAGTTCGTATAAATTTAACTTCAATCTATGTAATAAAAATAATTATCTATATTAAATAAGAATAATATTAAAGACCATAATAATAGTGTTGATACTAACTGACAAAATTTAATTCCATTCTTTTTTAAACAACCACATTGAAAAGTTTTTTATTTCATGTCATGACAAGAAAAAAAAGAGCTAAAAATTTTTAAACAATATGTACAATATCAAATATAAAAACAACAAAAAGTAACGTAAAGGGAATAACTTACCATAGTCACGTATAATTTGTAATTTTTTCCCGCTGAAAAAGTTACTCCTTCAGTCAAAGGATTTACTACTTTGCGTGGATCGTGAAGAACAACAGAAGCTTCGACTAAATCATTGTTGTCAATATATTCCTCTGGGTACATATCCAGGTTAATCCAGTATTCTTAAAAAAATAATAATAAAATAAAATAAACAAGAAAATTATTTTGTAAATAATATCTTATTTTGCGTATTTTAGATAGAGTGGGTATTGGTGAAACTTTCATTTGTTTATCACAATCTAAACAGAATCGCTCTTATTTGAGAGGATCATATATTCAAAATTGTGAATTATCTAGGTAAAAATTAATACAGAATACGATGGTGATTATTTTTTACTTTAACCCTGTAATGCCCATGGTAGATTGCGATTCAGAAATATCGGAATTCATGCCTGAAAATTCTAAATAGTAAACTTCAGTTTATTTAATAATGAAATGTCTGTTATTAAATGAGGCACAAATTTCTATTTTAAATTTCCCGTGTGTATACTGAATATGTGAATAATAAAATCCACTAAATCAGTAACACTGATGGTAGCATAAACGTGAGTTGTGGTTTTGGGAGAACTCAAAACAACTCATGCTAGCAACAAGGTGCATCAGTGGGGTTCTCACGGAAGATCTGGTGACGTAAAGCCCAACCCAAGAACAAGTATTTGCTGAGTTATAACTTTTATAAATCTGGCCTGGAAAAGATTTGAGATGACAGAGTAGAGAAAGGCTTTGACTTTTGAATGGAAAGGACGCCTAGTTCGAATCTCTCGACAATTACGGCCGCAGTATCGGCTAATGTCTGTTATTTCCCCAAATCCCCCTTAACTTTAAAGCGTAAATATTGTATTTATCTTATGTAACTCAGGCTCATTAAACTATTATTTACCTTAAACCCTAGATTTATTATCTAACGTGGGGGAAGCCCGGTTGAATTGCAACAGTTTAAAAATAAAATACCCCTTAGACCTTGCTGATCAGCATGTGAAATGTAGGTTGTAAGTCGGAAGAGATTGCCGGAGTACAGATGAAAAATCCAACCTCTTTGAAATTCTACCAACTTTCATCCAAAAATGTGCCATGACAATTTCCTTATAAAGTCAACTACAACAATGCAGATCACGATCAGAAAGAACCCACTCGCTTTTTAATGGTTGAATTTCGATTCAGTTTCTAAGATAAAAAATTGTCTTTTATTGAGCTATGCCAACTCTTAACATGTATTCCAAGCGTTCTGAATGAAGCTATAGCACCTTTGAAATATTGCATAAATAAATAAGTCCTCAGAATAAACTTACCATCAGTGTAAGACACTTTCATTGAATCTTCATTTGGCTTTCCCAATAATGAGAAAAGTGAAAAACAGTTATATGGTAATCCATTTTTGGCAGTTTTTATCATAATGCTGGGACTGTAAATATAAAATATGATTAAAAAAGACTTGCTATATTGCATAAATATGCATAGTAAATAACGAAACTTTCAGAAAAGAATGAAATATAAAACGGATGGGAAAGGGGGAACAAGGGGTTATGTATCATGAATGAAATTTCGAGAAAACTGAAACGAAAGTTCTTGATAGTAATTTGCATTTATTTATTTTCTTATTGATAACATATATTTAAATTAATATCAAGCAGCATTTTGAGAAAAAGGTATTAACCTTTAATTGTAATATATTAAAAAGTGATCATTATTATTATTAGGAGTCGAAACCCATCGAATTCGACGAATAAAAATTTTTAAAAGAAATGATTGGGTGAATTTATAATATATAAACAAAAATAATTACAATAATTAATAAATATTACATTGGCTAGGTAACTCTTAAAGCAAATATTACTTTTAACTAAAGTTTAATTTCAACTTTTCAAATTATTGAAAAAACAAACTTTACACAAAAGATCTCAAATGCATTACGTTTATTGACAGGAATTGCTGAATGAGAAAATTGAGTTGTGCTGTACATTTAACTGAGCTAACTTTTGGCATACTATAATATACATACGAATCTATGGATCATATACAAGATTTGCACAAAAATATTTAGATACTTTTTGGACTATTCATGATAGTTTCAGAAATTGGAATTTCAAATACGTTATGCATTTTCTAAATTGTTTATTTAGACATAGTTCCCCTTAATCAATTGTAAAGTTTTGTTACAGTATTCTGAATCCGTTGGAAAGTTTTTCATAATCTATGCTGCAGACATGATTTTTAGTTCTTGTTTAAATTTAAAGAAGAAACAGCCTTTAATCTAGCAAAACCATCGCATCAGCATATGCTCTTCGAACACTAACTGATTTTAAATGGAGCGCTCAGATATCAAATTCCATAAAACGGGGCTCTCTAAAATACGCTAGCCCCCAAAAATTTTGACGCTCACCATTAAGAGAATAAAAATAAATAAAAAAATTTCGTTTTTATGAAATTTCATAAGTAACTACAATAAATTGACATGAAATAATTATATCTATTACTATTTTTTTTTAAGAATTGGACACTTATATGAAAATCAGAGAAATCGGCTAATATCACAATTTTATAGTTTGAGTTCAATCATACATATTAAAAAGATTAAAAATAAATACAATGCAGTGAAAAATTGACACATTTGCGCTTGCCGGAAATTAAATCTAGAACGTGTTCAAATATCAAGAAAAGTAGGACGAGATCCGGTTAGCCCATTGGTGGAAGGCGTCAGTCACACAGTGGGACGTTTTGATGATCTAGGTGGACAAACTTTATTTTTCCGATTATTTCGGAATTTGAAAAAACAGCGTGTACTGGTAGCTGAATGCCTGTATTTTTGAGATCAGTACGAGATTTGTCGAAAAAAAAATCAGAGGTGTCGATTAATTATGATTGTAAAGAAGCCATTTGCGCAGTTGGTTTGAGACAGTTTCAAACATTGCACTAGCTTCCTCTAAGTTTGAAAGCACGTCTTGACTATTCTGTTGTATTTGAAACCACGAGTTTGCTGAACATATGTCATAGTTTATCCAGTTTACAACGCGCCTAATCCAGAAAATCAAATTTCGGGGAACCTCTGATTGTGTCCATTGGCTTTCATTGCAAACGAAGATTTTACAATGCCAGAAATACAGGATAAATCTACTTTTTTTTCACACTGTAGCAGTGTTGTAGTCTTAAATATACCAGAGGTATACGCTTTTGACAGAGGGTATACACTAGGATCATGAATGTTCATGGCTAGAGCATATGCTATAGCTTTATATGAGAAACACAGGGGTATACGGAGCTTCTTAAAGAAATTCAGAAGGTATACGGCGTATACCTCCGTATACCCACCACTGTACCCTGTTGTAATGTCTTTTAGGTACAAGTTCCCAAATCGAATAGATTGATAGGGAAAACTCGATTTTTTAAATTTTGGATAAGACGACTTTTAAAACTTACGTCCTCATATATTCTCAGTTTCCGAGAGCCTCGTATTTATTATTTTAAAAATAATTACAAATTTTTAAAACAAACCATTTTTGTGTATTATAAGTGCTGAATTAGTATAAATCATTTGTACTGATTATTTCATTACTAAAATAGATTTCAAATGATTATGAAATAAATAAATTAACAAGGGCACCACCAAACATGGTGCTCACAGATTTTGATGATTTTAAAATATGTTATAGGGATCAAACCCGTAATTATACTGCTGAAAGGTTTTATTCAATCGGGCACTAGTTTTCGAAAATTTGGGGGTCAAAGTTTAACATACGTTTCAAATACTGATTACTTTGCTTTTTTAAATGTGGGCTGGGTAGCGTCGATGTAAAGTGCGAGTACGCTATTCCGTAGATAGCGGGTTCGAACACAACTTGTAACATTTTTAATTTTTTACTTAATATTATATTTTTGACATGTTACAAGTTTTACTCTGAATTAAAAAATCCGTAGCTTTGAATTTTTTTATATTTTCCTAACAAATTACATTTAATTTTTAAGCTAATATTTCTACTGACGCAAATTACACTAATTTATGTGTAGAATTTTTTTTGTTAAATTATTTTTATGAAATTTATTTGTATTTACATTTTTATATTTTAAGTGTAGATCTATAATAATAATATATGTATATTTTTTTACATTTTGGGATTTAAATGGAAAATTTATATATTTTTCCCCATAATTTATACAAAATATTTTTCATGTTGAATCTTTTAAACGTATTCACGATTAGATAATTTCAAATATTTACTAAAGAGTAATAAAATGTTAAAGTAGTAACACTTATATGCAAGTTTCTACCGGTTGTCTAAATTTTTAATGTCCTATAAATATATTTACTTGTAAAGATCGAACTCAACATCATTTTTTATTTGCAAAGATAAAAAAATGACAGATTAAATTAAAAATATTTTCTTCGTTTTAACAATTATAAACATTGTTGATTTCATTTTTAAGCTAGTCTTATGTACCAATCCTAAAACTTTCTTCTATCTGATACATGTTAATACTTCAAAATTCGCTAGCACACTGCCAAAGTTAAATGGCAATCTATGTCCCTCATGAGGATTCTAAAGATATGGAATTCCGTGCATTAGTTCTTGAGATATGACTATCGCTGAAATCATGTAAATTCAGCGAATTGCAGCCACCTATTGGGACATTTATACCAAAACGTAATCAGCAAAATCTTGTGTCAACGTCTGACTCAATCTCATGTTTGGGGAAAATCCGTGCATCAGTTTTTGAGATAGAGCTATTGCGAAAATTGCAGCATAGCACCGCCACCTATGGGAGATTAATACCGAAACCTAATCAGCAACAACTTGTGTCAACGTCTAACTAAATCTAAAGTTTGGTGAAAATTCGTACGTTAGTTCTTGAGATAGAGCTAATTAGGGAATCGTGAAAAAGGCAGCAAAGCAGCGCCAACTGTTGGGCGATTTACACCAACACGCTATCAGCACCAATTCATAGCAAGGACTAACTGAATCTGAAGTTTGATGAAAATCCGTGCATTAGTACTTGAGATAGAGCTACTGCGGAAATCGTGTAAATCCTGCAAAATGCAGTATAGCAGCGCAACCTATTGAGCAATTTATACCAAAAAGTTATCAGCACCAAATTATATCAAGGACTAACTGAATCTGCAGTTTTCTAAAAATCCGTGCGTTACTTCTTGAGATATAGCTATTGTGGAAATCATGAATAATGGAGCATAACAGTGCCACTGGTTGGGAGATTTGCGCCAAAAACTAATCAGCATCAATTTATATCAGGGACTAACTGAATATAATTTTTTATTAAATTCCGTGCATTAGTTCTTGAGATAGAGCAGCCACAAATTTTTTGTCGCATACAGAGTGACAGAGTGACAATCAGACATTTTCTAAAGACCATCAAATCGTGTTCAAGACCTTCTAAAACGTATAAATCCATTGAAAACCGGAAGTCGAAATTTTTCACGAATACAATACTTTATTCTTGTAAAGACAGAAGAAAGTAAAAATGAACTGGAAATGCCAGATATAATTTGTCATATATATAAAAAATATTTTTAATAAAATCGTCTGCTGTGTTTTCGCGTTAATATCAGAATAAGTGAATTTTTCCTTTTATTGAACTCGTTCAGCTATTTAATGGCATTAGGAAATTAAAGTATTTAAAGAATATATATTATATTAGTAAGTATATTTCAATATTGTTTTTAAAAAATCGCATGCAAAGAAGTTGTTTTTATTGTGATTTTTTAATGGAATTTTATGTTTTGAATATTATTATGATATGTATCATTCAGTTAATTGCATAACTACTAAATTAAAAATGGCGATGTCGGTAATGATAAACATTTTTGTATGTCACTAATTAATATATTACATTCCTTATATTTAGAACAAATGAAATATTGAAATTATATATCATTTCGTTAAATTTTCCTAGTCAATTATTTATATATATATATATAGATATATAATGTAAGAAAAAAAATATGCGTTATTTTAGAACTGTGATAAATAAAAATTATACATAAATGAAAACAGTAACAGTAAGTTTAAAACAAGATGAGATAGCTATATATATATATTAGTTTAATTTTCGTTAACTGAAGTATTAGTTTAAAATTTTGCAGAGAAAATATAAAATTTCATAAAAAAAATAAAAAAACGTAAATGTAATTTGTTAGGAAAATATCAAAAATTTCAAAGCTGCGGATTTTTTAATTCAGTATAAAACATGTAACATATCAAAAATACAATATTAAATTACAGGTTGGGTTCGAACCCGCCATCTACTGTATAGCGTACTCGCACTTTACCTTGACGCTACCCAGCCCAGCTTTAGCAACGCAAATTAATCAATATTTGAAACGTATGTTGAACTTTGACCTCCAAATTCTCGAAAATTAGGGCTTATTTGAATAAAACCTTTCAGCAGAATAATTCGGGGTATAATCCCTATACCATACTTTAAAATCATCAAAATCTGTGAGCACCATGTTTGGTGGTGCCCTTTAAGTGTTTTTTCTATTTACTGTAATGATAAAAATTATATCACAGTCATTTTTATTTTTGCTTTTAAGTTCAATACACTCTTAAATCAAATACCATATCATAAACAAGTGTGAAAAATCATGCGTACGGCATAGATTATGAAACACTTTCCAACACATTTAGAATACTATAACAAAACTTCACAGTTTAATAAGGTGAGAGATGATGTCTAAATGACCAATTTGGAGAGCGCCTAACCATGAACACCAAATATCTGTTATTACCATGCATAGTCGGGAAAATATACATTTTTTTGTGTTGGCCTTCATATGATCTATTGATATGTATGTAAACTTCATAGTATGCTAAAAGGTAGTTTATTTAAACGCACGAGGTGGAAACCGTGGAACTCCGACGAAGTAAAATGTTTAAGAAGGAACTGTTTCATTGATATATAATAAATATACAAAGTTAGATAATGCATCTTAAATTGGTTAGTCTAACTCTCAAACAAATATTATTTTAACCTAAAGTTAACAAAATACTATTTCTATAAAATTCAGTTTTCCAGGGGTCGCCTTCTACAGGAAAACTGTATTGTTCCTACCAATATCTTGAAAATAATATCTTCATAGTATCTTTCTATAGCCTATTTTAAATTAAACAAATATGAAGATTATTGATTAATAGTTCTGGCAGGAACAATAAAATTCCCCCAATGGAATGCGGCCCCTAGTTGTCTGATTTATTAAAATTAAACTTTAATCTCATATTTTTAATCAGTAAAATATAATAAAAAACAGTTATGATGAAATTGTTAATTAAGTCTCTTATGCTTAGTTTTCCCGAATCAAAACGATAAAATTTATTCTAGTTTGTTACAATCATGTTACAATCAGATTTTTCCCCCTGTAAAATCTAAACCCGACATCATTTTCACCTTCTCAACTTTTCATATCCGTATTCACCGCATTCTTTCAGCTTTCTGATACGAAATAAGTAATTGTGAAGGAAAGTCACACAGTTATTTAAAATACGTTTCCGTAAAGAGAAAGTGTTATATCGTTTGTAAAATACTTTTGCTATAAACTAAGAAACTTTTAATTGATGAATAGAAACGAAATAAAACCAAAATTCACCGGATTCAGACGATATTTCTGACATAGCATGTATTGTAATTTAAATTTTTATGAAGAAATGGCAACAAAAAATACAATAATCTACTATTTTCACTTTTACCCTTTACGTTTAATAGAAATGGAGTACTTCTGTTGCCACAATTACAGAATTGGTACTAAAAACTATAAAAAAATTAATATCTCAAAAATAAATTGAGATACAGCTTTCAAACAAATTGCATTTAAAAGTACATTTTCTTCTCTATACGACGATATAAAAAGTAATAGTGTGGGATGTTTAGAAGTTTAAGAATTTTCAGTAGCGAAAATTGCAAAACGAAAATTCATTTCAAATTTGAAAGTGTTGCCATTCGCAGAATGACGTAAGCGTTACGCACAGATATGTTAGGTAGATTTCGTATGAAATACTACCTATTGGGATCGTTCCTATGTTGGAATTTCTGAAAAATTTTAGAAGATCTACACCGATCATGAACCCTAGAACCCAAAACCACCCTCAGTAAAAACTTTATATATATATATATATACATATAGTATATATATATATGTACTACTATATATGTACTATATACAGTATATATATATATATATATATATATATATATAGTATATATATATAAAACATGTTTAACCCCGCAGTACAAGTCATAAGCCTTGGCCACTTGTCTTCATGTTTGGTTTTTTCTTAGTTACTCTTGGTTTTGTTAATTATTGTTTTAGTTACAGTTTGTTAGATGTTTTTTTCGTGTACTAAATTATATGAATTTGGATTTTTCATTATATATATATATATATATATATATATATATATATATATACATGTCTATCTATATATATCACTTTCTTCTGGACACCATAACTTTCGTAATTCTGCACCAATCTTTTCCAAACAGATACATAAAATCAATGGGCATAAAATCTCGGTCAAGTTCGTTAATGGGCAAAATCGGACCAAGGGGAGGGAAATAGGGAGGGGTTTTGTGAAAACAGAAAACCCCCCATAACTTCTTAATTTGTGTACATATCAAATCAGTTTAAAGTTTTTATTACTTCTAAAAATAGGGCCAAAATTTTATGTATCACAGATTTTTGATAAAGATCAAAGATTGATTTTGATCAAAGATTTTTGAAAGTTAAAAATGGGCTCAAGGGGCGCAAAAAATAGGGTTTTTGGGAGAAAAAAATTCATAACTTCGTCAATTCTCAAGATATCAATTCCAATTAATTTTATTATAAATCTCCTTAATATTATCTACAACTTTTATATTCACAAGTTTTTGATAAGACCAATTCGTACCGCAAAAAAAAAAAAATTAAAAACGAAAATAAAAAGAGGGTTTGAAGAAGTAAAAAATCCATAACTCCGTCAATTCAAAAGATATCAAATCCCCATTAATTTATCATATATCTTCTTAATATTGTCTACAACATCTATATAGACAAGTTTTGGATAGGACCAATTCTTACAGCAAAAACAAATTAAAAATACTTCGCGGTTGAAGAAAAAAATCATCTAAATAACGGTGTATTCAAATCCAAACTGCTTATTTTCTGACTCATTTTACAATTCATTTTTTCTCTCAAAGGCTTCCAATTGGTACGTTTTCTTACTCAGAAACTATATAATGTACCGTAATGGTAGATTTTCCGATAGAAGCAGAATATATTTTCAAAAATGCTGTTAAAGTGGGCACTTTGAACCGAATTTCTCGAAGTGGATTGTGTTGGACAAATCATTGCTTTAAGGATGCACTCAAATCCAAACTGCTTATTTTCTGGCTCATTTTTAAATTCATTTTTGCTCTCAAACGCATTTAATTGGTAGATTCGCTTATTCAGAAACTATATAATGCACCGCAATGACCGATTTTCTGATAGTGGCAGAATATATTTCAAAAAATGATCTCAAAGTGGGCATTTTGAACGGAATTTCCCGAAGCAATTGTGTTTTTACTTTCTTCTGGACACGATAACTTCCGTAATTTTGCACAAATCTCTTCCAAATTGATACATAAAATCAAGGGACAAAAAATCTCGGTCAAGTTCGTTAATGGGCAAAAGCGGACATAAAGGATGGAAATAGGGAGGGGTTTTGTGAAAACCGAGAAAACCCCATAACTTCTTAATTTTTGTACATATCAAATCAGTTTAAAGTTTTTATTACTTCTAAAAATAGCGCCAAAAATTCATGCATCACAGATTTTTGATAAAATTTAAAATAGGCTCAAGGGCGCAAAAAATAGGGTTTTTGGGAGAAAAAAATTCCTTACTTCGTCAATTCTCAAGATATCAAATCCAATTAATTTTATTATACATCTCCTTAATATTATCTACAACTTTTATACTCACAAGTTTTTGATAGGACCAATTCGTACCGCAAGAAAAATTAAAAACGAAAACAAAAAAGGGGGGTTGAAGAAGAAAAATTTTCATAACTCCGTCAATTCACAAGATATAAAATCTCCATGAATTTATCATATATCTTCTTAATATTGTCTTCAACGTTTATATAGACAAGTTTTTGATAGGGCCAATTCTTACAGCAAAAACAAATTAAAAATACATAGAAAAAAAAATCGTCTTATTAAGGATGCATTCAAATCCCTGTCTATTTTCTTTCTCATTTTTAAATTCATTTTTGCTCTCAAACGCATCCAACTGCTAGATTCTCTTATTCAGAAACTATATAATGTACAATAATGATCGATTTTTTGATAAAGGCAGAATATATTTCAAAAAATGATGTCAATGTGGGCATTTTGAACAGAATTTCCCGAAGCAATTGTGTTAGAAACGAAAAATATTACCCTACTGAGAAAATAATTGTTTATTAATCAAGTTTTAATTAATTGCAAGAAAAATAAAAACACAGGTCGCTTATAAATCTTTTAAAAAATCACGTCAGCATGTTTCATATTTTTTTTTTATTATTATTAAAAATGAATCTGAAAATGTGCCAGAAAATTTCGAGTTGTTGAGCATGGAAAAGTATTTTTTTTAATACCGCCTTAACATGATTCTGATAAAACCAGATATTATATAAAAAGGAAATAAAAACTCGTCAAAAGCAGACAGACAAAACTGTTAAAGTGGATTTATATCTAATAATGATTTAGTTTTTGTTGGTGAAATTAGTATACTTAACTTCGAAATCTACCTCTGCCTGTAGGCCGGGACGGCAGGGATTTTTTTTGTTCTTTATAATATAGCTAGCACAGTTGGAAATTTAAATTCAGCAATTTCCGCCAATAAACGGATGTTCTTGAAAACTTTTGTGCAGCCTGTATATGATCTAAAGAATTTATACACATCAAGTAACATTAATGCAAATAATTAAATTTACAAACGCATATCAGAACTTAAAACGCACCTCCAGCATTTAGTGTTCGTAGGCTTCAATAGTTAAATTATTGTTCATTTTCTTCTGTAGCCAAACTCTTTTGGGTGTCCCTGTAAATGAACGTTAAATTATATGCTCACCATAACCTTTAGTAAGAACCATGTAGTACACTTCAGTGATAAATATCAATTTTAATATGTTTAAAAAAGTGTAATACCGTTAAAATACACCGCAAACGATTTTTCCCTATTGACCGTAATGTAACAGGATTCCTTTGAGTGTCTCTATAAATGAACCATAAATCCTACACACTTCTTTTACAATATTGAACACGCCACAGTGATAACCAAAAACATATATCCATTTCATGACAATCGAACAATATTTACATGAGTTAGAGCCCGAGAAGAAATACGAACAGACAGACAGACGAACAGACGGACAGACAAACCGAATTCATAAACACTTTTCAACTATGTTGGAAAGTGTTAAAAATTACAGTCATCATTAAAATGAGAGTATGATTTAATAGCTTTTACCTGCAGCGCTTAACTGTTGTTGTTTTGAACTCGCATGAAGTTATTAAATCTGATTCTTCATGTGGTCCAACAGCATTTAGAACTGCGCTACTTTTATCCAGATAAAGAAGATCAATGAAATTTGGGATCTGCAAATAAAAAATATTTGCAATCAATACTATAAATTTTAGGATATTTATGTTAATTTATGTTAGAAAGTAGTATCTGTGTTGTTAGCATGGTGTTATATGTTATGTCTTAAAATGTTTTTTTTAAATAATCCGTCAAGTCCGAGTATTATTCGCGTACAGAGGGTTCCGTACAATAAATATATGAATTACTAACTGGCCATTGCATTCACAAATATATCATTAAAAGTTGTTATCTAGGCTTTAAAAGCCGATGGTGCATAGAATACACCGCCCGTGTCTTTAACCCCTTCAAGGGCGGTGGTTCATTTTTGGACCACCTAATTTTAATTCCTAAACGCCACATTGGCACCAGAATATTGGAATGAAAAATTTTCTTTTATTAAGTATGTGAACAAAAGCTTTTGCTTATTTTTAAATAAATTTGTTTGTAAATTCGGGTGTCAGTCAATCATTTCACTATTTTACGAGTAGAACTACCTTGCCCCTGAAAGGGTTAAGGGTAATATCTCGTCTAATTACCGACCATTATTTTCGAAAACCATTATCAACAATCCTTTTATACTTCTGCGACAATAGGTACCTCAAGTTCTCGCCAACACTTTTACTAAACCCCCGAAAATTGAAACTTACGTGGAACGGAAAAATGTGATTTTCTCAAAAACTATGTGACCTCGGGTAATCTCTAAAGTTTTCCTGCAAGATATAAATTAACTTCTACTACTTCTAAATTTTTCACATATTTAGTTCGAGTAGATTCGGAAATAGAGCGGAAGGGGACATATTTTTGCATTAGAATTTCGACAATATCTCGGAAAATATGATACCTAAAATTAACAGAAATGTATTTTTGAGTTTGACGTTACGAAAGGTTTCACACGATATCCCACAAAGAAGATACAAAGAAATTCTTTTAAAAGTAACTTAATTAACCCCTCTAGATTTTTCATTAATATGTTTGTGAATGTGTGATGTTTTTTTTGGTTAATAATCTATAAATATTTGGGTCAATAGCATTTATTACTTCGGACAATTTGAAATTTCCAAGTTCCATAATTTACAAGTAAAATTCTCGTGACAGAGAGAAACAGGAGTGATCTTATAGTGATTCCGTTTTTAGGCAGATTTCATAAGAAATACTACCCTTTGCAATATACCCCATGTTGGGATTTCTGAAATATTTTTTAAGATTACGCCGATCATGACCCCTAAAACGCAAAACAAATTCCAGTTCAAAACTTTTTCTATCTATCGATCGATCGATCTATATATATCACTTTTTAATGGACACGATAACTTCCATAATTCTGCACAAATCTTTTCCAGACTGATACATAAAATGAAGGGGTAGAAATCTCGGTCAAGTTCGTTAATGAACAAAATCGGACCAAGGGGGTAGAAATAGAGAGAGGTTTTGTAAAAATCGAAAAAAAAAACCCCATAACTTCTTAATTGTAATGCATATCAAATCAGTTTCAACTTATTATTTCTTCTAGGAAAAGGGGCTGTAATTTATGTATCACAGATTTTTGATAAAATTTAAAATGGGCTCAAGGGCGAAAAAAATAAGGTTTTAGGGAGAAAAAAATTCACAACTTCGTCAATTCTTAAGACATCAAATTCACTTGAATTTATTATAAATCTTCTTAATATTATCTAGAACTTTTATTTTGACAAGTTTTTGATAAGACCAACTCTTATCTCAAAAAAAATAAATAAATAAATAAATAAATAAAAACGAAAAAAATGGGTGTGTTAAAGAACAAAATTGACAACTTCGTCAATTCATAAGGTATCCAATCCGTTTAAATTTCGCATTCACATATTCCAATGTTATCCAAAATTTTAATAATGATGAGTTTTTGATAGGAAGAAACAGCAAAAGAACCTTACAGCAAGTAGTCCTTGTAGGAACCTTACAGAAAAAACAAGTTGGAAATTGCTCGTCAAACGTGGCAAATGAGGTGCGTTCGTACTATAACTATTTTTATAATTATTTTTTGCACCCCATATTGTACTGAATGTATATTTTTTTGCGCTTCATAAGTGCATAGTCTGTAACATCATTAAAATGCACTTACAATAATTTTTTCCCCATTCCCCGTAATGTAACGGAAAAGTTTTGACTGCCCCTGTAATTAAACTATAAATTCGATTTTCATAAAATTTGAAATGGCTCGACAAAATTTTGCAGCAATTATATATTTAAAATTTCAGACCATTCGGAAGGCTGTAAAATCATTAAAATGCACTTGCAATAATTTTTCCCATTGGCCATAATGTAACGAAAAACTTTCGGGTGTCCCTGTAATTAAACTATACATCCGATTTTCATAAAATTGGAAATGGCTCAACAAAATTTTGCAGAAATTATATATTAAAAATTTCAGACCATTCGGAAGGCTGTAAAATCATTAAAATGCATTTGCTATAATTTTTTCCCATTGGCCGTAATGTAACTGAAAACTTTTGGGTGTCCCTGTAATTAAACTATACATCCGATTTTCATAAAATTGGAAATGGCTCGACGAAATTTTGCAGCAATTATATATTAAAAATTTCAGACCATTCGGAAGTCTGTAACATCATTAAAATTCACTTGCAATAATTTTTCCCATTGGCCGTAATGTAAAGAAAAACTTTTGACTGTCCCTGTAATTAAACTATACATCCGATTTTCATAAAATTGGAAATGGCTCGACAAAATTTTGCAACAATTATATATTAAAAATTTCAGATCATTCGGTCGGGTAGTTTTTGCTCTGTTATATGCGGACGGACAGACAGACGGACGGACAGACGGACGGACAGACGGACGGACTGAACGACGACTATAGGTGCTACGTATTTATATAATTACGAACGCACCTAAAAAAGGGTGTGTTAACGAAACAATTATCGTATTAAAGGCAAATCCAAACGACTAATTTTCTGACTCATTTTTAAATTCACTTTTACTCTCAAACGCAATCAATTGGCAGGTTCTCCTCTTATTTAGAAACTATATACGGTCGATTTTTTGATAAAGGCAGAATATATTTCAAAAAATGCTGTCAAAGTGGGCATTTTGAATCGAATTTCCCGAAGCGATAGTGCTGCAAACGAAAAAAAAGCTCGTACTGAGAAAATAATTGTTTGTAAATCAAGTTCTAATTAATTGAACGAAAATAAAAACACAGGTCGCTTATAAATCTCGTCAAAAAATCACGTCATCAAGTTTCATGTTTCTCTTTTAAAAATGAGTCTGAAAAAGTGTTAGAATCGAAAATCTCGATCAAGTTCGTTAATGAGCAAAATCGGACCAAGGGGGTGGAAATAGGGAGGTGTTTTGTGAAAACCGAAAAAAATTCATAACTTCATAATTATAATACATATCAAATCAGTTTAAAGTTATTATTTCTTATAGGAAAAGAGGCAAAAATTTATGTATCATAGATTTTTGATACAATTTAAAATGCGCTCAAGGGCGAAAAAAACAGGGTTTTAGGGAGAAAAAAATTCATAACTTCGGCAATACTTAAGATATCCAATTCACTTAAACTTATTATAAATCTTCTTAATATTATCTAGAACTTTTATATTGACAAGTTTTTAATAAGACCAACTCTTACCTCAAAAAAAAAAAAAAATAAATAAATAAATAAATAAATAAAATAAAAACGAAAAAAATGGGTGTGTTAAAGAAGAAAAAAATTCCTAACTTCGTCAATTCACAAGGTATCCAATCCGCTTAAATATATTTTACATCTTCTCAATATTATCTATACAATTTTAATATTGACGAGTTTTTCATGGGACCAACTGTTACAGAAAAAAAAAAAAAAAAAGTGTTGACGAAAAAATTATTGTATTAATGGTGTACTCATCCAAGACTCATTTTTAAATTCATTTTTACTCTCAAACGCATTCAATTGGCAGGTTCTCTTATTTAGAAACTATATAGGGTCGATTTTTTGATAAAGGCAGAATATATTTTGAAAAATGCTGTCAAAGTGGGCATTTTGAATCGAATTTCCCGAAGCGATAGTGCTGTAAACGAAAAAAAAAAAAAAAAAGAGCTCGTACTTAGAAAATAATTGTTTGTAAATCAAGTTCTAATTCATTGAACGAAAATAAAAACACAGGTTGCTTATAAATCTCGTCAAAAAATCACATCAGCAAGTTTCATGTTTTTACTTTTAAAAATGAGTCTGAAAATGTGTCAGAATATTTCGAGTTGTTGAGCGTGGAAAAATATTTTTTTTAATACCGCCTTAATATAATTCTGATAAAACCAGCTCTTGCAGAAAAATAAAATTAAAAATTCGTCAAAAGCGGTCAGATAAAATTGTTAAACTGAGTTTATCTCTAATCTTGATTTAGTTTTTGTTGGTGAAATTAGTACTTAACTTCGAAATCTACCTCCTCATGTAGGCCTAGCTGGCAGGTATTTTCACTTTTGAAGTACAGATCCCTAAAAGTAACGCTCCTATTTGAGCTTATCTTTCTAAGCTCGAAAGTAACATTAAGTATTGCGACATGTGCTATCGATTTCGCTTTCATAGCACATATCTTCCCTTCTATGTACAATTTCAATCTTTATTCAATCGAAAAAAAATATATATACAATCTAATTAATGTTAATTGAAAAATATGACGGAATTTACCGATTGTTTTAAAGCGTTTCAAGCATACAATTTTTTTATTCATCCACACTTGAACTATCATCAACCAATTGTTTCGTTCAATAATTAAGTAACATATAGTTGTCTAATAAAATAGGCGAATGTATGTATAAAACATTTGACAGTTGGTCGTTTTACATTCAAACAAGTTGGAAATTGCACGTCAAACGTGGCAAATGAGGTGCGTTCGAACTATATCTAGTTTTATAAATATTTTTTTGCACCGCATATTGTACTGAATTTATATTTTAATGCACTTCATAAGTGCATATAATTTTCATTCTGTTCGAAAGACTGCAACATCATTAAAATGCACTTGAAATATTTTTTCCCATTGGCCGTAATGTAACGGAAAAATTTTGACTGTCCCTTTTATTAAACTATACATCCAATTTTCATAAAATTTGAAATGAGTCGACAAAATTGTGCAACAATTATATATTTTAAATTTCAAACGATTCGGTTGGGTAGTTTTTGCGCTGTTATATGCGGACAGACAGACGGACAGACAGACCGACAGAGAGACGGGCAGACGGACTGAAAGACGACTATAGGTGCTCGTATTTATATAACTACGAACGCATGTAAAAATAATCCAACTTTTATTAAAAAGCAGCTCAGCGCAAAGACACAGGCGTCACGGTATCGGCACCGGTGAAATTTAAGGAACCAATTTTCAAGTAATTCATATTGTAATAAATATCCTGTATTAATCAAGAATTTTAGTTCATTATTGATACGACTTTTATCATCCGAATGACTCGGTGATTAGATCCTCCTTTTTATTCAATTTTTAACGTAAGTTAACTAAAAAGTCTACAAGAAAGAAAAGAACAAAAATTGCTATTTCAAGCAAATGACACTTTCTGGTACAGTCGGGGAAAAAAAAAAGTAAACACCCCCTACTAACTCTGCTACTAAATATAATAGAAGAACGTTACTGGTACCAAACAATTGGAAAACAAGTGCACTTTTATATGATGTATATAATATGTGCTTAGGGGCCTTCTACAAATCAAAATCAGGCTAAACTTTGTTTTTGTCAATGGCAACACCCAATTTTGACAATATATTTTAAATTTTCAGTTCAAACTATGCCTAGAAACGGAATTTCAAGTCATTAGGATTATAAGCTTTTGAATTATAAACATTCGAAATTTAGAGCTTCTAATGTTAAATTACATTGTCATATTTTTATTAATATCTCCAGAAATTTTAATCGTAATGTGATAATTTTTGTGTGTGGTTATAATACTAAAAAACCCAAACGTAAATACATTGAATTTGTAACATAAAAAATTTAGAATATGAATTATGAAATTAATTCTCGAAAAAAATGTTAATTGCAACCTACAATTTTTTTTGATAGATTGATATTTATTAAGTCCTGCTTCATGCAAATTCTCAATTTAAAATTTTTATTACAAATAGTTTTCGAATTATGATTAAAAAACTTCAAAATGATGGTTTAAGGGGCCGTCTATGATGAACCTAAAAGCATAATTGGAAAAAAATTATATATATTTTATTCATTTTATTGAAACATTTGGGTTAACAATAGTTGAAACATATAAAGCGAGTGAAATGGTCATATTGGCAAGAAATAATACTTTAATAGATGTGACATAGTCATTCTGTAGCATTTCAACAATAGAATACGGAAATTCAATTTGGATATAGCCCCTAAAATAGGCTCATTTTGAAATAATTAATTTCTCGGAAACTAATTGTACGAATTTAATGAAAATTTTGATTTAGGCTAATTGAAGGGTGTAGAATTTATTTATGGTGTCAAACTTGGTATTGCTATTAAAAAAAGCAAAGTTTGGGTCCGTTTTGATATATAAATGGCCCCTTAAGCCAATTTTATATACATCATTGAAAAGTAGACTTTATTTCCAATCGTTTGGTACCAGTAACTTTCTTCTACAATAATATGTTGCAGAGTTAGTAGCAGTTGTTTGCTTTTTTTTCCAAGACTGTACATTTGAATATAAGGAGTCAAATACCTTTAAAAGTCATAAGACAGTGAATGTTTAAGAATTGTTAATTTAAACTATTGGACCCGCTTGTTCAGCAATTATTTTTAAACAATTGTTTCGTTCAATAATTCAGTAACATATAGTTGTCTAATAAAATAGGCGAATGTATGTACAAAACATTTGAAAGTTGAGCACAGTTTTACACTAAAAAAAATGTACAACTTTTATTAAAAAGCAGCTCAACGCACATATTCAAAGACGCAGACGTCACGGTATCGGAACCGGTGAAATAAAAGGAGCCGATTCTCAAGTAATCCATATTGTAATAAACATCCCTGTGTTATCAAGAATTTCAGTTCATTATGGATACAGTTTTTATTATCCGAATGACTCAGTAATTAGATGCTTCTTTTCATTCAATTTTAACACAAGTTAACTAAGAAGTCAACAAGAAAGAAAAGAACAAAAATTGCTATTTCAAGCAAATAACACTTTCTGGTACATTTGAATTTAAAGAGTCAAATACCTTTAAAATGTCATAACCTCCTCGGTTCTGAAGTATCACATGTGATACTTCAAAACCGATGAGGATATAAACTAAACTATTTGATTTTTTTATATTTTTACTTTACTTCTATATAGCTGAATGTTTTAGGCTTTGGATCAAAATCAATAAATGGCACCACTGGTAATTATTTCTTTGTAAAATAAGTGTTATTTTCTTCTGAGTTTGCAAAATGTGTTCCAGACAGTGTGTCCAAGAAAGTAAGAAATTTTCATAATCAATTAATTTAAACGCTTTACAGTAAAAACTTTCGAGGATTTGTAGATCATTCAATTAATTAAAGCCACACCTAGTTCAGAACTTTATATATATATATATATATAGATATAGATATTTATGGACACAATAACGTATATAATTCAGAACACCTTGACTGATACCTAAAATCAAGGTGCAGAAAACCTCGATCAAGTTCGTTAATGGGCAAAATCAGACCAAGGGGGTAGAGATAGGAAGGGTTTTGTGAAAGCAGAAAAAAACGATAACTTCTTAATTATAATAGAGTTATAACATCTACGCCTAATCTTAATAATAATATAATTATAAGAGAGTCCATTGAAATTTATTTAAGAGGTTCAGGAGTTTGTAACGATACATTATTTTTTCGTATCCCGAATTTATGTGTTGAATGGTTGGACAACTTACAAAGTCGTGACATAGAGGGAACACGTGGGATCGCGAAAAGGTAGGGCGCGTTATATGATTACTTGCTTATATTTCGATGATTTTTTCCATTTTTCATAGGCATTGTATTTGTAATTTTCTGTTATACATTCTGATGACGACTCAGTAAAAGAGTTGAAACATGTCAATATAGTATTTCAAATGAAAATCAAATTTCAACTTTCACAGTAATTGCTTAAAAGGCGCAAAGGCCAACATAGTGAAAAAGATTCCAAGCCGGGACTCGAACCCGGGGCATCAGTATAGCGCACTGACGTTCTACCGACTAAACCACTTGGAACGATACCTAGCTCGGAAAATTTCTCACTATTATATGTTGGCAAGGCTACAAACGCAGCACAATATGGAATATTTATCGTGAGTCACCAACCTGGGACAAACACGAAACATAATTAAATCCAGCATCGATAGAAATTATATTAATACATGGAAATTATTCCAGAGAGAAACATTCGCTTTGCATACAATATTTCAAATGAAAATCAAATTTCAAATTTCACAGTAATTGCTTAAAAGGCGCAAAGGTCAACATAGTGAAAAAGATTCCAAGCCGGGACTCGAACCCGGGCCATCAGTATAGCGCACTGACGTTCTACCGACTAAACCACTTGGAACGATACCTAGCTCGGAAAATTTCTCACTATTATATGTTGGTAAGGCTACAAACGCAGCACAAGATGGAATATTTATCGTGAGTCACCAACCTGGGACAAACACGAAACATAATTAAATCCAGCATCGATAGAAATTATATTAATACATGGAAATTATTCCAGAGAGAAACATTCGCCTTGCATACAATATTTCAAATGAAAATCAATTTTCAAATTTCACAGTAATTGCGTTTGTAGCCTTGCCAACATATAATAGTTTTCCGAGCTAGGTATCGTTCCAAGTGGTTTAGTCGGTAGAACGTCAGTGCGCTATACGGATGGCCCGGGTTCGAGTCCCGGCTTGGAATCTTTTTCACTATGTTGGCCTTTGCGCCTTTTAAGCAATTACTGTGAAATTTGAAATTTGATTTTCATTTGAAATATTGTATGCAAGGCGAATGTTTCTCTCTGGAATAATTTCCATGTATTAATATAATGTCAATATAGATTTTTAATTTACTTTTAATGTGTTTTTATAACGTCTTTTAAGGAAATATATATTTTAATATTGTAATATAATTAAAGACCTTCTGTTTATTACTCCGAAAATTTAGGTTTTTGATAATTAAATTGATAGTTTAAGGGTGTTAGCCAACTTAGATCCGTATTTGTGCACCTAAATTACCAGTCCCCTAAATTATAAATTTCTGAAAACGGGCTCCTTCTGTCAACTATGGTGTCTTTTTGATTCTGCAAAATCAATGAATGTGTATTTGCAGTGTTATTTTACCTTCGGGTTTGAAGAGGATAAGACAGTGAATGTTTAAGGATTGTTAATTTAAACTATTGGACCCACTTGTTTGACATTTTAAAGAAGTATTTATATATATTTATTGTTTTTAAGTCGTAAATAGGTTTTAATCACATATAAATATTAGTCTTCAATCAATTTGAAGTCATAAATCATAAATCTTCCAGTGTGCGCAGAATAACATTCACGTAACATAAAACCAGAAATGTTTAAATAACGAAAATTGACTGAAGGTTGATCGTGGATTAGAATCCCTTGAAATATAGTTTCTGTTATTCTATAAATGGAATCATAGTTACTCGAATTTTCCCCAAAGGTTCTTTTCATGTTTCTTTGATACGTGAAGAAAATCTTGCAAAAAACACAAATGATACTATGTCTAAATCCAATTGATTTCATTTGCTTGCTGATAGATATAAGATAGCTGTGCCAGCAATACCCGAAGGGAACCCGATTTGGGCGGAGTATTCAGCGACAGAAAGAAAATCACTATTCTTTCCAAATAACATGAACACATGTGTATTTCAATAGGCATTCATGAAGCCAAATAGAAAATTGTTTGATCTGTTATAACCCTAACGGATAATATATGAAAATTAATTTTGTATTGCAATTTAGCCAAACCATTAATCAACTGGCGTAATTGAAATTTTAACGTATATTACCAAATGCCAAACGAACGTTAGGGAATTCCGAATATAATGAAAACAATAAAATATAGAAAATGATTAGTAAGCCATAGTAAGTACAACATAGTAGGTATAGCGGAAAATAAAATAAAGAACAGTGCGTAATTGCAAGATGAATATCTATTTGTATATGCAATAAATCATGAAGATTATTAGGTCAATAAATTATTTTGAGATGGAATACGATAATCAAGCAAATCTCCAATAGATCCATGCGTATATGTTTTGTATACACGCATATAAGTATTAATATTTGTTATATTTTTGTACTCTAATAAGGTATGCATGTAAAAAAGCCTTGTAGTTGTGTTGCAAAATCGTGCAGTGGGTTTGAAAAGTAATATTGCTGACATATACGGATGCCGCAGAATAATAAACTCACCAAAGAGAGCTTCGATGTCGTTCATAAGCAATATGAGCGTTGTTTAATTGTAAATATGTAGATACATAAAGGAACTCTTCACTACCCTAATATGCAAAGGAACATTTCGATATATAAAGGAATTTTGCAAAATTCTTGAATTATCGATAGAAGAATTGTGAAATCAAGATGGATTTCAGTTGTGTTTGGAAAATCTTTGATTTTAATGGATACCGTAATTTCGGACTGATATCAATATGTTTTATTAAATTTAAGTTTATTCAACTCAATTAGATGTCTTTCATTTAATCCAAAATAAAACCATAATTAAACATTGAAATAAACTAATTTCATCCTATTTTGAATGTGGATACTTTTGACTGTGGCATTAGATAACAGTAACGGTCCACGAAGATCACTACACTTTTTTAACACGTTAAGTGCCACGTCAATCACCGGTGACTGATACTGAACTTCCCGTTTAGGCCGCGTTAGTCATCGGTGACTGACACTCATAGATTGTGTAACGGGAATCTTATTTCGTGGCCCAAACGGAAAGACAGACAAAATAGACTTGGCATCCAACGTGCTAAATAAATAACTGCTAGTTTCTTACATTGCAAAATTGTTTCTGTACTCACACATTTCGCTATAGCATTAAATAAAAAAATACTTTAGTTTGATTTTTCTTTCTTAACGAAATGCATATATAACTAGAAAACAGGGATTCTGGTTTTTCAGAATTTAGTGTCGCCCCCGATGAAAAACAAAAATATATGTATATAAATATAGATAGTCAAAATATATTTCAGTTTTAAGACTTAAAATCACGCTTTTATTTTAAATAAAATAATGTCACCCACGTCCGGAGGAAGAATTCCTCATTTAAGATCTAATCTTAAACAACATCTACAGTAAAGTATGCATACAATGTCACTATTACTAAATAACACACAAATCCTAAAAAAAAAAATGTGATTTCGTCATTCAAGAAACTCTACAAAAAACTCGGCTATCTTATGATTCATGTGCCTTCATTTGTTTGTTATATTAATATAGATACTTAAAATTAAATATAGTTTATAGTAGCTGCATGTTTTATCAGAAATCATTCATTTATATGTTTTCAAAATAGAAAGTATTTTAATTACACTTTTTCAGTTGTTATGGGAAAATAGCAACAAAAAGATATAATTACTATTTTACAACTATTTTTCCTTTACTTTCTACAGAAATGGAATACTTCAGTTGCTTACATTAAAACAAATCTTTATAAATTACAAAAAAAAAAAATAATATCTCAAAAATAAATTGAGATGCAGTTTTCAAACAAATTGCATTTGAAAGTGCATTTTTATACTAATACGACGGTATGAAAATTGAAAATTTGCGACGCTTAGAAGTTTAAAAAATTGCAGTAGAGTATTTAACAGTAAGGTTAGTTGGGGCAACTGGGCCATGATTTTACAATGTGACTCTGGAGCTTCTGACAATTCAGCTTGAAAAAGCTATTGTTCATTTGAATTAAAGTCTGAACTTCTGTAAATGTGTTCAGTTAGGTTCTCTCTATCAGACAGAAATACTCAAAATTACATTTTAATATTTAAAAGTATAAAAATATGCATATTTCATCTTTCTTTCCCCATGTTGCCCCCAAAAATGGGGTAACTGGACCAGGGGGGGGGGGTCTATGTTCAACACGCGTTTATATTTTTTCATGTCGGATATCAGGTCCTGTTTGAAAAAGTGTAAAGAACTTAAAAAAAATTAAACCAGGTAGATCATGTAAATTATATGTCAATAAACAGCATTTTAAGGGAAACCTTTGCTGTCAGTGTTTCTAAAAAAAGCACTAAAAGTGAAAATATTAGATTTATTTATACCAAAAACATAAAACTTAAGTAAGTACTTATGTACTTTAGTATAGATAATAAGTATAAAAGTCACATGGGTATTTTAAGGAAAAAAATAGCAAGGTACATCTATGAACAAACGGCTACGTAAGTACTTAAGTACTTTATCTTTATCCAGGGGCCGCATTATAAAGGGAAAATTTTACTGTTCCTACAAGAACCTTTAAAGATAAATGCGATGAAGATATTATTTTCAAAATAGTGGTACGAACGATAAAAGTTTTCCTATAGAATCCGACCCCTGTGTATAGTACAATTTCAAGGTCTGGCTATCTCGCTTTCAGTGGCAAGGTACTTGCATTCGTAAAATGTTGAAATAATTTAATGGCACCAATATTTACAAGAGAATCTATCTGAAAACAAGTAAAAGTATATTTTCGCGTACTTAATAAAGGTGAAATTTTCATTATAAATTTCAGGTGCAAATATGGTAATTAAGAATTAATATTCGCCTCTCAAGGGGTCAATAAATTTGGTTCTATACCACTCAATATGCTTTTTTTAAATTTCATTACGTAATTTTAATAAGGTATTCTATCATTTTCTTTATTGTGAGCAAAAAACAATGGAGAAATTTACTTCCCGTAGTTAGAGAAACACAAAAATATTACGTATAACTATTGGGGTAACTGGATCCAGCATGGTCCAGTTACCCCGGATACATGTCCCAGTTACTTCATTCTTGAAACATTTATGGGGTAACTGGGACACCGGGCTTACATTTGAAACACGAAGTAAATATGCATAGATACCTAATAATATTAATGTAGTTATATGTCTAATCTTTAAAGAAAATATTGTTTAATAAAAGTACTTACAGTATTTTAATAAAAAGCCGAGGAAGTTCAACCATATTGACGTTGTTTTTTAAAAAAAAAACGTAAATTTTTGACAACCTATCACAGCAAAGTGAGAGTTATGATTGAGTTGATACAAGTTGTTTTAGGAAGTAGAGCTTAAGGGGCATTGCTCACAAAAGCTAAAACTTAAAAAACACCAACAGTTTTTTATAAAATAGCCTATGGCCCAGTTACCTCGTGGGTCCAGTTACCCCAACTAACCTTACCGAGATACATCTGCTTTGTTTTACGGCTGGCTTATACAACGAACGTTATTTTTTGGAGATTACAGTTTATTTGTTGAGAGAAAGAAATACTATATCGGGGTCTAAAAAGCAAACACATGTTATAAATTTATTCTTTTTTTTCTGTTTAATTCATTTGAAACTTCAAAATAATTTAACATTTCCGTCCAAACATTAGCAATATATTTTCAATTATTTGAATTAACTTTAACATACATTATCAAAAGAAATCAAACTTATTATTCTTACCCCGAAATTGAAATCTGGCGGCTTAGACTTCGGACACTGTCTTCTATACGCAACACAAAATTCTTCCCATGTAGTATTCTGCGATCTACATTTTTCAGGATAGGTTTTACAAAGTCGTTGACGAAAAACTCTGGAAGTTACAAAATGATTTTTAAAGTGCATTTGTAAAACCAAATATTTATCTTTGAAATGTAGAGCATAGTGATCTAAATATTTTGCTATATTTAGTTCATTCATAACAACTATGTCCTTGAAATGGATTATCAATAAAATTTACAATATTTCTCAAGCAATTGTATAAGAAAGCAAGTACAAGTTGTCACCCAGTAGTAAAATGGCTTAAAATTAAAGCGCAGCGTGTCAAAGTCGAGCGATTTGTCCACTTCAATTTGACAGTTTAAGAGGAGCATCTATTCGCAATGTATCGATCAATTACACTGAAATTTACCCCAAACATAGATTTTAGTAAGACAGAAATAATAACCTGCCCCGTTTTTTTTTTAAAATTTGATTTATGATCTGTGAAATCAAAATTCTAATGCAAACATTCTGCGCAATATTTCATATTAAAAAAAACTCACGAATCTTTTGTATAAAAGTATATTGCTAATACTTTTGTGTAACCCGATATTAGAATTTATACACCACACGTAGTATGCAAATATTTAGTCAAACATAGAAACGCATACCTCTTCGGAGAAATTCACTTCCACCTTTTACGCTCAAAGACAAATTTTGAGTGCAATATTTTCTGCACCTGTAAATTAACAATAACTCTTATGGACGTGATATTATACAGTAAGGATCTTATCATGCACCTAAATAATGTGTATAATTTCATTATGTTGGAAACAGCGTTTTAAGTATTTTTTCTCTTAGGCCATTATGTACCGTACTGCTTTTGAGTGATATTGTAAATGAATGATAAATGCTTTGAACATCATATTATACAGAAAAAAATATTTTACTGCACCCGACGATGGAATTTCATGTTAGCAAGCATTAAACTCCTGCTTTACAGCACCTGCCTATAATTTTTATTGCATTCGACATTTATGCACACTACGCAGAGTTTCTGTTTAAGCAATTAATATTTTAAAAGGTATATTTGGCATTCTCACAATCTTTTGACTTTCATGTCCCTGAATAATAATTTTTATTTTAATACACTTTTTTGTGGTATTTTTATTTCATATGCTTGGGAACATCCCATTGCATGATTGCACAACAATATTAACGAAATAAATAAGTTTTGGACGATGTTGGGGGTCCAAACACCTGCAAAACACCTATACCGTCCCGTGTCCCTGATGCTGATTTTTAAGTTTGGAGCTGTCTGGATAAAATTGTTTCAATAAAAATAATTCGATGTAATTTTTTTCTGAAACTGAAACTATTGTTTTATAGGAATAAGCAGCTAAAAATTAGCCTGTACACATTTTTAGGGTTGTTATTATTTTTTAAACTCTGTCACTAGGTTTTAGATTTTTTACCATTCCTCTTCTAAATTCATACAGAAAATCACTTCAGATGCAGTCACAGAATTTTTTTTAAGTTTTTTTCTAATGCAGAAGTATGCTAGAGAAATAATGTCTAAAATTCTTTGGCAGGAAATTTACTGTAGAATTTAAATCAACATTTAAATATCAATTTCAAGCAACATGGCTTTATTGGTAGTCTCACCGTCCTTAAGGTTTATTCCTGCACTTTTCGAGGTAAATTATTATTTTTTTAATTTAATCCAATGTAAATAACTGTTTCTAAAAATCAATGAACATTTTGGCTACCATTTAGTCTTAACATGATCTGCCTAAAATAGGTGGCAATTTTCCTTGCTGTTCCATCCTTACCGTCCCTTTTTACCTCATTTTGTCCCTTTTTCCCCAAATTTGTCCCTTTTTTCCCCACTTTGTTCCTTTTTTCCTATAGCATCCCTTTTTTTACATTACTGTTCTTTCTTTAACACCCCTTTAAAACAATGTTATACCAAAATTTTGTACTAAAAATACTACATTGTTACTATTTTTTAATTGGATATCCTGTGGGTACTGTGCAAATTCATTATATCTAAAAATTTAGAAGAAAATAGAAAGTTATAGTGGTAAAATGGTAAGCAAAATTAAACTCACAAGTTTAACTTATACCTCAGTTAAATACAAAAATTTTAGCTGCTGACCATTTTTTCTTTATTTTGAATCATTAAGGCATTCGTCTATCAGATTAAAATGTTATTTTAGCAAGTTTAATTTCGCCAGATGTTTTTTCCCAAAAGTCAAAATATTGTGATAATGCCCCATATAGCGCTGTCTATCTATATCTTTTTGAACAATAATTTTAATAAATGTCGAGCACATATACCGATATACATGTTTTCAAATTTGATGTAATTGTGGCTCATATTTGTGGCAACTGTACAATAGTCTAAATTAAGAAAATTTAATTTAGGCAACATTTTATTTATTTCAGTAAACATGGAATATAAATTATAACTTTAAGAATGCCTTAATTCATCAGAGTGACGACATATGGGCATTAAAATTTCCTTGATCAGAAAAGGATTTTGGACAAAAACTTAGCATGCCTGCCCTTATCCACAAGGTAATATTCGTTTAGTTATCTAACTCGTTATCCAGATGCGTATCGCAAAGTTATGTAATATGAGTTATCAGAGAATGATTGTAACATAATTTCCAAGCTGAACATGCACCTTGTGCGTATGTCACCAGTCTTTTATAATTGGAAGCCTTAGTCATATTTTTGTTATGCTGGGTTGAGCTTAGGGAACCTGCTCCGTTTTGAAATTATCATAACATTTGACATTTCCAATAGAAACTAAAATTTTGACATGAAATTTAGAGTCCGCGGTAAAAATCCTTGGATGCCAAACGGGAAGTCATTCCATAGATTAGTTTAGGAATTACGAGAAATAAATTTTGGAACTACTTATTAAATTCCTGTTTAATCATAGTAAAACGAACTGCAATGTTCATTGTTTTACGCTCTTATATTCAACTAAATTTGATTTTTGTATGTAAAGATGAAATTTTCTAATTGATTTTTTATACTTAACCCTTTAGTGCGCAGCTTTGCATATATGCAAAGAACACTGTTTTGAATTTAACAGATTTTTTTCTACTCGCATATACCTAATTCACACCAGAAAATTAAAATAGCAATATTTGCTTTAATTAAAAAACAGACACTCCGTATTTAAATAAAGAGAAATTAACCATTGACACTTTCTGGTGTAAAGTCAAATTCTCTGAACTACATAATTTCTAGAACGTATTCTATTATGGGAATTAAAGGGTTAAAAGTTAATGTTTATAAAATAAATAATTATATAAAATAAGGTATTTGGAGAGATATTTATTAAAGTATTTACTAATTTGCATTATTTTAGCGTAAAACAGTCACACGACAGTAGTTTTTACTTATATTGCAGATGTGCAACAGAAGAAAAGATTGACGTGTTATACGAAAAATATATCTCTGATTTTTTTTTTATTATTTTTCCTGCATTGTAAACCTTTTAGAGTATCATATATAATTTTTTCGAAACAAAATAATAAATCGCGCATTTAAGGGTTAAGATTGTGGCTACTCATAATCAAGGCGCTCTAGTTGTGTCTTCTGTGGATAATGTTTGAGTATCTCGGGCTATTCTCAAATTTGAATATAAGTGCACTTTACCAAGATTTGGACGCCCTTCGATGTCGTCGGACATCGATTCGAACTTTCAAGATGCTGGATACGGAGTTTTTACGAGATGCAAGATCTTGCTACAAGGACACATCTTTTTATATTCGTTGGTAACTGGCAGCGGTTTAACACGTTCACGCCGGCGCGGTGGGTCACACTCGAAAGTCTCAGAGTTGTCAAGACTCCGGCTTTTTCCACACCACTATTATTTTAGAGCAAATGTTGTTCTATTTAGATCGCCCGATTGTTCTAATTAAATAAAACAACATTTTTTGTATTAAAATACTGGTATCCAAAAGCCGGAGACTGGACAGCTCTGAGACAGTCGAGTGTGACCCACCGCGCCGGCGTGAACGTGTTCACGGTAGGTCACACTCGACTGTCTCAGAGCTACTAAGTCTCCGCCCTTTTGGATACCAGTATTTTAATACAGAAAATGTTGTTTTATTTAATTAGAACAATTGAGATATTTAAAAGAACAACATTTTCTCTAAAATAACAGTGGTGTGCAAACAGCCGGAGTCTTGACAACTCTGAGACAATCGAGTGTGACCCACCGAGTCGGCGTGAAAGTGTTAAAGAACTTGTATATAAGCTTTGAAGTTTATTAAGGATATGGGGTGCTCAGCAACTTGTTATGGTCTTTAGTTTATGTTTTCAAGGTCAAAGTGCAGGCGAAATACAGACTGGCCTTAATTAAACGGCGCTGTTTTAACACGTTCGCTGAAAAAGCTGAGATAGTGCATCTGTTCATACATGCCAAGATGATATCTGCAATTTAGTACTTTTAAATTATTTTCTGTTTTATTATTTAAATACTATATATATGACGAATTACTTTTAGCAACAAATAAATTCACACGAGTATTCTCGTAGTTGGCAGCGAACGTATTAAAATTGTCTACAGCCGAAACTTTTTTAATTTTGTGAAGGGCATAATGAAGGTAGTGAATTTGTTTGAGCGATTTTTTTAAAACTTCGCCACCAGCGGGCGTTTTTAATGAATTACACATTTAGCATACGTTTACGATACTTTACAAGTTTAGTGAAATTTTCAGGTACCTTACTGTAGTCGTAAGATAACATGTTCCGGAGTTGAAAGCAGTGTGTTTTGTGGAATTTTAAAAGCATTTTGTGAAATGCTATTTTTAAGATCAGGTAAAGTTTATAAACAGAATTTTTAAACTACCGTAAATGTATGCTAAACGTGTAATTCGTTAAAAAACGCCCTCTGGCCTTTGAACAATTTTTTCTCTTAAACAAATTCCCATCCTTTTATTATGTCTCACACAATTTTTTCCAACTTCCTGAAAAATAGTTTCGCCTGTAGGCAACTTTAAAATAGGGTCGTTTAATTATACCCTGTATATATGTGTATATTTTAAGATTTAGCTTTGTTTCTAAAATTAAATAAAAGTCGCAAGTTTTGACATTTACAGCGTATTATCTTTCACTTCTCCATCAAATTATCTATGCTCATATGTATGGATTTTGTTTAGTGCTAAACTGATTAGGAATCAAATTTAAGATTTTAGTTATTCTGTTTGCTGACAGATGTCAGCACTATGCATTCTGTGCTGTTGTGAAATCTTAATTATGACATCATCAGTTAGTTGATGTTTGTTTTTTTGAGAATGTGGTATGGAGCATGTTGCTCCTGCTGCATTATTGTCTTTCTTTATTCTATTAAATTTATCTGCACCCAGTTTAGGCAGGGGATATATTTTTATAATGTAATTTAAGGCTTTCATGTGATGATAGCATACTAATTAGAGCGTTTATTTTAACTAGAGAAATTTGATTCTGAAACCAGAACTGTATATTTCATTGTGTGTGAAGTTTTGTAAATGTCAAGATTTTTTTTTTTTTTTTTCTCTCTGTTGTAAAATAAAATAAGAAAAAATCATGGATTTCTATTTCTTTCTTCAAATTCTCTACATAAAGAAAATTGGATGCACTTATATGTGAGTACTTACTTTGTTTTGAAATTGTTCTCTGATGCTAAAGCTTAATTTTTTCTACTGAAGTTGCATTTAGCAAGATATTATTTTAGAATATGAGAACAATCTAGTATCTTCTTTATTGAATTGATAAAATAAAAAAAATAGTATTCTGCACTATTACGTTTTGATAGTTGTTCTTGAAAAAGAAAATTGTTCTCAAGAGTATTATGATTTATTTACTTGTTGTTCTCAAGAACATTATGATTTATTTGCTTGAAATATTTGAATATTTAATTATTATGGTGAATTATTATTTTACATTGAAGAATTTTGAAGAATTTTAATTTTATGCACATTTGAGAACAGGCAATTCTGTTGTTTGTATGAAAGAATAATTATGAACATTTTATAGTAGTTCTGTTTTTGAATTTGATTTGTTCTGTGTTTTGAATTTAATTCAGTTACTTCTGTTTTTGAACTTAATTTGATTAGTTTTGTTTTGAAGCAATTCTGATTGCTTTTGATTTTGAAGTAATTTTGATTAGTTTTCTATTGAAGTTATCTGATTAATTTTATTTTGGAAATTATTCTGCTTATAAGTTATTGTATAAAATGGATGATTATGAAAAAAAATCTGCTCAAATTAAAATTGAGAGAGGTAGGGTGAAAGGCTCTGTAACTAGATTAGAGAATAGTTTTGATAATGTGAATACTAAGAATGAAATTTTGATTAGATTACAAAGATTAGATGATTTACTTAAAGAGGTCTTAAGATTAGATTCTTGTTTAAATGATGATGATTCTGAATTAGCAGAATTTGAAGACAGGTATTTTCAGTTAAAAACTAAATATCAAAACAAACTAGATTCTTTGAATCCTTCAGAAGTTGTTAGTGTTGCAACACACAATTCTGTGCAAGGTTCTTCTGTTACTATTCCTAATCAATGTAATATTAGACTACCAAAATTGAATATTCCAGTATTTTCTGGAAAATTTTCAGAATGGACAAATTTTAAGGATATGTTTGTCTCCACTGTCCATTCACAAGTAGGTTTAAGTAACATTCAGAAATTCCAGTTACTTTCTGAAGAACCAGCTACATTAATGAAGCACATTCCCCTTTCTAATGAATCTTATCAAGATGCTTGGGAAAAGTTATTAAATCGATATGATAAAAAGAAACAAATAGTTAATTCTTTGATTAAATTATTTTTAGAACAAAAATCAATTCTGTATCCTAATAGCATAAATATAAGGAATTTTCTGAATACTAGTGATGAAGTTATTAGGGGTTTGAAAGCTGTTGGTGATGAAGCTACAAATAGAGACCCATGGTTAATATATTTGTTATTTCAAAAACTTGATCCGGAAAGTCGAAGACTTTGGTCCATTGAAAGTACAGAAAATGAATTTCCCACTTTGAAAGAATTTCTTGATTTCTTAAGTGTAAGATGTTATTCTTTAGAGCTCATCTCTAACAATGAAAGTGATATGAAACATTCCAAAAGTTCAAATTTTGTTGGTTCCAAGTACAGTTCAAATGATAAGCAATCAAAGGTGTGCTTAAAGTGTCAAGGAATACATCCAATCTATAAATGTGTTAAATTTAAATCCATGGATGTTGTTGCTCGAAAGAACTTCATTAAGCGTAATAACTGTTGTTTTTTATGTTTAAACTCTCATAAAGTTAAGGAATGTCCAAACTCTCATTTGAAATGCTTTAAATGTGAAAGTATACATAATACACTCTTACATGAAGATAATAAAAGTAATAATGCTTGCATTGCTAAGTTTGAAAATAAAGTTTTTCCAAATTCATCTGAGAATAAAAACCACCATTCAAATAAAGAATTTGTACAGGAGTCAACATCTCATGAATTATAAATTCTAGTGCTTCTTTCGAAAATTCAAAATGTGTTTCTCTCCTACCTACTGCTAAAGTTCTCTTATATAATAAGGAAAATAAACCTCATTCTTTTAGAGTTCTACTCGATTCTGGTTCGGAATGTTCTTTTGTTAGTGAAAATGTCATAAGAACTTTAGGGTTAAAAAGAAAGAATGACAGAATTCAATTAAATGGAATTGCTGGAGTATTGGCTGGACAAACTCGTGGTTCAATAACTCTTACAGTAGGTTCAAAGCTTTCTAATGAGTCCTTAAAGGTTCAGGCATACATCCTGCCTAAGGTAACATCTCAATTACCTGCGGAATTACTTGATACAAAAAATATAGAGTATCTTAAAAATATTACGTTAGCAGATGAAGATTTCATGAAACCACAAGAATGTGATATTATTTTGGGATCTGACTGTTTCTTTACTATTTTAAGATACGGTAGAATTGTTAGTACCGAGAATGAGCCAATTGCCCAAAACATTATGTTTGATTGGGTGGTAGCCGGAAAATTGGAACCTAAATGTAAATATTCTTCTAGTATTCAATCTCATTTTCTTAGTGTTGAAAACGAATCCAATGTTGATCTATTATTGCAAAAATTTTGGCAAGCAGAAGAAGTAGATGTTAATAAACCCCATTTGTCTGAGGAAGAAGAATTTTGTGAACAACATTTTTGTTCAACTTACAAGGTAACACCAGAAGGTAGATTTGAAGTTAAATTGCCAGTTTATAAAGATGTGATGTCATTAGGCGATTCTAAATCCATGGCAGTGTCACGTTTGTTTGCTATGGAGAGAAAATTTCAATTTGATAAAAATTTTGAAAATGAGTATAGAAATTTTATGCAGCAATATGAAGACCTTGGTCATATGACACTTATGGACAAAAATTCAAATCCCACAAGCAACAAAGTATATTATCTTCCGCATCATTCTCTTATAAAAAGCGACTCTATTTCTACAAAGTTACGTGTGGTGTTTGATGGTTCATGCAAACCTCCTAATGCTAATTCGTTAAATTCTGTTTTAACAGTTGGACAAATTCCACAACCAAATCTTTTCGCCATTTTGATAAGATTTAGAGCAAATCCTATTGCTTTTACCGCTGATATTCAGCAGATGTATAGACAAGTTTTGATTGCTCCAGATGATCAAGATTTTCAACGTATTGTTTGGCGAGACTCAGCATACTCAGCTATAAAGGAATACAGGCTGCGAACTGTTACATATGGTACATCATCAGCTCCATTCTTAGCTACTCGTTGCTTATTTCAAATTGGAAAAGATATTGAAAGAGATGATCCTGTAACCGCTTCAATAATTAAAAGTAGTTTCTACATTGATGATTGTATGTCCGGTTCTCGAGTGAAGAGGCTATTAGAATTATTGAAAAACTTTCACCGGCTTTAGAAAATAGAGGTTTTCATTTACGGAAGTGGAGATCCAATTTTTCTGATGTAGTGAATCATTTATCTTCAAATGCTCTTGAGTCAACAAATTTAGAAATTAATCCTGATGGCTGTTCCAAAGCCTTAGGGCTTATCTGGGATTCATCAAACGATGTTTTTGTCTTTAAAGTTAATTTACAATTTGATGATAACATAACTAAAAGAAAATTTCTTTCACAATCTGCCAAATTATTTGATCCATTAGGATTTTTGGCTCCATGTACTGTCTCTATAAAAATGTTTTACCAGCAATTGTGGTTGATGAAGTTAGACTGGGATACTGCTCTTCCTGAAAATTTCTAAGCAAATTGGAAGACATTCCAAAAGGAATTTGAACAAGTTTGTTCTATTCAAATTCCCCGATGGGTCCAAGTTTCCAGTAAAGAGCTCATTTTACATGGATTTAGTGATGCATCAGAATCAGCATATGCCGCCATCATATATATGGTTCAAACTGGTGAAGTGAAGTCAAAGGTGACCATTTTAGTTGCTAAAAGCAAGGTAGCACCCCTTAAATCAGTTTCCATTCCAAGGCTGGAGCTCAATAGTGCTTTACTACTTTCCAGACTATATTCTGTATTAGTGACTATTTTGAATACCTTCGTTATTACGTTTTATGCATGGACTGACTCGCAAGTAGTTCTATCATGGCTGTCATCTCATCCTAGGTGTTGTAAACCTTATGTGGCCAATTGAACCTCAGAAATTCTTGACTCTGTTCCATCTGACTGTTGGAGGTATGTTCCAGGCAAGGAAAATCCAACTGACATTGCTTCTAGAGGTTTATCTCCTAAGGATCTTCCTCATTGTTCCCTTTGGTGGGAGGGTCCAAAGTGGCTTTCTTTAAGTCAAGAACATTGGTCTGAACAACCTCAAATAAAAACTAATTTAGACACTGTAAATAAAGAGAAAAAGAACTCTAAATTTTGTTTTCCAGTAACTATGAATAATTCTTTGATTGATTTACTTGTTGAAAAATATTCTTCTTTTACTAAAATTATTGATGTTTTAGCCTTTTGTATTAGGTTTGTGAGAAATTGCAAACAGAAAGTTGGCAAAATGAACACCAGTCCTTTGAGTAAAGCTAAATTTCTTCCTTTATCGACAAACGAAAGAAGACATTCAGGTAATTTGATTATTTCTTATATTCAGCAGCTATATTTCGTAGATGAAATTAGTTGTATTAGGTCAAACAGATCAGTTTCTAAAAAAAGTTCTCTGTTTTCACTTTGTCCTTTTATTGATAGTGATGGTTTACTTAGGGTGGGAGGTAGGCTGAGAAATTCACCCCTCCAGTACAATGCAAAACATCCTGTCATTATGCCAACTCAACATAAATTAAGTGTGTTAATTCTTAAATATTTTCATGTTATGCATTTTCATGCTGGGTTAAATTTATTATTGGGTATCATTAGACAGAGTTATTGGATTGTGCGTGCCAAGAAGATAATTAAAAATTATATTCATAAATGTGGTACCCGCTGTAGATATAGAGCAGCTTCTTCCAAACAGGTAATGGGAGATCTTCCTCTTAACAGAGTTACTCCTAATAGGACATTTTCTGCATGTCGAATCGATTATGCAGGGCCTATTAATATTTTGAAATATCCAGGTAGGGGAGAGAAAACTACTAAATGCTATATTGTTCTATTTGTTTGTTTTACAACTAAAGCTCTACATTTAGAGTTGGTGAGTGATTTAACCTCCGAGGCATTTATTGCTTCATTAAACAGATTTTGCTCTCGAAGAGGAGCTCCTCGACATATGTATAGTGATAATGCCACAACATTTGTAGGTGCTAAAAGGCAACTCTCAGATTTATATAAATTTATTTGCCCAATTGAAAGAAGTGAAAAATTTTGTTATTTTTTTGTCTCAAAGAAACATTGAGTGGAATATTGAGTGACCTCACCTCCAGTGAGTCCGCATTTTGGTGGACTGTGGGAAGCCACTGTTCGTTCTGTAAAATTTCATATCAAACGTGTAATTGGAAATGCTAATTTGACTTTTGAAGAAATTTATACATTTTTAACTCAAATTGAAGCTATCTTGAATTCTAGACCATTACTGGCAATTGATAGTGATAATTGATAGTGACAATTCAGATGGTATAAATATATTGACTCCATCTCATTTTTTAACTGGTGATGTCATAACTTCCCCAGCTGAACCTTTAAATGAGGAAAATTTGTCTTTACGATCTCGTTGGGATATTGTACAAAAATTGAAATTATGTTTTTGGAAAAGGTGGAGTATTGATTATTTGAGTACTTTGCAAAATAGAAAAAAAATGGAGAGTAAATACTGAAAATTTTAAAGTAAATGATGTAGTAATTTTGAAAGAGGATAATGTTTCTCCTTCTGTTTGGCCATTAGGCAAAATTATTGAAATTCATCCAGGTAAGGATGGTATAGTCCGTGTAGTGACTGTTAAAACCGCTAGAGGTATTTTTAAAAGACCTATTGTAAAACTTTGTTTTCTTCCTTTGCATCAAGAATAGCTTCTTGATGGGTGGGAGTATGTTCAGTGCTAAACTGATTAGGAATCAAATTTAATGTTTTAGTTATTCTGTTTGCTGACAGATGGCAGCACTATGCATTCTGTGCTGTTGTGAAATCTTAATTATGACATCATCAGTTAGTTGATGTTTGGTTTTTTGAGAATGTGGTATGGAGCATGTTGCTCCTGCTGCATTATTGTCTTTCTTTATTCTATTTAATTTATCTGCACCCAGTTTAGGCAGGGGATATATTTTTATAATGTAATTTAAGGCTTCCATGTGATGATAGCATCACATAATTAGAGTGTTTATTTTAACTAGAGAAATTTGATTCTGAAACTAGAACTGTATGTTTCATTGTGTGTGAAGTTTTGTGAATGTCAAGATTTGTTTTTTTTCTGTGTTGTAAAATAAAATAAGAAAAATTCAAGGATTTCTTTCTTCAAATTTTTTACAGATTTCATATTTTTATGTTTTCTAATTCTCAAAAATAACAAGGGGCTCACAAGACCTTTAAACTTTCAAAGAATCAGTTTTTGGTTTTTGTTGTATTCTGAATGTTTTAAAATTTCTCAACAATATGCAAAAAAACCCATTCAAAAATCTGCATTATTTTTTGAGTTTTAATCATTTATAGACGGTGAATATAATTGAATGCCCGTAGGTATTGAAAATTTAAAAAGCGTTTTCTCAGATTAGTACATTTAGATTTTGCGCCCACTGTTACTTTTAAACTACACTGCTTTCCAAAAATTAAGGAAAAACAACAAAAGTAGCGATTACTCAAAATGTTACAAGTGGATTTTAATAAAACTGAGCCACAATATACAACACATAGTAAGGTATCAAATAGCATTAAAGAAATTACCAGACGATTGCAATGTTTCAGAAATTAACAAAAGTATAAAATTAATAAGTCAGTTGGTATAGGAAATGTACCTTTAATATGGAGTCTGAATCACCCCTAGAAGCAAAACAGCACATACAGCGATGTGTGATAATGTCTATTATGCTATCGATAAGTTCGCTGAGAAGTGCGAGCCATTGCTCTTCTAAAGCAGTTGTAAGGTTTGCAAGGGTCTGAGGAGGGGGATTGAGAGCAGCGGCACATCTTCCTAAGGCATCCCAAACATGCTCAATGGGATACAAGTCCAGTGATCGAGCTGGCCATTCAACGCGCTGAATTGTTTGGTGCTGAAGATAATCTTGTACGATATGAGCCCTGCGCGGTCTAGCGTTATCGTCCTGTAACAGGAAATCATTAGCTATTGTACCTGCATAAAGACGCACATAAGCATCAAGAATGTCATCTCTATAGACGTGAGCATTCACAGTTCCATTTGGAAAGACAAAGGGGTCTGTATGTCCGCCCAAAGACATACCATCCCACACACAGACACTGCCTCCTCCATACGAATCTCTTTTATGAATGTTTGATGGATTATAACGTGTTCCATGTTCTCTCCTAATCAATCAACGCATATTATCGCTTTGGAGGCTGAACTGGAACTCATCCGTGAGGAGAACACGCCACCATTGATCAGCTGTCCAGTGGACATGTTGATGTGCCCAACTTAAACGTTCCCTCCGGTGACATGAGGTGAGCGGCACACAAATGTCTGGTCGCATCTCTTAAAGACCACCTTCATGAAGCCTTCTACGCACAGTTAACTTTCATACCAACCTTCCAATGTCTGCAGCAAGGGAGAATTCTAAGATGAGACGGTGTTGCTGTTCCATTCCTTCGTGCACATAACCGCAAATATTGTCATCGGTGCTTGTCGTAGCTCTTGCCCGTCCTTGGCTAAAACTTCTGGAGGCCGAACCAGTGGTTTGAAATAGTTTCCATAGTCTATGAAGAACAGAAAAACTCAGATTTAGCCATCTGGCAACCTCTATCTGACTTTGACCTGCATCCAATCTTCCAATAGCCCTATATTGCAGTTATGAGGACAAATGATACTTCGAGGTTATACTAATGAATTGGCTATCTCAGTTTTCTTATATCATAATCTCAGCGACCACAGCAGCCGTACTCTCTAGCATGCATTTTTATGGTACTCACAGAGGACGCAATCTGATTGCAGCGCCACTAATTTGCATTTTATAATTTTATTCAGTATCTTTTAGTTAACAACATATGAAAATTTCATGCGAATAGGTTCATTTTTGAACGAGTTATCGCTCTTTTTGTGATTTTTCCTTAATTTTTGGAAACCAGTGTATGTAAGCCACAGATAAAAACAAACCAATATGCGTTTCTTTATATTCCACCTGCTAAAACCAAAAACTATCACATATTTTGATTATTTATTTTTTTGCACTAGAAAAACTTGAAAATGTTTTTGAAATTTTTGAACTTTTTTTTATTTTGTGTTAAAATTAAATTTTAAACAAAAGTTTTTGCATATATTTTGTTTTTAACTTAGAAGCAGGTGTTTTATGATTCTATTTTGTTCAAAAATTGTTTTCTATATGCATAATTAAGACTTTTATCATGCGCGCAGCACTTAATCACGCATTAGTGAGATGAATTTTGAAATTTAAAATTTAATTATTAATTTTGTACATACAACATTTATTTTTCTGGATAATGAAGCTAAGGATACATACTTTAGACAGAAAGAGGAATAAATATATTAAATTTAAAAAATCAAAAAACCCGACTGCGTAAAAAGCGAACTAATTAATTATTTCTCATCAATATGAAAATATTTTTTATATTACTTACATTTTTTTTATTTACTTGTATTGATGACTTTTAAATTGTGTTTAATTATTAATTCCTATCTACAGACACTGTTTTGATGAGGCCTATAGTTGTCTATTATGAAGGTTAAAGTTACAGTAAAGGTAGAGATCCGAAGTACACAACTTCCAAGTTGTGTAATATTTAAACGAAGCTTCTGACTGCAAAATGGTCAATGAAGCATCATCTTCATTTTGAAAGACCAATCCAATGATATGCCACTCAATAGGGTACGTAAAAAATGTTTTTCGTCTCTACCGCCATTTCGTAGTTTACGGCCGCCATTTTAAATTTATAAAAATAAAACCTATCCTATAACCATTGGAAGGTTCAGACGAATCGATAGAGACCTCATTCATTAAAATCCATCCAGCCGTTGGGATGTTTCGAGGGTATAAAGAAATCCACATAACACATAACCCTTCTTTTCAGTAGGGTAAAAAAAGATCTTAATTCCATAGTATTTGTGTTTTGGTACTTTGAAAAAAAGGATGTTTTTGATTGTTTCGACACATTCAAAGGTCCTTTGCCCCCTTAAGGTATCTGCCTTCGTTCGGAGTGCTTTTTTAAAAAAAATCTACAATATTCAATAAATACATTATTTTTATTTCAATTGTAATGCACAATGATGAAAAAAACATAATATTCTAGCAATATCTTTATAACAGTACTAGGGGGCTCTGCTCCCTGCAAGCTACGCTCTCCAACCCCCGTTCAGACACCGCAGAATCTAAAAACACGCTAATCTGATGGGTTTTAAAAATATTAGAGAAGATTGAATTATACTGAAAAAAGCTGCAGATCGCCCTGTAAACGGGTTTCCATTCAATTCCCTTTGATTGCAAAAATTTAAGGGTGAATCAGTTGCTGTTAAGACATCCAATGGTTGTTTTCGTTTTTGATTAAAGAGGATCAGTTAAACATTTGAAAAGAAGCTAAAATAAAATAAATAAAGTATAAGAGTCTTTGTCTCCCGGTATTTTAAAACAATCTCTATAACAATAGCCTAAGTCATGTGACTATCATCAACAGTTCCAGGCGGACCACTTCGCTTTTTATACTCTAGGTGCCATTTTGGTACTTTAATGTTAGCCAGGCACCGGTGATAAGTCGTCAAATATTATTCTATCGCCATCATTTCATCTATATTATAATAGTTCAAGTCGTCAACTGCCATAAACAAATACGGTCTGATCCACTCGCCGTTCATATGAAAGTTTGGCAAAGATGTCATATATTGGCGTGATTTTTTAACGACGCCAATTTGGGGAACGCATCAACAGCATCAACAGCAACATCCGGCTTACCATATCAAGCAAAATAACGATACTTTGGCGCCAGTTATGTGCCCGTTCCGTATATGACATTGGCGTCAGAAAAATATCGCGCCAATATGGGACCGTAAGTTTTCCATTTTGATTAAAAAAAAAATCAAAAATTTTTTTTCGAAAGAAAACTACATAAAAGTTGCTATCGTCGCAAAGAATTCTAGGTACTGTTACGCCAGCAGGATGCAAATCTCGCCAATAGCTTTTTTTCAACTCGTCAGTTAGCATTTTTTTTCGAGTGGTAATATTTGGCCAGATACGCACCGCAGGTTTGGCGTGATTTTTATTTTTTTACGAAAATTTGGCGAAAACCTCATTTTCAAATACCAGTTACATATGCATTTTTGGTATTCCTTAGATACCCCGACGACCAAAATCTATCACCAAACTATAAGATTAAATGCCAATAATGGTTGATCGTAAATGTCACATTCACTTGACTTTAAGCAAGTTACAGGTCTTTACGTCATCAAGTGATTTTTATTTCGACGTTTTATTCGTATATTTATTAATGTTATACTAATTTATTTGTTCTTTCGTTATTTAAAACAAAAATTATGTCAATTTGTATAATTTGGCGATTTATATAATTTTGCGAAATTGGTCGACGGAATAACTAAGTAGTACTGTATTTCTTAATTATTTTCTAAAAGAAATATCAAAAAATTATTAATAATCATAGAACAAAATAATTTATATAATTTGTAAAAATAAATAAAAGTAAATAAACATTTATTATCAAATAAACAACAATTGCCGGGTTACCATGTAAACCTTTTCTGAAATATAAAAAATATATATCTGTTTGTTTAAAATTTGAGTTGCCATCATTAGAAAAATGTATATAAAATTAGAAAAAAAAATTAATATTTCGAAAACTAATTCGAATTAAAAAAATTCTAATACCAGTTTTGAAATCTGCGGATCAATATTGATTTTTGGTGTTAATTTCATTGCAAAGTATTCCATATTTTAGTAGAAATCGCCGTGAAACATAATCAGTTGTTTAATCAGTCAATTCATACTTTCGTTTCATACTTCCGTTTCATACTTCCGTTTCATAGATTCGTTTCATTAGGATTTTATATATATAGTGTAGATAAAAAATTGGATTTTTTTGCCATTTGTTTAGACAAATATCATGCTTACCTCAGACAGCGTTGACTCACTTCTACTAAATTCCTTTCAATTTCCTTTGTACTACATGCTACTATTACACTTACCTGTGCACGGAACTAGGATTAAGAACTAGGAACAAAATTAACTGTAATATTTCATAATATGTCAAAAAATACATATTTTTAATTAAATGTTACCATTGTTTTGAAATTTTACTACCCATAAACTAATTACATTATCACATAGAGCTTAGATTCTAGCCCAGAAAAGAGTGAGTAATGTGGAAATCATTCTGGCAGAATTTAACTGAAATATGTTTAAAACATTTTATGTAATGAAATTTATCGTACATGGAAATGACGGAAAAATTGATTTTTTCAGAAATTTTATTTAACCCTTTCATGGGCAAAATATTACAGTTGCTAAAATGTTGAAATGATTGAATGACACCAGGTTTTTGAACAATTTTGTTTCATAATAAGTAAAGGATTTTTCTTCAAATACATTATAAATTTAAAATTCCGTTTAAAATTTCTGGTGCCATTGTTGCATTTGGTAATTTAAATTAAGTAGGGCATATATATCCCACCGACCACGAAAGGGTTAAAGATTATACTTATCTATATTCTTACTAATCTATAATATTAATCTAAAACTATATAATAATGTTTATTAGAGTTTTTAAGTCAAAAAGTCAAGAAAACCATGTAATGAAATATTGTTTATATTTCTCCTGGTTTTTCTTCTCATATCCGGTATTAGACCCATTAATTCTTGTTTATTAAATTGACCATAACTCCTTTTCTATTAATCGTAGAAATAAAATTAAAACAGCTTTGGAATTATAAACGATTGCTTTTTCAAATAAAATAATAAAAAAGTTTTTATAATTTTTCACCAAAACGGTAATTTTTTTTTTATTGCAGTCATATTTACTTATCATTAAACTTATTATTTTTATAAAATGAAACATTTAAAATTTTACTTAATGATTGCATAAATTTCGAAACATATTTTCAAAATATGAGGAAAAATTCTTTAGAAAGTAAAATTTTCCTTAATTCTTAATTTGGGATATAAAAAGTTAATAACTAAAAAAGTGATTGATTATTTATCCATGGAAATCATTACAGCATTATTTAAAGAAACAAACATAATCTTTTAAACAAATTGCGTAAATAAACACTATTTGGCCTATAATGAAAATTTAATAATTATAATTTACTGAAAACCTATATCAAACTGCATGGCGTTACTCTGTCATACAACCATATGTTAGAAATAAGGTTTGAAAAATGAAAATTTTATTCATCATAATTTACGATATACAGGGTGTATCTGAAATGCTTCAACAAACTTAGGGGGGTGATTGCACTCATCAAGACGAACAAAAAATGCAATGGAACATAGGGTCGCAAATAACGTTTAAAGGGTGGAACTCGCAAAACTAATAAAAATATCGAAATCTCGCATGCTGCTTTTCCGCAGAACTGGCTAGTAGCACGAAACTGGTTTTCCTTTCACTTTGTGCATATCCGATCAAAAAGAGATAACAAAAACTTAGAAGAAAACCAAACAAATCTGTGAGCAGGAATCCACGTATGCAAATTTGAGCGTGTCCGCCAGTCGTTCCTCCGTAGATGTACTCTGTTTAATAATGTCCGCGGTCGACACTTTGAACAATTGTTGTAAAATATTTGTTTTCTCTGGCCATCATACGAGCTGTGTTGTACCTATTCTGTGCAAAAAATAATTTTCTGGAGTGTTACTTTTCTTGTCTCAGTTTGCCCCTTTCCAGACTCATTTTCTCGATTTTCATCCTTTAAACGTCATTTGCGACTCCATGTTCCATTGCATTTTTTGTACATCTTCATGAGTACTATCATCCCGCTAAGTTTGTTGAAGCATTTCAGGTACACCAAGTATAGAATTACTCACTAAGAAAAGGATCGTCTAGCTATCCATAGAGATCATTGCACCATTAAATAATAGAGCGTAAACAAACACTATTTGGACTATAATTAAAAGTTTACTTTTTATAATTTGTCTCAACATCCTATCACACGATATGAGAGGTTGTACATATATAACATTATCACTTTAGGAGGGAGGCGTTGGTCTGACGCTTGATATCGTAAGATATCTCTTGCGGGAAAGGGAGATTTATCTTTTGATATCGTTATCATTTTTGAACCAAACAAAATTTTTGTTTTTCTGTTAACTTTTTCTTTGCACCAATATATTCGTCTGTTATCCATTTTTATGTAAATACAAAATGAACATTAAAAGCATTAGACTCTTGTAAATTCATTTCATTCCAAAACATGACATATTCCAACATTCGCCATTCCCACTCTTCTGTCATAAGCGGATATAATTCGTTATTAGAGAAAACAGGTTCAAAATAATATTTGTTATGTTTACTAGTGAAAAGTGGGGAAGAACTGTGTCCACCAGCTTTGTTTATAGGAAGGTTTGCTTACCCGCTTGCAGGGAGCAAATGAAACAATTTCAAAATTGCACATCAAACGTGGCAAATGAGGTGCGTTCTTACTATAACTAGTTTTATAAATATTTTTTGCACCATATATTGTACTGAATGTATATTTTAGTGCACTTCATAAGTGCATATCAATTTCATTCTGTTTGAAAGGCTATAACATCATTAAAATGCACTTGAAATAATTTTTTCTCATTGGCCGTAATGTACGGAAAACTTTTGACTGTCCCTGTAATTAAACTATACATCCGATTTTCATAAAATTTGATATGACTTGACTAAATTTCGAAACAATTATATATTTAAAATTTCAGTTATCCGTTGGGGTAGTTTTCGCTCGGTCATATGCGGACGTACGGACAGACAGACAGACGGGTAGAACGTCGACTATAGGTGCTACGTATTTATATAATTACGAATGCACTTAAAAAGACAATATTATTGTTGGATGTATTAACCAAAAGCTGTTATTAAATGCGTTTAAATAGTAATTATTTATTTAAAGTGTTATTTGATATAAAGTTATTTCCTATATAATAGTGATATTTTATTAACTTTTTATCTTCTTCTAAATCAGTAAAGTATGAGTATAATAAACTTATAATGATATCTGTATATCGTTCCAAACGTAGAGAAAGAAAAAGAAAGAAAATAAATAAAAAAAAATACGAAGAATTTTTAGACACTGATAACGATGTCATTAGAAGGAGGGGGCTTTCGAGGAATGATAACGTATGATGTCGTAAGGAGGGGAGGAAGTCCAAAATTGCTAATAAGTTGATTACGTTATATATCTTTAGCCCCTCAAGCTACTCTTTTATATAAGAATACATAAAGCTAGTTACTGACCTGTTTTTATTACATATCGTGATAGCTGGGGTACTAAAGTTCTCCGGATATTCCTCACTAATATCAAGTACTGTAGGATATTCTAGATACATTTGTAGAAAGGTCCATGTATGGTAGAAGAATCCAAATGTACAAATAAAAAACAAAAACAGCTTAATTGTCTTTCGGAGAGAACATTTAGATCTAGCAATTATAGCAAAACCTGAAATTGTAACAGGAAAATTAATTATTTTTAAAGAAAAAATTCAATCAAATTTTTCACTTTTACTGCACCGTGTGCCTTTTTAGGTTATATGAAATTATAGGCAAAATTTTGTATGAATTCTAAACTAGAAGTGTTGGGTTGAGTTGGGTTGATTGTTGACGGCCAATTATCTACACGAGGGATATAGGCCCTAGGGAGAGTGCCTTCCGTGGAGGTCTTTCTAAGGGAACCTAATCCGTATTAACGCATGGAAATCCATTGTTCGAAGAAAACCACGAAAACTAAACTAGAAGTGATAAAACGTTATTTGTTTATAATTTGTCCTAAAATACGTGTAATAATAATAATTTCATTATTCTATTTTTTCTCTAAATCAGATCACAAACTGTTCAATGACTATTACAGAATTTATGCTATCAGAATCCTTTATCAGGCAACAAATCCGCCTATTGGCAAAGCAATTTTTGACATAATGCTATTTTGTGATTTTCGTTTTTTCGGGTTATGGGCGCGAAGCTTACTGGGTGCGTTACAGTGAAAACCCCCGTTACAGCATTTATAGTACAGTAAACATCCTCTAATCTGGCATGTTCGGGACTTGAAGCATGCCGGATTACGAAATTTTCCGGATTACAGGATGAATGTGGGGGAAAAAAGTGTAGAAATTAGAATTAATCAAAAAATGACAGTAAAGCGTGTTTTTTATTCTTTAAACTACTTGAATAAAAAAAATTCTCAATAATGTAAAGTACAACATGTGTAGATGACTATAAAATAAAAACGTGCACTGTAGGCCAACATAGTAGGCCTACTAGTAAAGGCCATCTTAAATATATCACGAATATCAGTTAGTTTTGTAGTAGTCTCCTCTTTTCTTTCTTTCTTTCTTTCTTTCAGCTTTTTTTTTTAGGAAATCATTTCGCATGATGTGGAGTTTCATAATTTCCGCATGGTTGAACGAAAGGCTGCGATCAGAAAACTTAATAAATGTATTCAAGGGATCAGCTGTTTGATTCCAACAGATGTTGTTTGACTCGTCCACACCGTCTTCATCAGAATCAACGTCTTTGGAGTCTGTTGTGTTGATAACACTATCACTGATGGTCTCATCTTTCACAATTTTCTCTGTCGGCTCATCCAAATCTGTTTCTACTTACTCTTTTATTTTTTCTTGATTCAGTTGTGTTTCCGAAAGTCGTGCCGGATTATCCAGCATGCCGGACCATAGGATGCCGGATTAGAGGATGTTTACTATATTTATGATTAATGAGCACGAAGCTCTTAGACCTGCTTGCAGTGATGGTCCGTAATTAAAGCAAATGCGGATTTGATGATTTATCGGGTGCAAAGGGCTCAGGGTACAGTTACAGCTATTCTTTTCTTTTTCATACTATTTAATGTTTGATTATTTTTCACGGGTGTACCCCAAGATTAGAACGGGCCATGCCCCTGCTTTGAAATACTCAAGGCCAGAGGACACGAGTGTGACGTCATGACTAATCGACTGACTTCTCACTACTGTTGGAATTCACACCGGAAAATTTTTGAATAGCAATTTTCTTTTACTTTATTTGTGGAATATCTATCATATTATAAAACAATAATAACTATTTAAACTTAGTGGTGCGAATTTAGAATCTCCCAATAAAAAATAATCTAAATGCGGAAAAGTTGTGGCACTTCGCATCTGGCTGAAATTTTATGTAGGGATTCTTAATTCTTATCAGTAAGTTTAAATAGTTATTATTGTTTTATAAGATGATATTCAACAAATAAAATAAAAGAAAATTGCTATTCAAAATTTTCCCGTGTCAATTCCAACAGTAGTGAGAAGTCTCCAACAGTAGTGAGAAGAAATATTCATCCAGTATTGCTATTTTAACCCTCTCGCTGCGTAAGTAATTCTTCGCGAAAATTCTTTTACAGAATTTTTAATCGTTTATCACCAGTTCTTTAAAGCAGAAATTTTTGACTATCAGAATCAGGGAAAATGTCCTGATTAAATTAGACATAGTTTTCGCTAAACAATAACTGGTGGGAACAAACAAATAGTATTAATTTGACGGGAAAATGCATGCCCGAGCTTAGCTCGGGCTGCGCAACGAAAGGGTTAATGACAGTATCACCAATGAATCCACTATTGGCGAATTATTGGATTCAATATAAACAATGTTGTTTTTCAACTAGAGCCTTTATCAGTTTATTTTCTACTTTTTTCTATAGTTGAATATCACTGTGCAGTATACTACATCAGTTACACCAATTAAGTTGGATTTTTCCATCCCTTCTGTGGGCATTTAAGTATGATTTAATTGGTTTAAGGTCAAGTATAACATTTATATGTAATATATATTTTTAATTAATAAATTATTGCACGTAAAATACAATTGCCTGTTTTTAGGTAAAAGGAATCATTATTATCTGATTTGTTATTAAAAAAATGGACATATTAAAGAAGCTAAGATGCACAAGGTTGAATGCGGACCCAGATCCATATTCGAGATAAGACAGAAAGCAAACATCCCGACGAATATAGTGATGTAGCTTCATAATTAAATGATGTTACAAACGGAAATGTGATGTTACTGTCCATACAACTGCGCTGCCACACGCGACTATGTTTTAATTCTATTTCGCACCACTTTTTCAAAACTAAAATCTCTTACATACGCTTTGACAACACTTGCGAGAGAAATATATAACAAAATATATTTAAAAAAAATAGTGGTGCCAACAGAATATAAAAATAGTTTCCCATGGCATCCCTGATACAATGATGCATACGTAGCTGCAAATCCAGCGAAAGTGTTTCAGTTAGGCACTTAGGAACCCACGCGTCTTGAGTACGAAATGGTTTAATCCTACGGCGCATTACGCTTCACTTTATGCCTTTACATAATTTTCATTCATAGTGTTATTTGACTATCACACTCTATTCTCAGTTCCTCTTTGTGCGACATATCCTTCTGCTCTTGCTCGTTTTATTATGTTCGTTATCTAAATCTACTTGAATATGACCTTGCGTTTCTATCGAGATTCTTTATAAAAACTGATCGCAATACCTGATAAATATTTCGTCAGTAACTGATAGCAGCAATTTCCAATTTCTTTATCTTCATATGATTCCTGTTCCTTAAATGTTTTCAAAGGCCTAAAAACAACAACAACAAAAAATAACTACAGAATAAGTTTTGAAATTCATCATCTGAAAAATAACATTCGAATTATGATAAAAGTATCTCGATCATGGGTGAAATAAATCACTTTCTTTTTTATTCTTAACCCTTTCGGGACGGGAGCCTTTTACGAAATTTTTAATCTTTTGTCACAGTTTTTTAAAAACAGAAATTTGTGTCTTCTTGAATCGAGAAAATGCGCGGATTAAATAAGGCAAATTTTACAGTAAAATTTTACTGGTGAGGAAAAACAAGGATTCCAAGCGCTTCATGTGGCACGTATACGTGTCGCTCGTCTCCAAACGCTAGTGTAACTATTACTTTCTTATGTTGAAAAAATATTGTCACTATAAATTACACAGGACAACAGTGGTTTTGTCCTAGAACTAAAATTATTTGATTCTTGATCAGTTTTTGGCGCTGATTCCGAATATGCTTTCCGTTTATCTCTAGGTGGTCCAGGTTTTGAGAAATTTCCATATTTAAATTTATGCAAATTTAAGATTTTTTGTGTTATTTTATGCAAATTTTACATACAATATGTCACATCTAATTACGTTTTCTAGATAATAACTACTTGACTATTTTCTTCAGATAAATGTCACGATTTCCATATTCTTAACATTTATTTATCAGTTATTAAGCCTAATTTGCATATTTTTCAATGGTGTGATGACTATCAACTTTAAAATAGTTGCCACAGAATTGACGCAATGTTTTCCTAGACTCGATTTTTATGCTGATTTCAAATCTGCAGTCTGTTTTCTTATGTCATGTATAGTTTTTGAGTAAGATGAATTTCTACTTTTGCACGGCATTAACACAGGTCTGAAATAAGATGCTTTTTAGGGGTGTGTAATTCATTGACAAGAAGGTGAACAGGGTCAGATTCATATCAGAGACACAAACAAGAATTTATATTATCGAAAAAAATAAGTAGTAGAATCGATCCTAACTAGTTGAAGTTTAACATACAAAGTATCATAAAAAGCTATCTCTGGCTTTTTTGACCAAAAACTAAACTTTCACTTTTTTCAAAAACTAGACGTGATAGAAGAAAACAGATACAAGATTTGAAATCAGCTCAAAAAACTGGTTTAGAAACATATTAGCGTACTCGTGCGGCAGAAATATTTGAAAGTGAAGAATCATTATTAGAAAAAAACATAAGAATATGCAAATTAGGTACAATATTTCACAGTCACATGTCAGTATAATCTCAGAAACAACATTTTTGTGAAGTAAATTAGGTAGTAATCATAACATAAAAAAAACCATGTCTGATATTGCTTTATACCTTAAATTTGCAAATAATTGTATAAAATTTACTAAATTTGCATAAATTGAAATATGGAAATATCTCTCAAATTTGATGTTCTGGAGTAAATCTAAAACTAGATTCGGAATCAGCAAAAAAACCGCATAAAAAACAACTAATTTCTGTTTTTGGACAGAGCAAAAGTTCAAATTTGTTGACCAGTGTTATAAGATTATCTAATCATATACATCATTTCTCTTGTAAACATCCTTTTTACCGTGCACATGCGAAACGCACAACAAGGAATAAGAGTCGAAAAGGTTTTGACGTGGTAAACTCACATTTCGTTAACTTTGTTTGATTAAAAAATAATAACAGTAATCGATATATATAAAAGCCGTTCTCTGAGTGTATGTCCTTTATAGAAATCTTCAATTTTTGACCGATTTGCACGAAACTTGATGTACATACGTTTTAAAACGTGAAAAAAATCGCTGTCTTTTTTTAAAAATCATCAGCTACATATTTATCTATTTTTTGTACCACCTTCCATAATTTAACATTATAGAAATATCTCCTTTTTTGATTTTCTAATTCAATCATTTCTTTCCTGTTGCCACACATCTAAAAACTGCTCAATTATTAAACAAAAATATAACTCGAGTACTTTGTTTTATAAGCCAATAAAAATTCAGATTGTCTCACTATATTTTTGCTGTTTTTGAAATTGACGTCATTCAAAGAAGAAAATGCACATTTTCCATATATATGTAAAACTTTAACAAAGCATGTGTTAAAATGACGCAGTACCTTAGTTGAATGTTTCTGAAGTTAAAAAATCTATTTTAATGAAGTCGTTTCAATATCAAGAAATCAATTTAGGAAAAAGATAATAATAATAAAAAAAAATCGTTTGCTAGCTATGTCATCACTTTCTAATAAGGTTTTATTCTGAGGGGAATCTCTTGATCTTCTGAAATTAATTCTTATTATTATCATCCATAAAGTGAAAGCTTTATTTTTAAGCCACGCGAACTAATATTTCACTAAATGCAAAGTTATTTGGGTGTATTTATTGCATTTTTCTACGTATTGTCAGGAAAATTGTATTTTTCAGAGCGCAGGAAAAAAAATCGCTTTTAATTTAAAACAGTAAATGCTTTTTACATTTACTATACAGGGTGTCCGGTCTCAACGGTGTCCAATGGCTAATTCCTAAACCGTTAGTCATAGACAAATGGTTCCAATTACAAAAATGTTTTAAATCAGGTAAAAAAATATTTTAAAAGCGATTTGGGTCGAAAAAAACATTTCTTAAGAAATTACGAAATTTAAATTTTTATACGGCCCCCCGGTCCTATAAGTTATATTTAGTAAAATTGTCCTTTTACACTGACAAGTAATACAAAAAAAGTCCCGCTGTTCTACGATTAAAATTGACCGAGTAATACCAGTTTAAAGTTGGAGCATATTTTTTGCTGCATATTGGGGGCCATTCACAAATTTAGTCGAAATATAATTTCTTCAGATATATTAAGGAATGGTTGAGAGTAAAATTAACATTGCAATATAAATTTCAAATCTTTAGCCATTCTGACATATTAATGCAAAATATACAATTTGTAATAAACATTTAAAAAGAAAGGAAAAACAGAATTTTTATTAAATAAAATGATGCTAAATTAACAGCCTCAATTCTTTACAAAATGATACGTATTTTAAAATATTATTAGATTACACTAGCCTGCAAAAGTTGGGTTATTTAATGTTTTTTAGCTTTTGATAATTGATTCTTATGTATTCTGTACCGCTGAATCCGGAATTGACCTTCATTTTTAGCCATCACATCAGGATTTTTCGCAAATTGTAAATTTCAAAGTAAATAAGTTCAAAGTTAAAATTTAATCTCGTCCCCATCTCATCACATCACCCAGCTGTAAGAATCCCAAGATAAGCAAAAATATTGAATAAATTATTGAATAAAATAAAGTAAAAAATGTTTTACATATGTTTTATAGTATGAGATTTTCGCTATATTTTAACTTACACATTTTCAAAAAAATTCTAACGTGATGGTTAAAAATGGAAGCCATTTTCAGATTTAGTGCTAAAAAGTACGTAAAAATCAATTATCAAATGTTAAAAAATACAACCATCTCCTCTACTTTATATTATCCGATTTTTGTTATTCTTTAAATTCGACAATTTATGATTTGCGAAATATACTGACATGATGGTTAAAAATTAAGGCGGATTCAGTGCTAAAAAATGCATAAAATTTAAAAAACCCAACATTCTCCGTCTTGTATTATCTAATCTAAAACTTTTTCTTAAACTTCTTGGCGGTAATCTATCCGAAATTTTTTGTGCTATCCTGTAAAATGAGTATAAATAGTAACCACCGAAAATCATAATAATATTAGATTGTTATCGGATTTGCGCCAGTATGTAAAATGTAATCTCGATCGGATATTTGAAACTGGGTTAAACTTGGAATACAAATTTTGAACTGGAAAAACATACATAAGATCGTTGAAGTAACATAAAAACTTATAAAAATAACATAATTTTATTAAAAGAAATCATGAAAGAAACAGTCCCAAATCCTGACAAAATAAAACATATGTTATTTCAGCCAATCTGAAACTTAATAAATGTTAACTTAATCGTAATACTTGTACGTTTTTTTTTTCAAAGCGCAGATACACATGAAATGAGATCTTCGAATTCTTTAAGCATTTGGAATATGACCCCTCAAAGCCAAGCCGAACTCATTTGTTTTCAGAGCAGAAAAGTAGCATAAGTCATGCATTTTTAAAGTTTCATAACTCGCACAATTTTAGTGTTACATGAATGGGACTTTTTTTGTCTTACTTGTCAGTGTAATAGGAAAATTTTACTAAATATAACTTATAGGACCGGGGGACCGTATAAAAATTTAAATTTCGTAATTTTTTAAGAAATGTTTTTATTGACCCAAATCGCTTTTAAAATATTTCTTTACCTGATTTAAAACATTTTTCTAATTGGAACTATGTGTCTATGACTAACGGTTTAGGAATTAGCCATTGGACACCGTTGAGACCGGACACCCTGTATATTTTAGAATGGCCAAATGTTAAACCAAAAAGAATTTTTGGTACTTTAGTATTAAAAAGCTGTTAATCGTGATTTCTTTAAAACTATTTAGAGCGACTTTTATTAATCTGAAATTTTCAGTATTGGATTTGTTTTATTTTTTTATTTTTGTAAATTTTAATTTCGTTTGCCAATTTAGTTATGGAATATTGCACGAAAAAAAGTGCTGAATTATTTATATTGTAAGAGCAATCAGATTCCTCTTTTGTAATTGGGTTGCACGCATATTTATAAAATATTCATGCTTAAAAATTATTTTAAAATACATGTAAAATCAGTATACTGAAGTACACTTTTCAAACAAATATCATTGAAAAAACTTTTTGTTTTTCATCCGACGTTGGAAAAATATAAAGTGCGGTGTTTAGAGGTTAAACAAATTGCACTAAAAGCAAAATGTATTTGTTCGGTCATTGCCACCATAAATATGATGCCAGCGTTACTGATGGGCATGTCTTTTCCTTATAATACTGCATTAAGTGCAAATGGGTTCATCTATCGTAATTTGGTTGCAGATAAATTTTAAAATCCATTAAAAATCAGAAACATGAGACACGATTTTCAAATAAATTTCATTTGAGAGTACTTTTTTTCTATTTGACAAAAAAAGAAATGAAAATGGACAATTTTTAGAAATTAAGTAAAAATCCAGTAAAGACACACTTTATGGATTAGGCCGTTGTCACCGTCAGCATGATTGCAGCGTTAATAACCGACATGATTTTGCTTTAAAATTTAGATAGATGGCATGCTAACGAGAATTTCACTAAACTGTTAACACTAAGCTGTAACCAAAACTGCTGCGCCATTTGGTTAATTTTCTTTTTTTGTATGCCTTTAAAATAATATATTATTCTATTACACTCGTCAAAGTAAACGCGCATTTCGATGCTTAAAGTTTTGGAATTTTACTATGGTTGAGACATAGTAACGTCATATTTTCTTATTATAGTTTTTATATTTTATTGACGATAATGCACAATGCTCCATTATTGTGATTGCCATATTTTTCATTTTACTTTATTTTAACTGGTAGGCCCTCATGTTGAAAATGGACAAAGTCGGGTAATTCTGCTAGTAAGGTAATAATAATAACGGCGACATCTCGACGCGTTGTTTGATTAAAAACTACAGTTAGTTAAAAATTAATAAAAAACTGTATCATAAAAAAATATCTCATACATTTATTAAGTGCAATTGGAAGGCAAAAACGCAAGTAATATAGATGTGGTTTTATTTTTAACAATCTTACTTTCCTTTTTGTTGTGTCATATCAAGTTTTTGTTACTTTTATTTTAAAAGTAATATATTGCAGAGTACGTTGTATCATAAAAGGAATTCGGGTACTAATGAAACGCGCAACATCACATTTGCATGTCGAGAAATAAAATCTGTCAATAATGTAATTTTTAGAATATTTTCTTGCTAATTTTTATAAAACTTCTACTTAAATTTCTGTTTTTCACGTTTATATGATTACTTGATTCTATCAGGTTTATCGTTTACCTAAAATTTAAACCTTTCTTTCTTTCGTGCACGAAAGAAAGAACTATCGAGAGACTATCGAGCTAAAGATAAGTCATGCAATCTGAAACATGCTTAAGTGGTATAAAATTTAGCCTACACAACAGAAATGTAGTATTACATTCAATACTATCGAAGTTTCGCGCGTTTCTTTGGGTCATTATTCAAACTAACCTCAAATTAAACGAAACACATTCCAAACAATGCTTTCATTTCGATGGTTAGTTTTCCCAAAACGAACTTTCAACTAAACAAAACGCTTTCCAAACATTACTTTTATTTCGATTGTCAGTTTTTCCTAAATGAACCTTCAATTAAACCAACTTGATGTTGGGTCCGCTATCTTCGGGAAGGCACATCCGAGCGATTATCCCTATTCGGTCTCGAATCAAACAAATCTTGAAATACTGTGTTCTGCCATCTGCAGAGTAGGTAAATCATTATTTTTCGTTTTTAAAAAGCGTAAATTTCTTATCTCGAAGGTATCCGGCAATCTGCTACGATTAAATTAAAATTTTCAGCATCGTCCTTCATGCTGTTTATGAACCGATTTGGAATTATCATAACTTGAATTTAAAAACGGCAGTAGTAAAATGTATAAGAGATTGCTTTTCGGTTCAAAAATGGATTGTTAAATAATTGTCGCGGAACGCGAAGAAATGCTAAAGTTTTTACGAATTTACATTAATTCAATTCCAAAGTATAATTTTAATTTGAAATTTCCCAATGTCAAACAGCATTAGCTAAATTCACATGATCACTTGCGATAAACCATACAATTTTTTCCAAACGTGTGAAAATTCTAATCAATTATTCAGGTACAATATCCAACTATAAAATTCATCTGCGTCTTAATACCCAAACAACTGCTTAATCATCTGATAATGAAGTACGCTCAAATTATAATTGGCAAAAACCATTCGAGTTTTAATCTATAGGCAAATATCAGAGGTAAATTAAGAAACAAGCGTTTGTGGATATTTGGTGATTTGCACAGTTCGTCCCCAAAAATTTCCAGACTGGTTACATTACCGGCCAATAAATGGCACAGTGTGCCCGCAAGTGATGTCGAAAACACGACTGCACTTATTCGTCTTCTAAGGCGGTGCAATTTCACGTTGCTATCTGATGTGTGATGTTAAGTGTATCCGGTTTGTTGTAAAAGTGTAATATGATCATGCCAGGGGTTGCTATGGTCGAAAAATGAGCGAACGTGTCAACTTTGGGAAAAAAAGCTAGCGAAACACTGCTCTGCAAATGATGCAAAGAGTTTACGGTAACAAAGCCCTTCGTCGTTCAACAGTTTTTGAGTGGTACAAGAGGTTTAAAAATGAAAGGGAGAGTCTGGAATATCAAGAACACCAACGGCTGTCTGAGAAGCAGCAGTTCATCCAAACAAATCAGGAAAATGGGTGACATACTAAAAAAGACCTTTATGTTTCGGCCAGATTGATCGAAGACATAATAGACCGGGAGCCGGCAACACAGACAACCACCTCATCGAGTTGGAGGCCGAAATTCCAGAATTAGCTAAAACTCGATTCGCATATTAAAACGCAGTCGGTCTTCCAATTCATATCTTGGTGGAAAACACCTAAAAACCCGATTTTAGCGGTCAACTGGTAGGTTTACCATTGCGTTTTCCTGCACCCAAAGGTATGAAAACATGGCGGACTGGGAGCATTAAAACACAAGGAAAACCTACGAGTCAACCGGTAAAATCGGGTTTTTAGGTGCTTTCCACCAAGATATGACTTGGCAGACCAATTGCGTTTTAATATGGGGTTCGGGCTTTAGCTAATTTTGGAATTTCAGACTCCAACTCGATAATGTGGTTGTCTCATGGAACATTTTTCGGCACCAGTATTATCTTATAGAAAATCTCATCTTAAAAGATGGTAAAATTTTATCTTAAGTTTTAATTTAATACCTTTCTATACTTTGACTATACATTTTTTCTTTAAATTTCTTATTTTTTTTTCTTAAGTAGTTCTAAACTACAGCTTAACTTATCCCAATGGCTCACAAAACATAAGATATTTCATTTCCTAGACTGGGTATTAAGCTGATATCAGCTAGGAAACACCTCAATTCTGCTCACCTGTTCAGCATCTGTTTAGCGCGTTTAACCTAGATTTATTTTTCTATGAAAAGATGCTGGTAGTTTTCCTGGAGAAATAACGGTATCCGTACGAACCATGTGTCTGTGGCTGCCGGCTCCCGGTGTATAGCAGGCATCAGAAAGAGCACAAATCATCGGATTCTGACGGAAGATTTAAAGCAAAGGAAGGTCTATACAAATTTTGTCTCTCACACTCTGAATAATGATAAAAGAATGCAACAGTTTCTCGTTTCTAAAAGGGTTGCCGTGCTCAAACATTTTCCTTATTCCACAGATTGTGACTATTTCCTGTTCACAAAGTTGAAATTGCACATAAAGCGGACTACCTTTACCGGCTATCCGGATATTCAAGCGTGTGTGACAGATTACTTGATGCACATTACAAAAGCAGACTTCCAGAAGTGTTTTGATGACTATTACATTCGTTGTAAAAATTGCCCAGCGGGAATTATTTCGAATAAACATAGGTCAACATTTTCATTTCAATTCTTAAATTTTAACACTTTTCAACAAAGTTGAAAAGTGTTTATGCATTCGGTTTGTCTGTCCGTCTGTCTAATCTCTAACTCCCGTAAATGTATTCGGATTTTCATGCAAGTGATAAAGGTTATTTAGGGTCACCAAAGCATGTTTGGTATTGTATATGAAGTAAGTAGGATTAATAGTTCATTCACAGGGGCACTCAAAAGTATTCCATTACATTATGGTATATGGGGAAAGCTCGATTGCAGGGTATTTTAATGACATTAGGCTATTTCAAATGTATTGAAACTGATATAAATCACTGAATTTCACTACGATCACGTTAGAACAGGGCATTCATAGCATTTTTTATTCATTTACAGGGACACGCAAAAGAAATCCGTTACAATACTAAAAGAAATCCGTTACAATACAGTCTTTGAGTAAAAATTGCTGGAGTGTACGGTTTAAATTTCGGTATGTGCTTTTAAATCTAATTAATTTTTTGCATGTTACTCACTAAATATAAATTCTATACCTCCTATACAGAGCTGCACAAAAGTATTCACGTACCATTCTCCTTATTAGAGGAAATTGCTGAAGGAAAATTTTTAACTGAAGTATATGTATTTCTTAAGTGAACTAAATTTTGGTATGCATGTAGTTCGTAGATACAAATCTATATATCCTATACAGGGCTATTGAAAAATTCGGATAATTTCCGATTGTAGATGAGAACAGCTGAAATTGGGTTTTGAAAAGTGTTATGCTTTTCCATATGGTTGAATTAGAGTGCTATTTTAATTTTTTTAACTGTGATTTTTTTTTGCATTATTCTGAATGTATTGGAAAGTGTTTCATAATCTATGCTCGACGCATGATTTTTTTCTTTCTTGTTTGGATATAGGATCAGCCGGCAAAATTTTGGGATACACTTTGTATACAAGATCACAGAGAGAAGAAAAGTTGCAAGCCAGTGATTGCTCCATTTGGCTCTGGATACCCCCCCCCCCCCCCTTTACGATGTCACTCCAGTGTAAATTAAGTCTTGATTCCCCATTTCTCTTCTTTAAATAACTGTCTGTATTTTATAATAATTACATATTTCAAATTTGAGTGTATAAGCATCACCTTAACATTTGGTAGAAAGCGCAAGTTAATGAATTGATTAAAATATTTATTTTTTGTTTTTTCTTTTACGATATGCATACAACAACAACAACAAAACATCATTTAAACTGTCTATGTCTACTCATGATTTGTATTTTTTTTTTCTCAACGTATAATCATAATTCAATGATTATTAAACTGTTAATCGATGAAAATTCTTTACAAATTCTTACATTCTTTATCTTTTTAATATAATTGAACTTGATACCCTTTAGAGTTAAAAATGTTGCCCTCTTGCATTTTCACAGATTGTTGGTCTTTTTTAGCGAGCGTGGTTTAGTACATAATAAAATCCATTGTTTTTGTAATTCGCATACAATTGTAACCATAAAAATGCGTAGAAGTGTATCACCTGAGATGTAAGTAGTAATCATATATTTACCAATGTATAATCATAAAAATATACTGTATTCTCTACATTATTCTATTAATACTTTTTAATCTGAGGTTGTAATCTGTGTTAATATTTAAAATATATTGATACCTCTAAACTAAATTTAGCATTTCTTATTTATATCTCTCTTAAAAAAAAACTTATAATCATTTAAAAATAATTTTTATACTATAATTTCATCCCGCTTTAAAGCAAACCTCAAAAACCTCTCTAACGACAAATTTCCTCCCAAAATTAGGGTAAAAACCCCTAAGTTGGCAACACTGTCAACAGGTTCGTTAATAAAAGCAAATTGTTAAAAAAAATTCTGGTCTAACTTCGTAAACTAAGAATTAAATTTAAGTGGGATAACTATATCTCATTGTCCATGAAAGGGTTAAAACATCAATTAGTTGAGGATTCCGTTATATTCGAATTTAAAGAAAACAAATATTTGCAAGTTTTATACGGATATAGCAAAGCTGTAACAATTATTTAAATACTTTATATTCCGTTATTATACAAAATCTGCGTTAATGAGTCTTTCAGCCTTTAAGAAAAGAAAATCATCTGTTGATTTATAATTTAATTAATTTTTTAATATCTTGCCTACTCTAAAAGTAACAATTAAAACAAAAATACTAATTGCCATGACATAACACAACATAGTTTCTCATCGTTAATATCCTCTGTATAATAAAAAAATAACTGTTATTCCCCACTATAATAGAATTTCAAACTTACCAGTTCTGGCAAGTAACGTAAATATTATTATTATTATTATTATTATTATTATTATTATTATTATTATTACATGTTCAACTGTTTTATAATGGAAATTTGCATAATATTTACTAGGTATAGACTTACTTGGAGAAAACAGGTTTTGTCCTACAGAAGGCTTTTTTAGGCATTGTCAGGTGTTTGTTTCATTAACAGATATAAAAGGTAGACACATCACTAGTTTAAATCATATACTCCATCTGAAAAAAAAATATATCTTTTTTATATAATAAATAATAATTCCTAAAATTTAAAGAGATGGAAAATTTAGAAATCTCATTGTCATACAAAACTTGGAATTAAATTATGAGAAAGGAAGTAATATTGAAAAAATATTTAAGTGAATCTCATTCGAAAGTAGTGTGTACTCTCAACGGTGTCAAATGGCTGATTTCTAAACCGTTAGTCACAGACATATACTTCCAAACTCAAAAATGTTTTAAATAAGGTAAAAAAATATTTTATTAGTCGTTTGGATAAATAAAAATATTTATTAAGAAGTTACGAAATTTAAATATATATATGGACTTCCCGTCCTATGAGTGATATTTAGTAAAAATGTTCGATTACACTAACAATTAAGACAAAAAAAAAGTCCCATACATCTGATACTATAATTGACCAAGTTATGAAACTTTGAATCACATAGTAAAAATGTCCGATTACACTACAATTAAGACAGAGAAACGTCCCATACATCTGACACTATAATGGATCAAGTTATGAAACATTGAATCACATAGTAAAAATGTCCGATTACACTAACAATTAAGACAAAAAAAGTCCCATACGTCTGACACTATAATTGATCAAGTTATGAAACTTTGAATCACATGACACATGCCAATTTTCTACATTTGAACACAAGTGAGTTGGGCCATGCTTGAGGGATTGTGCACAAATTGCTTAAAGCATGAGAAGAATTCCTTTCGCGTGTACATTTCTGCATTGCTGCCTAAGAGAGTAGCTTTCTTCAAGTTTTAAGATAATCTTAACTTTTATTAAGCTTTAGATTAGATAATCTAATAGCATTTTAAAATATGTAACATTTTGTAAATAATTTTAACTGTTGCTTTTCAGTATTTCATTTAACAAAAATTCTGTTATTTTTTAACTTACATTTTTATTTTAAGTTGTATATTTTTCTTTAATATGTCAGATTGAAAATATATTTCAAATTTATACATTAATGTTAATTTTACTATCAAGTATTATTTTTTTATACCTGACGATTATTTATGTTTCTAGTAAATTGGTGAATACCCCTTTTACCAGTAAAAACGTGCTTCAACTTTAAACAGCTATTACTGGGCCAGTTTTAATCGTAGAAGGGTGGGAGTGATTTTATCTTACTTCTTAGCGTAATAGGATATTTCTACTAAATATAACTTATAGGACCGGTGGACAGTATACAAATTTAAATTTGTATTTTTTTTAACAATTGTTTTTTATTGACACAAATCGATTTTAAAATACTCCTTTACTTCATTGAAAACATTTTTGTAATTGGAACTATATGCCCATGCCTAACGGTTTAGTCTAGGAATTAGCAATTGGACCGCCTTGGGAGTGGACACTCTGTATATTCGATGATGTAAATATTGAAATTTGACTTTTCATTGATAAGATTTTAGTTTAGCGCCAGGGTGCGGTATCTTATAATTAATTTTCAGTATTTAGATATATAGACAAAAGGCGCATTTGAGAAAATGCTATTTAGATTACCTAGTTGGTTTTGGAGCTTTTCATGCTATTCACATTAATTTATAGAACAATCTATTCAGGATGTATGGAAGAGTCTAGCCGCTTGGAACAGCAAACAATTTCGGAAGATTAATGTAGAAAAAGGAATAAAGAATTTTGTTTTTATTTCCTTTGTAATTTAATTTTTCCTTTTCTTTTAAAATTTTCTTTTGCTTTTCTATACTTTCTTTAAAATTTTTTACTTATTAACTGCTTTATTAATAGTCATCGTATCATGTATATGTTTTTACAAGGACGCGGAAAAAATTTCAATTTATGATTTTCTACTGCGGGTGAAACGTCCTCAGATGTTTCGAAAAATCTCCATTTAAATCTACAATAAAACATCATTTTTCAATCTTAGTGAAATGTAACCACTGCTATAAATTATAGTGCCTTTTAAAATAAGATAGTGGCAACTTACAGCGAATAAATTTTGTTTTTTTTGCCAGAGTATTAGACTTGGTAAAGATTGGCGAGTGTACCTGTATCGCTAAGCAAATTATTCTTGACTATACTAGTCAAAACCAACTTGGCCAGGAAAATATTGCAAAATTCTGGAATGTGGGTTACTTTTGTTTGAACAAAAAAAAATCCAATCTGAGCACTCTCTCTGAATTCATGTCGCCAGTCTCTTATTGATAAACCCACTTAATTGTCAAGAATGCAAATTAAATTAAATTAAATGGATAACAATAAAATGTATTTATAATAAACGGTCAAGTGCGAGTATTACTCGCCCTCAGAGGGTTCCGTACAATAAATATAGGAATTATTAACAGTATTATTGAAAACAATCGTTGCTAAAAGAATAATATGACTTTGTAAAAAACTATACAACGTAGGGTTGGGTATAGCTATATATACTTGAAAAGTATGAATGGTTATACAATAAAAGTTCAAAGACATATGAAGTCTAAATAATATAAAATACAGTAATACCTCGGTTTTCGTTGACATCTGCTTCGGCTTTCGTTAATTTTCTCAGCGAAACATTTGTCTTGCTTTTCGAGAATTGTCTCGGATTTCACAGACATATGCACGTAATCTCGCTGCATTTTATGTAAACAAATAAGGCGACCCACGAGTTCTTTTTCTCATTGTGGAGTTGTTTATCGTCGTGTCTGCATCTAGGTACACAATTTCGTTTATTTCCAGTGTATCTTCGTGCTTTTAGGTAGCTTTCTTTACAAAAAGCTACCTATTGCAGCCGTTCGGAGGAAAGCGATTTCAAAAAATTTTGGTATATTTTCATCGATCATGACCCCCAGACCCCGAAACCACCCTCCGTTCAAAATTGATATATATATATATATATCAATATATATATATATATATATATATATATATATATCAATATATATATATATATATATATATATATATATCTGACCTATGTCATACTGTAACTCTCGTATTTATGAACCGATTTGGATGTAATTCGGTGTGTACATAGTACATACAAATGTCTCGACCGAGTTCGTTGGCCAGCTTCATCCGCCATTTTGTTTCAAAATGGCGGCCATTTAAAATTTTAAAAAAAATTTAAAATTTGAAATGTGGTACCAAAAAATTAAAAATCGAAAAATATTTTTTTCATATGTATTTGACCATTATACAAAGACTCCGTAGCAGTTTTTGTTTCGTCTATATCTTAAAAAATGGCTGAGTTATAGCATTTTGAATTTCTAGCGAAGCTGACATTTTGAAACGTCCTGAATTTCGTCACGCGATAAAAGGCGTATTTATGAACCGATTTGGATGTAACTTCGTTTATACATAGTACAGACCAATGTCTCGACCGAGTTCGTTGGCCAGCTTCATCCGCCATTTTGTTTAAAAATGGCGGCCATTTAAAATTTTAAGAAAAATTTAAATTGGAAATGTGGTACCAAAAGATTGAAAATTGAAAAATATTTTTTTTCTTATGTGTTTGACCTTGATAAAAAGATTCGGGAGCAGTTTTTGTTTCGTTTATATCTTAAAAAATGGCTGAGTTATAGCATTTTGAATTTCTAGCGTGGCTGACATTTTGAAACACCCTGATTTTTGCCACGTGATAACAGACGTATTTATGAACCGATTTGGATGTACCTTGGTGTGTACATAGTACATACAAATAACTCAACCCAGTTCGTTGGCCAGCTTCATCCGCCATCTTGTTTCAAAATGGCGGCCATTTAAAAAATTTAAAAAAATTTAAATTTAAAATGAGATGCCAAAAAATTGGAAAATGAAAAAGATTTTTTCGTATGTGTTTGACCTTAATACAAAGATTCCGGAACAGGTTTTGTTTCGTCTATATCTAAAAAAATGGCTGAGTTATAACATTTTGAATTTCTATTGTGGCTGACATTTTAAAACGACCTGATTTTTTTCTTTCGATAACAGACGTATTTATGAACCGATTTGGATATTACTTGGTCTGTACATAGTGCATACCAATGTCTCGACCGAGTTCGTTGGCCAGCTTCATTCGCCATCTTGTTTCAAAAGGGTTGCGATTTGTTTTTAAAAATGTATTTTAAAATTTAAAATGAGATATTAAAAAATTGGAAAATGAAAAAGATTTTTTTTATGTGTTTGGTCTTGGTACAAAGATTCGGAGCAGTTTTTGTTTCTGAAAATTTGTTCTTTTGTTTGTATCTTAAAAAGTGGTTGAATTATAGCACTTTGAATTTCTATCATAGCTAACACTTTGAAACGATCTTGTATTTGTCATGCGATACCACACGTATTTGCCTATTTCGATGGAAGAAGGCATGTGGATAGTATACATCAATATCCCGACCAAGTTCGCTGGCCAGCTTCATCAGCCATCTTCTTTCAAAATGGCGGCCATTAAATTAAAAAAAAATATATATTTAAAATGAGGTGCAAAAAAGTTAGAAATTGAAAAAGGTTTCTTTCTTAAGTATTTGACCTTGATATAAGGATTCAGGAGCATTTTTTGTTTGCCTTTATCTTAAAAAATGGCTCAGATATAGTAGTTTCAATTCCTAACGTGGGTGACATTTTGAAAAATCTGATTTTTTGCCTGCGACAGCACTCGTATATATCAACCGATTCCGATGTGAGTGAGCATGTGCACAGCAATTACTAAGGTCTCGACCAAGTTGACTGGTTAGCCTCATCCACCATGTTGTCTTAAAATGGCAGGCACTTTATGAAATCGCCGAATTTGGCAGCCAAATATAAGTTACTTTAATTAAAAGCAGCTTGGATAAAGCTGACTAATTTCGCGAAATTCTCATTCATAATGATTTAGTATTGATAAAAATTAGTATTGAATCTCCTACATTCGGTTTCCACTTAATTGAGCTTCGTGTGTTTGAATAATATAAGTTGACTTTTTTAAAATAAGGAATATGAAAGCTACCTCTTCCTCCCGGCACTGGCCGGAAGGACTTTTTCATTGCGAGTGCTCCATCATGGAGCAAAAGAAAGTTCCCAGAGCCAACAGCCCTTCAAAGAAGGATTGAGTTAGAGAAATTATTCAAAATTACGAAAGCGGTATTAAGATTGATAAAATCGACTACATGTTCGGGAAATCGTTATCCATGATAAGGCTCATTGTGGCGAAAAAGGAACCAATAAATGAGGCTAACTTAGCGGAATGCGTGAAAGTGCTAAAGAAACAGAGATCGGAATAAATTTAAATGTCGAACAGTTACTATTAATTTGGTTCAACCAAAAACATTCAGATGGTGATTCAGTTTCGGAGACCATTATATGTGAAAAGACCAGACTATTATATTCTTATCCCATTCAGAAAATTTATGTAAAATGAATCATTTTCTAAAACAAAAATAGCAGTAAAAAATTTCTGGTGCGAATTCGGAATGTCTAATTAAAACATTAGCCATATATCATGACGTACGCTGCGTACGTCATTGTCGAAAATGACCAAATTAGCATGGCGTACGTTATGTACGTCATAGAGTGCAAGAGGTTAAACTTTATTTGGCATTTTAAAAAAACTAAATTTTGAGTAGTAATAATCGTTCCTTTTTACAGTGTAGCTAAAACAAAACCCTTTTTCAATGTTTAAATTTGGCATTGTCATAAGCGCGCTTTGAAAGGAGATCACATAATTGCAAAGCCAGCTTGGTTCGTGTCGCGTTTTTCCAGATAGTTTTTTAATTAACTTTTAAAGACACGGGAGAGGCGTATTGAGAGATCCAGTCAATGCAAACTAGTCTCGAATTCTAGCATTTATGTGATTAATTTTAATTAAATTACTCTGTTTTTACCAATTTGACGTTTATTGCTTTTATACTGCTACTGTGTGCATTACACAAATATATCATTAAAAGCTGTTAGGTGGGCTTTAAAAGCCGATACTACATAGAGTACGCCACCCCTGTCATTATACATGTCCAAACCGTCCGTGATTTTAAAGGTTAATATCTCGGCTAATTACGGGCGATTTTTTTCGAAAATCATTAGCAACAATGCTTTTATATTAAAAAGCAGAAAAACCAACGTTTAAAATGCACAAATAATATATGAAAAGCAGCAAACAGCTGTTTCGAATCTACTAGCGAGATTCTTCTTCAGTGCAAAAGGAACAGCGTGCTAGAAAAAGCAAGGCTGAGCAAAATCATAGACAGAGACGCGCTGGCTTATATACCCTATGCGGGTGGAACTTGATATGAACCACAACACAACAGTGGACTGGAATAGTTATTTTAGAGAAGTTTGTGTAAATGATTTATGTTCACGACCAAATAGAAAAATCGGTGGACCTAATAAAATTATAGAAGTAGATGAAAGTCTTTTTACCAGAAGAAAAAGCAACGTAGGGCGTGTTCGTCTTCCTCAATGGGTGTTAGATGGTTTATGCCGTGAAACACGAGGATGTTTCTTTACTCCTTTTTCCGATCGCATAGCTGAAACTTTAATGGCGGCAATAGAAAACAATGTAGCTGATGGAAGTATTATTTATACAGATTACTGGAAAGGATATAAAACAGATGAACTGCGAAGTGCTGGTTATGATCATTTCACAGTAAATCACAAATACAATTTTGTCGACCCTAATACTGGATGTCATACTCAAAATGTTGAGAGATTATGGGGCAGCGCAAAATGGCGCAACAAAAGACAGTTCGTCATCAGTTCGTCATCATTTCGTCAACAGTTCGTCATCATTTAGAGTCGTATCTCATAGAGTTTATGTGGCGACGTCTTCATTCAAAAAATGAAATGTTTACTGCAATGCTAAAAGATATGGCACAGATGTCATATTCGTTCCATAATGGCGCGATTTTTTCCTGACGCCAATTTGGCGAAAATATCAACAGCATAAACAGCAACATCCGGGTTACCATATCAAGCAAAATAACGACACTTTGGCACCAGTTAAATACCCATTGCGTGTATGACATTGGCGTCAGAAAAAAATCGCGCATATATGGGGCGTATATGACATCTGTATCTATGTTGTTTATGCTGTTGATGTAAGTCAGAAGAATGATCCGCGGGTTGTGGGAACCCATCTACAGGCCCCTGTGCGCCGTTCCGGCCTGTTGCATGTTTAGGTTTGGAATAGTGGGTGGGAAGGTAACGAGGCATTTAGTCTGTGAGCCCCTGCGTCTGCTCAGCACTGTAATTAGATATGTTAGGAGTTGTTTTTGGATAAAATTGTTGTAATTTTATTTTAGGGCGTGGGGGTACTGGACAAGATGAATTTAAGGTGGGTTTGGACATGAGTGTCGAAATATTCTAAGTTTCCAGTAAAAAAAAAAAAAAAAAAAAAAAAAAAAGAAAATTAAAGTTCGAATTAAATGTGTATTAGGAGATGAAAAGATACGTTTATTGTTGAAAATAAAGAATTTAATATTTTTGCTGAGTAAGTTAGTCCAGCAGAACACGGGAACACAGGTTAACACAGGTTAAAGTTTAAAAATTTGCTGGACACAGGAACATAGGGGGCTGGACATTGAAGAAAGTATGGGGGGGGGGGGTGGACTTAGATGAATTTTGAAGTGGGTTTGGACTTTGACGAAATTTAGGATATAAGGGCCGAAATGTTCTAAGTTCCCGTAAAAAAAAAAAAAAAAAAATGAAAACGATGGTTAAAGTTCGAATTTAATATGCATTGGGAGATGAAAAAAACAAGTTTATTGTTGAAAATAAGGAATTTAAAATTCTTACTGAAAATAAGATAAGGGTCCAGCAAAACACAGGTTAAAAATTTAATAAGTTCTGCTGGATACAAAGTTCCTAGTGATTTTTTTTTTCTTTTTTCTCGCAAAAAGGAAAAAGAAAGTTAAAGTTCGAATTGTTGTATTGTTATTGTATGTAAAGTTCGAAAGTATGTATTTGGAGATGAAAAATCATGTTTATTGTTGAACATGAGGAATTTAGTATTTGTACTGGAAGTAAGTTAAGAGTCCAGCAGAACACGGGACAATGAGGGAAAAATCTTTAAAAGAGGGGTGGGAGAATGAAGCATTTTTGAAATATTGTTGGATTTTGACAAATTACAGGCAGAAGGGACATACAAAAAAAAATGACATGTAAACAAATTGGCTGCTAAGCCCGTCCAGAGACCACCGGCGGACACGGGGGAATTGAACAGAAGTGGCTGAGTCTCTAGAAAATCAAGTCTCAAGAACAACTTTTTCTAATTTGTTGAAATGGTGAGGGGAAAAAAAATAATAATACAAGCTTTATTTGCAATATGGGAATAATTTCAAAGTTCAGTAATTGAGAAAAAATTTCAATAAAATGACAAACACTTTTAATTTAAATAAATATGTGGTTAGATAAAATAGAAAATAAAGTCAGATGGGGAGAAAAAAGAAAAAAAAAGTTTTAAGTTTTGAAAAATAAATGAAAAACTGAGAATAAGTTAGAGTCCGAAATGAGCTAAAAGCTTGTAGAAAAAAAAAATGTTTCTTATTAGATAATTAAGAGTAAAATTAGGCAACATTGTCTCGATTGAAATCAGCAGCAATTAACCTGCATTAGGCCTGCTATTAGAGTTAGGATGAGACAATCAAGAAGTGTAGCAAAACCCGAACCATGTGCTCGCTATGGGCCGCGAAATTCCAAAATGGAGGGCGAAAACCACAGCCAGGCGAAGCCCAGACACCCCACTGGTCACCAGGTCGCGTCCCCTACAGTGAGCAATCTCTAGTGATATGGGAAACATCCAATACTCCATTTACGGAAGAAAAGAAAATCCATTTCCCTTTCTACCCTTCTTTTTAATGAAAAAAAATTCCCTCTTTTTCTTCTCTTCCCCCCCCCCCCTTTTTAAAAGAAAAAAAGCCGGCAATTTTGAAGAGAACCCCACCGCCCCATTCAAAACAAGCCACCAAAACCAACCCTAGATACCCCGACGATTCCCTAAAAAACTTGAATTAAAGACTCCGAACCCAAGCCGCATTGCACAATTATCCCAGAATACTATAAGCTTTCAAAAAAAAAAAAAAAAAAAAAAAAAAATGCAATTTCTTTTCTCCTTTCTTTCCCTTCTTTTTCCCTTATTTCCCCCCTCTCCTTATTTGGCCTAATGGAAAATAATTAAAAAAAAAGAAAAATGTCACTTTTTTAACCAATTTTAATCATTAAGAATATAAAGAACATAAAAAAAAATAAATAAAAAAAAATAAATAAATAAATAAAAAATACAAGAACTATTATGAAAAAGTATGTACAATAAGTTATTTTTGTTTATGTTCCATCAGAAATAAAAGTTTAACATATTAGGAAGAAAAAAAAAGAAAAGTCTTAAAGTTCCCCCCCCCCTTTTTTTTTCTTTTTTTTTTTTTGTTTCTTCTCTCTTTTTTTTCTTCTTTTCCCTTCCTTCCCTTTTAATTTTTCCCCCTTCCTTCTCTTTCCCTTTTTTCCCCTTTCTTTTTCTTTAAAAAAAAAAAACAGATTTTATTTACATGCAGTCCAATAAATAGGTTATGTTATTTTTACTAATCTGCTTTAAATAAGTAATTTGTAACGTCATCTCTATAAACGCTGATTTAACATGAGACAAGTGGTAATTGAAAATTAAAAGTATTATTTCCAAACGATCTTATTATGCTTGGACATACAGAAAAGTGTGCAGTGGAAAGCTAAAGACACTCTGAGTATTATGGGGGGAAAGTAAGATTAATATATATATATACATATACACACATACATACTGCATGTATACATACACATATACATGCGGAGGTAAAATTAATATTTAAACACTGTTTTTAAAATTGTGATAAAGCCGGTTACTTGAATGATTGAAATTAGATTGTAGAAGGTTTGTTATAAATCATTCACCCCCCCCCCCCCCATTATTAAATTACATTAAGTGGCGTGAGTGTAATCTTATTTGAATGCCTTTTTGTCTCACAAACACTACTAGTCATAAACACTGATTTCTTAGGTTTCTACTGGCTTTAAGTTTTTTTAAGTTAGTGATGTTACACAATAAAAGAAAATAGATAAAAAAAAAGAAAATAAAAAGACCGTAGCCAAGATAATTACTCTTTTTAACGTGGTTTATGTATTTTTACATGGACTTTTTTTTTTTTTTTCCCTTTTTTCAAAGATATTTCATTCACTTCCTGGTAAGCAAAGGTTATACAATTTGTGCAAGCTTGTGTGTTTTCGATGACAAAATAACATTTTAATATTTTGATAATTTAATTTAAATTGATAATGTCTTTCCTAAGGTGGTTCCAGGTGAAAAATTCTAAATAATGCTTATGGATAAAATTGTATTAGAGTTACAAGAAGAATGCAATTAATTATATGCCAAATCATGTACGCTAAAATATGCCAATTTGCTATGAAACTGCAACAATACAAAAATGTAAATATTAAAATGTAAAAAATAAAGTATAAAGTATGTAATATATATTTCTTAAATGCACTTATTCGACAATTATTTAAATTATTTATTTATTAATGATTTTAAAATTTAAAATGAAACATTTAAAATATCTTGGGAGGTAGTTAAAACTGTACTTTTAACTTTAGCAAATAATAAAGAAAGAAGCTTGAGGGAAAATTGCCTTTTTTAAAAAAAACTAAATGCACTAGTTCATGCTTCTAATCGTAAATTAAAAGAAGGAGATTATAAAGGATTTATTTATTTATTTATTTATTCCCCTTTAATGCCTAAACATTAAATTCTGTATTTTAACTTATTTGAATAATTTTTTTAAATAATAATTATGTGTATTTACGCTGATTTATATATATATTTATATATATATATATGCACATATACATTAATGGGAATTGTAATTTTTAAAAGTATATTTTTACATAAACGATCCGAAAGTAAAGTCTGGAAAAAAGGTCTTTACTATACATCTCATAGACCAAATCCCCCACCCCCGCTGTACAATATCCCAAGCCAGTCCCGATTGATTGCCAAGAGACAAGATGAGAAGGTATCAATCGCTTCCAAATTACTAGGCCCTCACTTCCCTCAAAATTCAGATGGAGAAACGGAGAAAGAACCAAGTAGAGGTAAACCTCGCACTTATCTCTCTCTCTAAAAGAAAAGAAAAAAAAAAAACACTCACACACACGACCAGTAGGGCGGACACACCCCACCCGACTGCGACCCCCGCCCCCCCTTCCAGAACCTCGCCTATGGCCCAACTAGCTGCTGGCGGGGGTGAGAAGACGCCTGCATGGGATATAGTTATCTTAATAGTCATCCCAAGGAGGCTGGACTTAGGGTAAATCCAGCGAATTCGAAGCACATGGTCCGGGTTTAAAAGCAGCTATAATATTGATTTAATCTTAAGTAGGAATGAACATTTTAATGAAAACATGAGAAATTAAATTAGAATAATAACTGCTGCTTTGTTGTTGCTATTAGATTAGATTGTCGGCGATTTAGAAGGTGAGATGCCTAATATTAAGTTATATTTTAAAATACTAGCAAATGCAAGGGTCAGCAGAATTAAATGACTGAGGAATGAAATAATAAATTACTCATAACTTAATAATTAAAAGGCCGAGAAACATGCAACATACCTTAAACTGTAGCAGGGACATTCACACATCAGAATCCATAGAGGGCCCCTGGCCCGCGGGTCTTGGGACGCGTTTAGCCAAGCATTTTTTTGGGAGCGCGTCTGGGACACGTCCGCACACAACCAAACGAAGGCCGATCTGTCTAATTTTTCAAATGTTATATTTTTTAAAATACTCACATTACTATCGACAATGTTTTTTGTTTTATTTTTCAAATGTTTCAATTTACGTGATTTTCATTTTGCGCCAACTATTGCGCTTGGCGACAATGCTGTCCGTATAACGGAAAAGTACCAAAAAGCATAGCCTACTATGATATATACGGCCCACGCATTTCGCCGAAAACTGTCGAAAAAGTGAAGTCGGATTCAGCTTCAAACCCTGAACCAAAACATCACAACGTGCTCTTTTTTGTTTATATTTATACCCTGCCCAGATAGCGGCTTGTTTCTCATCGTCGAAGTTTCAGAATCATTGATCGTATTTTCAGAATAATAAATTAAATACTTATATTCTTCAATTTCCTTCGATTTAAAAGGATATTTTACACAGCTTGTAGTATTTTAGTGTTCACATACTTTTAAGATTAGCTAAATTACTTATTGTTTACTTGATCGTTTGGTTCATTCTGTTATTCTTTTTTGAATGTCCCGTATTTACATAAAAATAGCTTGTGTTTCATATGCACGTTTTAAAATTAAAATTTGGTTTTTATCAAACTACAGTTCTCATAACTGGCTTGAAGCAGTTATTTTTGACGAATTTATTGCTACCCGTAAAATATTTGTGTTTGATATCGTCCGAACTAAATAATAATAATAATAGTAAAAAAAAAAAAAGACGATCTTCCTTAAACATTAAATATTCTTATTTTTAATCATAGAAAGAAATGGTGATCGCAGATTTAAATATCGTTGCAATATTTTATGTTATCCAAGCAATTTTGATTAAATCATGTAAGTGTATTTGTTACTTAATAAATTATATTTATTAATTATTACAAGGAATTTTATGAGTACTTTAATATATTTAAACGAGTAATATATTTAAAAGAAATTCCATTAGTTTTATTGTTTCAGCAGTGAAGATAGCAAATAAATTTGTGACATTGATGTTTTTAGACTATGCATGTTTTTATTTATTGGGGTGAATCGTAGAATACTCTACTTCTCCCCAACCTGGCGATAAGTGCACCAAAGTGGCAACCTTGGTATTTAGTATTAACTTGGTATTAAGTAGCAACCTTGGAAGTATTCTCCGGTCGCACCATTTATTATTCCAAAAATTGTAAAAATGATAATGGTTTATTTATTTATTTATTTATTTATTTTTTTATGATTAGAGTTAATATTTTTATTAAACTCTTTTGAATCATATCTATACGGAAAAAAATGTAAACACATTGGTATTCTTTGAACCCTGCCCAGAGCGGTTTGATTGGTTCTCGTCGTTGAAGTACGGTCAGAGTCAAATTTCTGTTTTGGGCAGCGTATCAGAGTCCTCTGGCGAGCAACTTCATACATTCAAATCGGTCTGCCGGTAGTAGTATCTAAGTATGCCTTGCAAAAAGTAATGCTTTGGAAATGGAACAATGAAAATCTGCGTAGATACCGTGAAATGCAACTGATTGGTCAGAGCTTTATGACGCTATAAGGGAGGTTACCAAGGGGAGAGCCGTCTCTCTGTCACCAAAAGTGACGCCAACTTAGCGCTATTTCCAGTATTTCGCCAAATTTCCATAGACTCCCATTGAAATACAGTAGGGTTTACTTGCATGTAGGAATTCAAAAAAATTGAGATATTTCAATACTACAAAAACTAATATTAGCTTATGAATAGAGCTTAATTGAAGTATTTACATTATTTTTAAGCACAAACAATAATCTGCGGTTGGCTAGAAAATAGGAATTGCTTCGCTATAGCGAATGGAATAGCTAAGCGATTACGCGGGGGGGTTGGTGAGCGTAGCGAGCAGGGGGGCGGTGCCCCCCTAGTAAAATAAAATAAAATAAAATAAAATAAAATAAAATAAAATAAAAAAAGTTTTACATATGTTTTATAGTATGAGATTTTCGCTATATTTTAACTTACACATTTACGATTTGCAAAAAAATTCTACCATGATGGTTAAAAATGAAGATCATTTTCAGATTCAGTGCTAAAAAGTACGTAAAAATTAATTATCAAGAGTTAAAAACACAACCATCTCTTTAACTTTATAGTATCCGATTTTTGTTATTCTTTAAATTTGACAAATTATGATTTGCGAAATATCCTGACATGATGGTTAAAAATTAAGGTAATTTTTGGATTCAGTGCTAAAAAACACATAAAAGTTTAAAAAAAACCAACAATCGCAGTCTTGTGTTGTCTAATCTAAAACTTTTCCTTAAACTTCTTGGCGGTAATCTATTCGAAATTTTTTGTGTTGTCCTGTAAAATAAGTATAAATGGTATCTACCGAAAATCATAATAATATTAGATTGTTACCTGATTTGCGCCAGTATGTAAAATGTATTCTCGATAGGATATTTGAAAGTGAGTTAAAGTTCCAGTACAAATTTTGAATTGGAAAAACATACATACGATCATTGAAGTAACATAAAAACTTACAAAAATTACATAATTTTTGTTAAAAGAAATCATAAAAGAAACAGTCTCAAATCCTGACAAAATAAAACATATGTTATTTTAGCCAATCTGAAACTTAATAAATGTTAACTTAATCATAATACTTGTACGATTTTTTTCAAAGCGCAGATACACATGAAATAAGATCTTCGAATACTTTAAGCACTTGGTATGTTATTCCTCAAAGCCAAACCGAACTCATTTGTTTTCAGAGCAGAAAAGTGGCATAATTCATGCATTTTTAAAGTTTCATATCTTGCTCAATTTTAGTGTTATATGAATGGGACTTTGTTTGTCTTACTTGTCAGTGTAATAGGAAAATTTTATTAAATATAACGTATAGGACTGGGAGACCATATAAAAATTTTAATTTCGTATTTTTTTAACAAATGTTTTTATTGACCCAAATCGCTTTTAAAATATTTTTTTACTTGATTTAAAACATTTTTGTAACTGGAACTATATGTCTATGACTAACGGTTTAGGAATTAGCCATTGGACACCGTTGAGACCGGACACCCTGTATAATAGGAAAGTATTAATTACATATATCAAATGTATCTCTCTATTATAAAAGAAAAAAAGAACAAACGCTGTCACCGCCGCAGTAAATTAAATTTATTGTGACCTAGGGTCTTTCTTCGCTAATATTAAGAAAACGGCTGCACACCAAAATATGAAAATGGGTAGTATTATAGAGAAATGTTTGATAAACACGCTGAAGCAGACAGTTTTTTTTAAATTATTATTTTAAGAGAGATTTAATGTTAAAGAAGGTCAAAATCGTTGCATTAAAAAAGTTTTATAGAAGCAAAAACATTAATGTTTGTTTAATGCGTAATGAGTGTTTATTTCCTTTTTTAATTTAAAATTGCAGCATTTCGAGAGATACTTTTTACATATTTTAGAAAAGGTTATTAATTTAAATTGGTGCCTATTGTAAAAACAATGCAAAAACAATGTTTCCTTCAAATTGAAAATTTATTTACATGTGACTATTATAAACAGAAAAAAACCGTTTTAAATTAAAATTAAATAATAACGTATCAAAAGCAGAAAAATATTGAAAATTATCTGATAAAAACTATATTTACACTTGAATGTTAAAAGAGAATGAAAATTTTATAATAAGAAATTCATGATTATATGAAATGAAGGAAATTTCGTCATATTTAAAATGTTGAAATATTAATATTTCCAAACAGTTTAAATTAAATCTATATTTGCACGAGATATTCATTTCACATTTGTAGATGATCTTTTAAACTATTGTTGCCGAATCTAAAGCAGAGCAAATAAAAATATTTCCTTTCTAGCAACACAATTATTTTCACGTGAATTTTAAAAAGAGAAAGAAGTCTTTAAAATAATAAATTCATTAATATGCGTTAAAATCAGTAAATAGGTGACATTACGTCATATTTTAAATGACCAAATAATAATAATGCAAAACAGTTTAAATTTAAAAATATATTTACACTAGACATTTATTTCATATTTTGAGATGATATTTTTAATTAGTGTTGTGAATTCTAAGACAACACAAATATTTCCTTTCTAACAAAAAATGTATTTTCACGTGAATATTTAAACGAAGAAGAAAACTTTGATGAAAATTACATCAGATTTAAAACGATGCATTTAAAATGTCTTATTTAAAACAATTTTCTTATAGCGCTGTTAAAAAAATATAAGTAGGCAAAGACAGCTAATTTATATTAGCCATTTTACGAATGTTTAACTGATCTTACTTAAAAGAGCATGAATAGAGCCAAGAGGTGTTTAACAGCAGCTAATACGGCCTTAAAATTACCCAATCAAAGGGAAATGAATGGTAACCCGTTTAGAGGGAGATAACCACTGCTTTTTTAAATTATATTTTAATTTCATGCAATCTTTTAAAACCCGACAAATTAGCGTGTTTTTAGAGTTTGCGATGTCTCAATGGGGGTTGGCGAGCGTAGCGGGTAGGGGGCAGATCGCCCTAGTATTATAACAAAGTAATCTAACAAAGTTAATAAAATTAGTGTTAGCTATGTAATGAGTATAAAATCTAATTATATAATAACGCAGTATTCCTAGGTTCTAAAGATAAAATATCAGAAGTTTTATTTAAATAAATTAAACTTTTGCTTAATGCGAAAATGATTTTTTAAGTGTAAAAATATTCAGTCCAATTTAATTAATTTTCAATAATGCTTGATTGATGTAGAATGTTAAAAAAATTTACACAGCACAGAAACGAAAAAAGGACAACTGTACTTGCTCGCATATAAGTTGACCGCAAAATTTGAATTAAATAAGATTTCCTTCCGTTCGAATATAAGTAAAGTAATCCTTATATAGTGATGCTTTTATTATTTAAGCGCAAAAGATTATCACGTATTGTGGGATTATATAAGAAGAATGAAATTAGATGAAAATACCGGTATTCAAACGGAACGACGTGATATATTTTTTAGAATTTTAGTCGAATTATAGTCCAGGCAATACGGAATTTTACCTAGCAAAATTAATGGGAGTTCTGGAAATCGGCTTACTTTATGGTTTTTGGGTCGTTGAATCCGAATTTGTAACTTCACACCAAAATTTCCCCCGGCACCCCCCCCCCTCCAAATTTTGGTAAAAAGCCCGCGAAAAAAGGTTTTTATTTGTTTTAGGTTTTTATTGTAGGTAACAATTTTTTATTAACAATTATTAGGTAACAATTTTTTTATTGTTTTAGGTGAAAAGTATCTAGAAATTCAGAAAGTAGACAAAATTTTCAACAAATTAGATATATGACATTATGACTTAGGATGAAGGGGAAGGGGGGATCTGCCTCGGAACATGCGCGCGGTGCTGCGTGGACTAAGTTGCGCCATTCCACTTAACCACTCACACGTATACATTCGCCCTCCCATCTCCCCTCCGAACTTTCCTTATAAGGTTTACTTTAAGTTTTTTGGGTCGATGAATCCGAATTTTTAACTTACCCCCAAAATTGCCTTCATTGACCCCCCCCCCCCAAAATATTTCTTATTAACTTAAATTTTTTATTGTTTTAGGGGGAAAGCATTACGAAATTCAGAAACTAGACAAAATTTGCAACAAATAGGATATATGACATTATGACGTAGGATAAACGGGGAGAGAGGGGGCTGCCTCGGAACATTCCCCGCGCGCTTTTCTCAAAAACCAAATTTTTTCAAAAAATCATTTTTTTGGGGGGTTGCCGGGTGAAATTTTGGTGGGAAGTTACAAATTCTGATTCGGCGACTCAAAAAACATAAAGTGAGTCGAAATCCAGAACTAGTACTAATTTTTCGAGGTAAAATCCCGTATTGCCTGGACTTCATAACTTAGTGCACGTAGCGGCGCAGTGCATGGTCAGAGGCAGTTCTTCCCTTTCCCGTTCATCCTACGTCATAATGTCATATATCCTATTCGTTGCAAATTTTGTCTAGTTTCAGAATTTCGTAATGCTTTTCCCGTAAAACAATAAGAAATTTAAGTTAAAAACAAGTATTTGGGGGGGGGGGTCGTGGGGGGGGGAAATTTTGGGGGAAGTTAACAATTCGGATTCAGCGACCCAAAAAACTTAAAGTAAACCTTATAGAGAAAGTTCGGAGGGGAGATGGGAGGGCGAATGTAAACGTGTGAGTGGTTAAGTGGAATTGTGCAACTTTGTTCACGCAGCACCGCGCGCATGTTCCGAGGCAGATCCTTCCTTCCCCTTCATCCTGATTCATAATGTCATTTATCTAATTTGTTGCAAATTTTGTCAACTTTCTCAATTTCTAGATACCTTTTCCCTAAAAGAATAAAAAAATTGATTTTTTAAATAAAAACCTTTTTTGGAGGGCATTTTACCAAAATTTGGGGGGGGGGGTTGCCGGGGGAAATTTTGGTGGGAAGTTAAAAATTGGGATTCAGCGACCCAAAAAACATATAGTAAGCCATTTTCCAGAACTACCATGATTTTTGCTACCATGGTAGAGCCCCTATACGATCTCTATTGCTTGGACTATTATCTCTTAAAAGAACTTTTGACTAAGCAAATGACATTTAACATGTTTAACACCAGAACTACCGGACAGGAGTAAAGTTCTATTCAATCATCTCACACCATAATTTTGATTTAAAACAGTTTAACTTCATTTTTTAACGTTTTTCTTCTTTGTATCTTTTAAACTTATTTTATAATCAAATTTATGGTTTGAGCCAAAACATATTTATATGGTAGCCGTCAAAACGAGGGCTCACGGTAGTTGTAGTGTTAAATATAATTTTAGATTAATAATAAATGACCGGGAAAAGTATAAAACAATACTGAAGTTCTAAATACCTTTCATGCACATCTCAAATTTTCATAAGTATGTATTAATGATTAAGCGCCTCGAGTGCCACATATATGTGCCGCTCGATAATCGTGAAAGTTGATTTTTTTGCGAAATCAAATCAATCTCACCAATATTTCGTCAAATATCGTCAAATTTGGTGAAATGTTGCCAACTGTGAGACTACGTTTATTGCCAGCTGTTCAACAACTTAATAACTGTTTCAACCTTCATTCCCATTGAAATGCACTGACCCGTCGTGACCTGAAAATGATCCGCTAATCGAATTTTCTCGAACATCTGATCTAGTCCAACGGTCTTTTCTTATCCCAAAACGGAAGGATACAAAATTTAGTTAAAATCGTTAGAGCCTGTTATTTTGGACGAAAAAATTGCTAGTGGCCATTTGACAACCATTATAATTAGTAAAATAATTGAAACGGATATATCATTTAGGAAATATTGTAAACACCTGGGAAAATGTAGAAAAAGAACTGTTGCCGATTTTATTTAAAATTTAAAAAAATGAAACGAAAATCACCATTAATGAGAGAAAATATTATAAAGCACATACATATCTGCCAACTTGTACAGATTTTTCCTACCACTAAAATTTTATAGAAATCTTTGACTTATTTAAACGTTAACTCTGCTTGAATTTCAGAGATTCAATTAGCCAAAATTTTCTGTAAAATTTTAGTGGTATGAAAAATCCGTACAAGTTGGCAGCTATGCACATATATTAAATTTAATCTCCAAAGGAATATTCGTAATACCTAGAAAATGTTAAAGACTGCAATTGATGTATTTGACGATTTATCTTTTGCAACAGGTTAAGAAAAGTGCATCTGAAAGCGTGATTAAATAAAATTTGAAGAACATTTAAAAAAAAAATAATTTTGATTTTTATCTAACTCTCCCGTCATGTGCTTACAGGAAAAACTAGCGGATGTAATTGTAAAAATGACTGCACTTTTGAGTTACATGTTTTTGTTTATTTGCGATTTTGATTTTACTTTTGTTGCCAAACAATGCGATTTGTAGCCAAAAACGTATAAGCGTGACTTCAGCCTCAGCGATGTTCGCAAGAAATGTGTTCTTTAAGTACACAAGAACATTTGTGGAATACGTTTTTATATTCAAATGTAAATCACATAAATAAAAGTTAAAAATTTTAAAAACGGAGTCAAATATTCAAATTTTAGTGCAAATGTGACACACACACGTATGATAAAATAATTTAATTTCAGACATTTAAAAATATTTTTCATGATACTTTACTATAGAAACATGTTACTTTGTTTTCACCTTAGCACGTGGTTTTTATAGTCGTTAGAAAATATAGTACTTTCTTTCATTTTGTGGCACGTTCGTAATTGTAAAATTACGTAGAACCTATACCTCGTCTGGTCTGTCCATCTGTCTGTGTGCCCGTGACGTGAATTTGATTACAGAAGAATAGATGGATTTTGTTATTAGCGATTGCTAAATTTATGGTTTTTCGTTATGAAGCAAACAAATGAATACAGATTTACTATCATATATTTTTCATGTCCAGCTGTTTTACTGTTACCAAAAAAGTAATACTTGCAATGTAAGGAAAAACTTTGTAAAGCCAATAGTAGCGAATAGGAAAATATTTATTATACCTTATTACAATATACTTAATGTATTACAATAATTAGACTAATATAATATTACATTTTTAGTGTATTCATTCTGCTGGAAATCAAAGATGGAAAACCGTAGTGGACGTGGAGAGACTTAAGAAGACGTTTATTACGAAATGTAACGTAGAGTGAGATTAAGATTAAACTACCAGGATCACACTTAGCGCCAAGATGTGAGACCCAAAGTTAAGAAACTAGCAAATAAAAATTAACAACTCGAACATTATTTAACTTTCGTAGTCAGTCATTGTAATTCTCTCTATTTTAGTAGTGTGGTGACTAGGGAGCATTTTAATTCCTGTTGTCATAACGGCCTAATTTCCCTATCAAACTGTACTATAAAAGTTTTTTAATAGTCCAAATTTTAACTAACGCATAAGACAATATAATAGCTCAATTGCGTTCGCACTGTTATAAGCAATGCGGAAGACTGTTCCAGGTGAAGGTCCATATTGCTGTAAACTACAAGATCAAATTTGCTATTTTGTGTGGACCAGGGTAGCGAGCGTAGTCTGCTAGTATATATAACAAGAAAAAGGGATTTATTTTACTCAAATACTTAAAAAAACCCTCTAAAAGAACTTTAATGTGTCAGACACATTAAATATATACACACACACATACTCATATATATACATATTAAGTTGAATACATAAAATCTAAGAATCATTTTTTGGTGGTTTAATGATAAATTTTTTGTTTAATAATCTTCGTCGCACAACACATTTTTTTGAAGAAAATATAAAATACAATGTTACTTACCTTTAATTCATGTTTATATTGACTAAGAAAGTGACAAATGTTTTTAATTGTTAGCTATTTCACAGATACTATTTATAATATTCAGAATTTGGTCATCTTTATTTCCTTTTTGAAAACTCCTAAAGTTCAAATTAGCTAAAAACCAGAGCAAAATTTATTCAGGAATCACCAGACAAACTTTTTTTGTTTTTAACTATGCATATGAAAAAATTTTGCTTTCACTGAGAACTGGGTAATTGGGGAATATAGAGTGATATAACAGCTACATACCAGTGAGTAGTTTGCCACTATTAACTTGTACCACCTTTTTTTTGCTTATTTAATCTCCGAAATTTTCTGAATAAATAAGGAGAAAAATGCTATTTAAAATCAATGTGTACAACTGAATTGTTGGTGCGCTTCGGTTCCATCCCTGAAGGAATTATGTTTCACAATAATATAATATATTAACTAATTATTTTTTCGTTTATACCAAAAATAAAAAATTACATACGAAATTGTGCACTGTTCTAACTACTTATATTGATCTTTTCATTACGTATAATAAATGATTCGGTACTTTAAGAGCAATTATATTGAATTATGTGGATCAATACAGCTTATGGATATTATTTTAATGTTGTTTTTACCTACAAAAGCACATTATACAGAATATAAAAGAAAAGTTAATGACAGCTTAAACAATCATTAAAAAACGCTAACGAAAGCAACTATTAAACATTTAAAGTAAAAATTATAGATTCAGCACGAGAATTTTCAAACACAGTGCTTAATTTAATTGCTATTGATTCATCTATCTTGCTTATAATTAAGCATCATATCTATCTATCTATATTATAAAGGACAAACGTGTCTATGCGCAACGCTAATGTCATTCTGAAGGTGGCAAAACCTAACTATTAAATTTAATTTTTACTGCAATTTTTATAACTTCCAAACATGGCGCATTTTAAACTTTTACACTGTCGAATAAGGAAAAAAAATGTACTTTGAAATGAAATTTTTTTGAAAACTGTATCATCATTTGTTTGAAAAATGTATCGCTATTTGTTGAATTTTATCTATTTTTTAAATAATTCTCTGGCATGATTTTTTTTAAATATATGTCTTTCGCGTGCAGACGATTATGTCGGAGATATCTGTTTGTACTTAAATTAATATGAATAGTGCAGCATTTGTTTCCAGCTTGCATGACATAACGAAATTAAAACATTCGTCAATTAATAAATAAAACAATAAGATATAAATAAAATACAAATTTAAGACACGTGATCAATCTATGTACATAAACCGCTAAAATGATCAAATAACAAAAGACTGTTTTAAAATAGTGATATTTGGCAATTACTTCTTCTGTTAACTCCTGGCTCGAAGCCATTCAAAACTATCGCTTTTAACAAATTTCAAAACTTCATTTAAATAAGTACTATTTTTTTATATAAATATGACTTTTGGTATTGCTAGTGTGTATTCTAAAAATATATTAAATATAAAAAAATCTTTATCAATTAAATAAAAGTTTTTCATACATTCTGTAATCCGGAAAGGCAGCAGCAGTCCGCGGCCCATCACTTTTATATACAGGGTGGTTAAAATTAAACTAACGGTACTCAGAGGCTCATAACTCCGGTTCTATTGAACGGATCCGAAAGAAACTTACGATGTATGTTATATACATCACGTGGCCGAGGTTTTCGTGAAAAAGGTTTGAAATTTCGTCACCAGGTGCCGTTTTAACAATGTAAAATGAAAGATAACAATTCAAAAATCAAAGAATAACGAAATATTTCATTTATTTACACACCTGTGTGCTCTATGTGCATACCTTGTCGTTCAACAATAAGTTGAAAGCGTACCACTGCATTATCAACGTCTACGCAAGCAACATATCAGTAGGAATGAGGGAGACATGGCGTACGATGCCAGCTTTCAAGTCCGTTAAATTAGTTACAAGTTTTTGAGAAATATGTTCTTTGAGAAAAACCCAGAAGTCATAAGGGTTCAGATCTGGTGACCTTGCTGGCCAGGAAATAAGGAAAGTACTCGAGATGATACTTTCATCAGAGAAATTGGCTTGAATCACATTTTTTACACATCTCGCCGTATGAGCAGTTGCTCTATCTTGCCTGAATATTGTGGTAGTTAAACAGCCTTTTTTCGTAACGCCGTGACAACATGATTCTCCAGATGTCTGCTATATCGGTCACCTGTTACTGTATGCCTAACAAACCCGTTCATTGCGACTTTCTCGAAAAAACACGGGCCCAAAATCAAATTCACCGTGAATCACACCAAGCCGTGACGTATGGTGAATGTAGAGGCTGTTGTTGCACGGCATGAGGATTGGTTGAACCCCACATGCGGCAGTTCTGTGTATTCACAGCACCGTCTAAGTGAAAATGAGCCTCGTCGGTCCATAAGATATGCGATGGCCAGTACTCATCCTCTTGCCCTCGCTGGAAAACGCAACGCAAAATCAAGAGGTGCAGAGTGATCTTGCGGTTTCAACTGTTGCACGATCTGCATCTTGTAAGTGTGGAGTTTCAGAATTTTCCGCAAAATCCTGCGCGCGGTTGCCCACGGAACCTCCGATGCTCGTGCTAATGAGCTGCCACTTACAGTAGCATTTGAGGAATTTCTGGATGCTTCAGCTGTTGCAACTGCAACTTCTTTCACAATCGACGGCTCAGTTGCACGTCTTCTTCTTGCCGGTGCATCATCCAGAGAACTAGTTATTTCAAATTTACGAATCATGCATTTAACTGCATTTAAGGACAAGGATGGTTCCTCTCCTTAAGTCTTTTATCCGTCGATAAGCACGGAGGGCTGCCGAAGCATTTTACTCTGATAAAAGAAGATTTACGATCAAGCGGAGTTCCTTCTTGTTTAGCGCATGTTCACTGCGGACGAATGATTTCCTTGAACCATAAGTACCGCTTTTATAGAGAAATTGTGACAGCTACTCATTTGCATATGATTTTAGCAGTACAGCGTCACTTGATGGCGAAATTTTAAACTTTTATTTTTACGAAAACCTCTGCCGCATGATCAACATAACATATATCTCAAGTTTCACCCGATCCGTTTAGTAGAACCAGACCAATGAGCCTCTATGTACCGCAAGTTTATATTTAACCACCCGGTATAAAATAACGTTCTGACTAGGGGGCTCATCAATACACCGGCCAAACTACTGAACCTAGAAGCATGAAATTTGTGAGGAAAATAGTTCTTGTGACATAGGCGCGCAATAAGAAAAGATTTTCTAAAATTCCACCCCTAAAATACGGTAAAAAGGGAACAAACATTTAAAAAGTTCCTTAAAAATCGGTTATTATAGTTATAAGACAAATAATAACATATCTTAATGTACTTTTGTGTCTTGAATCGAATGGTACTAAACAAATTCTTCTATGTCCAATAATTCGTGGGATATTTCATATTTTTCTAATTACTTCTTATTTTTCTTCTTTGACGACAAAACCTCAAAATGTCTAACATTACAGGTGATGATTCATCCATATTCATTCATATAGTACATACGTTACTATAGCAACTAAAGGAATTTAAATTAAATCTTTTTGCTAATAAATTCTTTTGGTTAAAGAATTAAAACGAATACATCAATTAGAAAAAAAAATTACAAATGCCTCAAAAAAATAAAATAAAATAAATAAACTTAAAAAATATTTATATTAACCGACTTCAAAAATGTTCTAAATTATTGCTATTGCATAATAACTCAAGAAATTACAATAAAACTCAATTTTGTGTTATATAAAGATGTATAGTCATATTTTTTAATATCATTTTTAAATTTTATTAGCCACGTAACAGTTTTGCTGGAACACAGCTTGCGCACTTGGGAAAAGGAATTTTTTGATTTCCTAATCGTCGCTCGGCCAGGTTACATTTTTACACTAACTGACCTGTATTTTGCTCTTTTCAACACTTTCCAACAAAGTTGAAAAGTGTTTACGACTTCGGTTTGTCTGTCCGTCTGTCCGCGCTCTAACTCTCGTAAATATGCTCGGATCGTTCTGAAATTTTTGGATGTTAGTGACCTCTACCATAGCATGATCCCTATTTCAAATAAAGTTTCTAGCATGTTTAGTTCCTTTACAGGGACAGTTAAAAGTTTTCCGTTAAATTACGGCCTATGGGAAAAATCTTTTAAAATGATTTTTAATGATGTTACATGCTTCCAAACATAATAAAATTGATATGCATTTATCAAGTGTACTAAAATATGCATTTTGTAGAATATACGGTGCAAAGAATAGTTGTTATTCATTTACAGGGCCACACAAAATAATTCCGTTACAGAACGATATAGGGGTGGAGGCAATTGCTTGCGGCGTATTTTAATTATGTTAAATTATTTCATGTATAATGAAATTGATATACGTCGCTGAGGTTTACTATAAATTATTTCATGTATAACACGAAATGCACAGCATTTACAGTGACACACAAAAGATTTCAGATACTATATTGTATCCGAAGTTCTGTACAGTAGCGATGATTGCTGGAAATGCATTTTTAATTATGTTGTGTGCTTTTATGTTTCACTATGCATAGTATATGATATGTATAAATGTTGTAATTCATATACAGGCCTACACAAAATAATTCGTAATAGTTACTGGGTAGGATTGCAAATTGCTTAAGGGTGGTTCTTAAATGAGTTATGCATTTTTACGCTCAGCTGCATTTAGTTTACTAAGAAATGTTTGTAGACTATAGATAAAATGATATACAAGGTCACGCAAAGAATTGGATACATGGCTGTCTATAAATGATAATTTCTGGAAATGTGATTTCAGTAGTTTTAGTTTGAATTAAATTTTAGTTAAATAGTGGCATGCGATAAGGGTTGTACAAAAGTTGTTCAAGTATGTTTCCATCTATTAGCATAAATTACTGAAAGAGAAATTTTAACCTGTTATGCGTTTTGTTGCTAAACTAAATTTACCCATTATATATTATATGTATCAACCTACAGATCAAATACAGTGCTGTTCAAAAGAATTGGAATATATATTTGGCTATGGATGGTAACTGCTGAAAGCAGTTTTTCAAATGTTTCATGCGTTTTCTAAAATGTTTACTTAGTTCTCTTATATACCTTATTTCTCTAAATAACGAAGTTTTGTTAAAGCATTCAGGCAGTGTTGGAAAATTTTCATAATCTATGCTTGACGCATGATTTTTCTTACTTGTTTTTATTGTTTTTTGTTTGAAGTTTCCTAATAGATTCCTTTTAGATATTTTACTGTGGGATATTTTTCCTCTGTATTTGGATTATTGAATAAAATGTTGTTATTTAAATTCCAGGCTTGACTAATAGCTTGAACTAAAAAACACGTTTCTCTCTATTCTAAAAAAAAGTAACTACCGCTGTCACCGCCGCCGCCGCCGCCGGTTTTGAATTTTTTGTGACCGGATGTCTTTCTTCGTTAATATTAAGAAAAATAATGCATACAAAAATATGAAAATCGGTAGTATTATACAGAAATGTTTGATAAACACGCTGATGCAGACAGTTTTCAAATCGAAGAATTATTTTAAGAGATATTTAATGCCAAAGTTGAACAAAATCGTTCCATTAAAAAAGTTTTATAGGAGCAAAAACTGTACATAGGAATTTAATCATTTTTAGATCATTTTATACGTTAGAAGTTCCCGGTGTGCAGACTGTTTTCTTCTTTTTAATTTGGCTAATTTTTTGAGGTTTTATTTCTATTTTAAATTCAAATTTTCAGGATTTCTAGAGATACTTTTTACAGATTTTAGAAAGTGATATTAATTTAAACTGTTGCCAACTGTATAAATAGCAGAAACAATAATGTTTGCTGCAAAAAAAAAGAAAAAAAATATTTATACCTGTAATAAATTAAAAATTTATTTACACGTGACTATTATAAACAGAAAAAAAAAACATTTGGAATTAGAATTAAATAATTATGTACAAAAAGCAGGAACTTATTAAAAATTACGTCATAAAAACTATAATTACACGTGAATTTTAAGAGAGAAAGGAATTTGTAAAATAATAAATTTATTAACATGCGTTAGAAGTCTTAAATAGGAGAAATTACGTCATATTTACGTTACATTACAGTTATTACATAGAATGAACACCAAATAATATTGCAAAACGGTTTAAATGTAGAAATTGCGCTAGACATTTATTTGCTATTTTGAGAGGATACTTTTCAACTATTTTTGTTAGGAAAGCACAAATAATATTTCATTTCTAACACAAGTATTTTCACGTGAATATTAAAAAGAGAAAGAATAGTTTGGTCAAAATTACGTCAGATTAAAAACGATTAATTTAAAATGTCTTATTTAAAAGAACTTTCTTTTCGCTTTGTTAAAAAATACCGGGAGACAAAGATTCTGTTTACTTAATTCCTTTTACATTAGGTTATTTTGAAATGTTTATCTTATTTTACTTAATCAAAGACGAAAACAGCGATTGACATATGTATTTTTGGTACTACTTAGTTATCCCGTCGACCAAAAATCTATCATTCGCCAAACTATAAGATTAAATGTCAGTAATGGTTGATCGTAAATGTCACATTAACTTGACTTTAAGCAAGTTACACGTGTCTACGTCATCAAGTTATTTTTATTTCGACGTTTTATTTGCATTTTTATTAATGTTGCACTAATTTATTTGTTCTTTCGTTATTTAAAATAAAAATGATGTCAATTTGTATAATTTGGCGAGTGCTTTGGAAATTTATATAATTTGGCGAAATTGGTCGACGGGTTAATCAAGTAGTACCGCAGCGGATTTGGCCTTAAAATTCCCCAGTCAAAGAGAAATGAATAGAAATCCGTTTATAGGGAGATCGCCATTGTTTTTTAAATTATAATTCAATCTTCCGAAATCTTTTTAAAGCCGATCAAATTAGCGTACTTTTAGAGTCTGCGGTGTCTGAACGGGGGTTGACGAGCGTAGCTCGTAGGGGGCAGAGCCCCCTAGTTGTAATAAATTATTGCTCCCATTGACAGAAAATTGAGGCCTACGAGCAGTGCTTTGTGTATTTCTCATAAAATGAACGATAGTGGAAAACAGGTGAGAAAAGAAAGTATATTTTTCTGTCACAATTGCGATGTAGGACTGTATTGATTTCAAAGTCTGACACGTTATTACAAAAAGGTCACTTATGACAGGTTCGAAGTATAAATATTTTTTTTAATGTATAAACTTCTCTAACACCCTCCCATGTAGAAAATGCTTTTCAAATCATTTTTTATGTAAAAATCAAAACTTTATATAAAAATGTCATTTTTTGCTCTAAATAAAAATCATAAATTAATATATTCAATGTTTGTAAAGGTTTGTTGATTTTAATTTATATAATCGTTTTGAAAATAAAATTATTTATGAAAAAATTGCGATTTCTTTTTTAGATTCAGAATGGCAAAAAAAAAAAAAAAAAAAAAAAAAAAAAAAAAAAAAAACTGGTAGGTGGTTAAATAAATATAAAAAAAATAATAATAAACGCTTGGTATAAAAAAGCAGAAAGGTAAATACTTCGAGGTAAACAGCACGAAATCATTGAAAATGATCGTGATCTAAAAAACAAACTATACGGTAATAGGCATAATGGATTTTAAATAAGCTTTTTATTCTGAAGTTTCTTTAGTTAAATAAACGTAAATATAATTAAGTACGTAAATAATAGAATTTCCAATAAGAATGCTAGTTAAAGTTAGGAACAGAAAACCCGCAAAAGAACATTATGAATCGATTTACAATCTTATATCATTAATGTATTTTGCACCATTAACTCATTTTCAATAATTCTGTCACTGCTGTTAATAGACATGATTCGTACGGATACCGTTATTTCTCCAGGAAAACTACCAGTATCTTTTTATAAGAACAGAAATCTAGATTAAACACGCATAATTTCGCCTTCTTTTAAGAAGAGATTTTCCATAAGATATTACTGGTGCCAAAAAATTTTCTGGTCTGCAAAATTTAAGCAGGCGTACGAATTATGATAGAAATGCATAATAAATTTAAAATACAATAAAAAAAAATCATTTATATATTGAGAATAAGCAACCAATAAACAAATATTGAGAGAAATTAAAAGTTTTATATTAGCAGAAGAGAGTGTAAATGATGTCTGCACATTGACAGAAAAAAGTCAAAGCCCACTTTTAGCATTTTGAGAAAAAAAAGTAATTTAATGTTTTTTAATCTTTTAAATTTCTTTCAATTAGTGTGGAAAAACTATTTTCTTGCGTCATAAATTAAAGACGGAACATTGTCAGTTATTTCTACTATGTCTGTTAATACTGTCAAATAATTAATGTGCATAGAAAAAATTATTTTTGTTTATAATAGAACGGTAATTGTTAAAGAATAGTGCTTAGTATGAAATGTTTTAAGGGGAGCACGAATGTTAACCCGAATAACTTTCAAAAAAACATTTTTTTTCTATTTTTGATTTTTTTCTCCTTTTTTGAACTCTTAAAAAGTTTTGAATATGCCCTCACAACCATATTTTTCTTCGAATTAATATTTAAGTCGTTACAATCAGTTCAACGGAACGACGTCACGGCTGACTGAAGGACCGATAAAAATTTTAAAAGCTTTTTTTCTCGAAACAATTTTTTTAAGCAAATTATGATGTCACACACAAATCGATTAAGCTATCGCCATTTTGTTTTCTGGAGGATAATTTATACTTCATTTCTTGGAAGAAAAACTTGCAAAAAATATATTTTTTTTATAATTTCGAATTTGTAAACATTTGCGGAAATGAGAAATATATAATTGCAATAATGGATCTCAAACAGCTGCTATTTCGCGAATTTTTTATCTAGCTTTTGATTCGAGCTCTGGTATGCAACTAATTTAACACGTTAAATTAATTCGGGTGAGTTTGTTGTTAATGTTTTTGATGATTATTAATGGAGCAATGACGTACATTGATTTGCTGTGCATTTCGTACGAGGTGAACATTGGAGAAATATCAATTTTGTTATATGATAATCTTCACATGCCTAGATGAAAATATAAGCAATTCTATGCCAAAAACAATATTCTTCCTATGTGAATGAACAAAATGATAATCCGAAAATTCACTAAAAATTAAGCCCCTTAAATGAAGGACTTGGGTTTTTTCAACCATCTTCATGAATGTAATGTTTTACAAATATTCTATAAGTGTCAACAAGCTTCTACAATTTAAAAATTATATACAGTCGGACCTCGTTTTCCCGACACCCCGATTTTCTGTATATGATTTTAATGTAAAAAACCTCCGTATTTTACCTCGTTGAATAATTTTCAACTCCGGATATCCCAGCGGTTTAGGAAAATTGTTCATTTTTCATAATCCATCTTATAAGCACTGAAATTAAGCGGTAAGATATGTCTTAGCCAAACTTCTCACAAAAGTGTGTAATGAGATACATGAGAAATTTTACTTTAATCCTTTTTCTGAATAAATAAACACATTGACACTATGAATGACCCACTTTAGCGCCAGACAGACGTAAGTCTACTCATGGTCTTTTTGTTCTGGTCAGGTGGCGCTTTCTAGTGGTTACACGATGTTTTACATCCGACTAAAACCGAAGCAAAACATTGCATTGAAACGATCAGAAACTATCTAACATCCATTTCTGAAACAACGAATATTGATTACAATTCATTATATAATATTGGAAAAAGAACAGTAGGAAGCACATCCAAAGATAAGCAAACCTTAATTCATCAATATTTAATGTAATAATAATAAAAAAACAAGTCATCATAAATCTTATTTTTATTCTTTTCAGATTTGTTTTGTGTTTATTTTGTTTAATAATAATGTTTTATTGCTTAAAACGGCAACATCAGTTATGAATTTATGAATTTAAAATTGTCCTAAATTAATTAAAAATACAACTTTTTATAAACTTTTTTTTCTCAAATTCGGTTTCCGCGACACTCCGCTTATGACGACACATTTTTCTGGACATTAGAGTGTCGGGATAACGAGGTTCGACTGTAATATGCCCTCTAAAGTCCCTTTCGACCCTCTTAACATCGGAACGGTTCCTGCTATACTCATAAAAGTGGTGCCTAGGTATAGTAAAGTAGCCATGCGCTACTGAATGAAACCGCCTGCGGCTCCACCTAGTGGAAAACTGAGAAATTAGCATTCCTATCTCGAAAACGAAAAGAGATAGGGAAAAAAAGTGATTTACAAAATTGTAGAGCATCATCGATTTAGTACGAAAACACACATTGTGGACGTTAATGCAAAGAATAGAATGGCTAAAATGCGCATTTGTTTTTTTTCGTGATTTCCTGAACTGTGGCGTCACGAAACTTGAACGAATGGAGAAATGATTATCTTTCGGACAAATGTGCATCCAAAAATATTTTACTAAAATCTTTGAAAATCCGTTTTAAAATTTTTTAGTTAAATATTTTGAATTTTATTTTCTTAAGCCAAAATGAAAATCGCTTCTTAATCACAAATAGAGTTAGTTACACAATTTTGGAAACTTTCAACTGTTTAGCGAAGATAGATTTTTAAAAAAGTGTACTGAAGCATCAAAAAACCACTTTTTCCGAAAAGGCAAAAAACTATATACGCACCCACAATGCTTAAATATATTATTTTAAAACCTCCCAGCATTACACTGAGAAACAAAATATACCGTCTTCATCTAGAATGAATAGATAGTCATTTTCTGAACCCATAAACTAGAAATATAGATTTCCGAGCTATACGAGTAGGGTAAACATCTAAGCTGAATAGACGAAATGATCTAGAATTTCTAGTCTCTTGTTTTCTAAGTGACAAAAAGATAATTAATCGTTGCAGTCGCGAGAAATTTTCACTTGATTTCTGGAATGGTTTCATAAACTAGAATTATAGTTACTAAAACTAACCTCTTGTGTTCGCATCTATTTGCAGAGATTTTTAAATAAGTTTGACCACGACAATATAGGAAAACGATCTTGAATTCTAGTAGGAGACTCTAGAACTCTATAAAAGGGAACTAGAATTTTATAAGGATGACATGGAACTATATTTTCTAGTGCCACAATTTAGATTCTAGATACTAGAACCATATTTTTTTCTCAGTGTGTAATCATATTGATTTAACGTTTCATCATCAACTTTTTGTTTATGTTTCAAACAATTTATAACTTAATTCAAAACTCAGAAATTTGAACAAATTTATGTTCTATGTGTCCTTAAAAATACTAACGTATAGAAATTAGGGTCCTGGATCAGGTACTGTGGGTAACCAGTTTCTTTCCAGAAACCGGTTCGTCTTCGTGCAACCCCTCTACATGGGGACAGGCCGTCACTATTTTCTAACCTTACGTTGAGATCACAGGAAAAAATTGAAGAGCTATATGGAAGATCATGTTAAGCAACAAAAATTAGATTTGAAGAAATTTGAAGTGAAAGTTTTTGCTGCAAATTTTAATGATTTATTTTCTGTTTGATACCATGTGTTTAAAATGTTAACAGGTATGGTACTAAACTCTCTCAGAAAAAGTTATTCATGTTTAATGTTCAAATATTAAAAATTATTATATTATTGACATTATTAAATATTAAAATATTAAATATTAATGAATAATGTCTTAAATTTTCAAGACTAAATAGAATCTTAGTATTTTTGCGTCCCCATGGGATAGGATACCTCATAACGCTTTCATCCAAAAGAGAAAATTTTTTTTAGAAAATGTAGCATAACATATTCATCCACTCAGCTCTTCAATTGTCAACCAACATTCGAGTAAAACATTTTTATTTTATGGAAATACTCTATGTTTGTTTTAAAATAACACCAAGTTAATAGAAAATACAGATTATTTCCGTAAAATAAACAGCTTTTACTAGCGTCCTTGCTGGAAGTTTTTTCTATTGAACCAATATATTTTTCTACACTGCAGTCTTGCAGGTGTTCCGATTTGATTCAACCTAAATATTTTTAAGATTGCTGAAAATATTTTATTTTACATAAATTCGGGAACACGAAAACATTCATTTGTTTTCTATACTTTCATCTCAATCAGAATATTACCATTTTGAAAGCCATCAAGTAAATGATATGAGAATGTAAATACTTAACACTATTATGATTTATTTTAAGTAACGCTAAAACACCGATTGCGTGATGATCGCAAAATCCATTATCAAATGAACTTCTGTTATTTTTGTAAGTCCCTTAGGTTAAGTTGGACAAAGAGTGGATCATTAATTTCAAATTCTTGCCAAAAACTGGACATTGCAAGATTTTCTTAATTGGCCGTGCGTAAAAAATGTATCACAACGAGAAAGATTATTACCAAGATAATGATAAACCAAAGTAAGTTTAATCCATTTTAATAATTATTATAGTATTAACTCCGTGATCAAATGCGGTGCTATGAACTAAAATTTGCGTAAGATCCAAAATTTGCTAAAGAATTCTTTTTTCTGACTCATAAGATTTATATTATGCTTAATTACTAATATATATAGATTATTAACATTTAATTATTTATTTAATCAATGTTAAGAATTTATTATAAGTGCAATTATTAATATTTTTTGCAAGGCAAATACTAACAGTATTTAAAAGGCATATACCAAATTATTTTGAAATTTTATCTTAGATAAATTTTCTAGTTTATTCCGCTTTTAAAAGGTCTCAGGACTCTTAAAGCTTCAAAATTGTCTAAATTTTATTTTTTTTCATACGTTAAACTCTTATCTCTTCTGAACATTTTGATGTAATTGCTTCCTTAACATTCCCATTAGAACAGAAGTTATGGCTTTTACAATTTTACTTGCTCAATATCTGAAGCGGCGTTTTCGGAACTTTGAAGTCATTTTTCTCCAAATGAAGTTTTTGGGCATAACGCGCACGAAATCTCAAACACTTCGGAATATTTCTTCATGAAATTTTCAAAAAGTATATTTCATGTTAGTCTGTATAAACTGAACCTCAAATTTCCTTTTTATTGTTCGAAAAAAATTTTTTTAGGTAATTATACTGTTGAAATTTTCTAAATTTTGCATTAGCTAAATACAACTTTGTATTAAAAATATAAAAATGCTTTAAATATAAAGTTATTTAGGTTCAGGGTAATAACTTCAATATGAAGTGTAAGTAGGCACCAAAATTTTCATTCTAGTTGCAAAATTTATTTGTAATGCTGCGCGTAATCGGTTATACCAATTTTCTGCTCCACAAATCTCTGACAGCTTGAACCCCCCCCCCCTCCCCCTGTAAATGCTATTTCTGCATCTTACATTTTTTAAAATACATGAAATGAAAGAACATACGTGTAACTTTCAATTCCAATAAAAATTGTTTCCTAAAATCAAAAACATTTTAAGATACTAAATGTTGAAACTGGTCTTTTTTTTTTCTTTTTTTCCAATTTTAAGAGTCTTGAGACCCCTTAAGGCGGATGGTCGAAATTGTTTCTTTAATTTTATCAAATTCTGAAGCTTCCTTGATACAGTGAGTCGCAGATTATCAAGACTTTCTTTTGTCGGTGAGACCCATCGAGTTTTTTAAAATTTTAAATCAATTATACCTGAAATATTTATTTAATTTCTACTAATTTTCAGATTGAATTTACGTATTGAAATATAAATACAAATATATATAAAGTAAACATATGTAGAAAAAAAGTAAGCAAAATGGTACTTTTTGGACGTTTAATTTTTTTTGTCTCTCTTAGCGTTTTTTATCACAAGTTGTACCTTTTTTTTCCAAAACCACAATAGTCATCTTGGTAATTTCTTTCTCTGTTAGCTCGTCTCATAAGCCATCATTTGAATTCAAGCAAACAATTTTTTCAGGTTTGTTTTTTAAAATCGTTAAATTATAAGTATTTATTCGTTAAAAGAATGCTTAGTTCATTTGTTAAGTATAGATTCAATAAAGATATACAATACATTTTACAGTGATCGGGATTTACAGATTTAAGGGGAAATATACATTTAGCTGACATGCAAAACACCTTAATTTTACAATAAGAAATTACTTGGCGCAATACAATATAGGTACGTAGATAAAAAACAACATTACTAGTTTCGGTAGCCATAGAGTACCGTCATCTGTGCAAAATTTGATGTCATGTTTTGAACTGATAACTGTGTGCTATAGCTACCGAAACTAGTTTGAAACAAATAAATGTGTTTTTGGTGCTATAAATATTGTTTTTTTTTTTTTTTTAAATCTACTTACTAGCTGTAGTACCTGGCGTTGCAAGAAATTTTAAGAATGTTTTGTTTGAAAATCAATTTCAAAATTAAACTTACAGCAAACAAACAATAAAAAAAGCAGTCGAAGTGTTACGCACATGAATCAAATGAAAATCCAATATAAAAATGCATATAATGGACGCAAAAAGAATACAGCTATCAATTCTTTTTTTTTTTGTTTGATTTATACTATATCTAATTTTGAAATTGATTCTTCTAAAAAAATAGTCTTAAAATTCCGGGCAACGCCGGTTATGTAATATATTTAAAAACGGCGAAAACAAATTCAGAGAACCTCAAAATGTTAAAACATGTCAATATTTCAATAACCGGATTTTTATCATGTTTCAATACGTTTTTTCAAACTCATATGATGTTAAAATTCTTATAAAAATAATTTTAATTTTCATATGACGTTATTCACCTGCTTGCATCCATTATATTTCCAGTATAATGTAATATTCACTTAAAAAAAATAATCTCCCAACTATTTATTTAATTTTCCCTTTTCACGTGGAAATCTTGCAATAGAAAAGTTATGACTTATATTAACTTTTTTTTTTTTAATTCGTCAAACTATTTATTTCATTTTCATTTTTCACGTGCAAATCCTGCAATAGAAAAGTAATTGTTGTGGTAAGTATTTTTATGCAGATTTGTAATTGTTGGCAACTGCTATTACGAAAAATGTTTAAATTTATTTGATAGGAAATTGCTGTTAAATTAGTGTTTGTTTATTAATTAAAATTATCTATAAATTATTTCGATTCCAGATTACTTTAGTTGCATCGGCCGTGTTTTAATACACATGCACGTAACATTTCACAATTCTGGCTTCCAAACTGTGTATTTCAATAGAATTACTGACAGACAGACACATTTTCATTTTTATATATTAGATAGACCCTAATATGTTATCTCTTTAGATCTGTTGAAAATATAGATACAATATTTTTATTACTGGTCGTAAAGTCACGTCCCAAGTTATTATCGATTTAAAATCGAATTCGGCAAGACGCACTGGATTTTTAATTCAATAAGTAAATTGTGAACGTTCTGTGAACTTCCTGTGCATAAATGTTTAATGTTAATGGGTAAAATTTGATAAAGCACTTTAGAAAAACCCTGTATATCTTTGAATTTTCATTTTCTTATTGGTACAGAAAATTAAAAGAAAAAAAAACTTCATCACAGATATGTACTGAGATGGAAAACATGTCGTTATTTACTGTGTAAAAATTACTTTAATGCAGCAGAAACGTCTACAAAAATTCATTATAAACTCGGGGTTACTCAATATTATAAAAATATTTATGTTATTTGCAGAAACTATTTGGAGGAGGAATAAACATCAGAAAAAACAGATTTATGAGGTAAATAAAATAAATATAATGCTAAATTCATCTTTAAAAAGTTCAACTTAAAATTACACTATGTGCAAAATACTTAACCCTCTCGTCACCCTGAGCCTCATATTATGCTCCTACTTCAAATAGCAATATTTCAAAGAAAAAAAGGGATATTTTTTCTTTTTCATTAAGTAACAGCATTATTTCATTTAGAACACATACGAGCCTTCTAAATAGTTGTATTAATCGTACTTAGATGTCAGTACTAGACAATTTCTTTCATTATTTACAATTGTTGCTTTATTGTTTTAGAAGAAAAACGAACTAATTATTTGAGTTTCTTTATTAATTTTTTGCGAGGTAAAAAATGTTTCCTTATTCTTCAACTTTCACTTAATATGTGCATGCTTTTAAAATAATTTTAAGCATAACAGATTCCTTAAAAAATGTGGAAGTGTTTTGGGCCTCATATGAGGCTTTCAGTTACTAGTGGTTTCTTTCATACTTAATGTTCTAAAGTTAGGGTTTAGAAGAATAAGGAAATTGTAAGCTAATATAAATCTATATTACAGCTTAAAATTGAAAATTATTTGATTTAATATATAAAAACTTGTGATTTTTTTACAATTTTTATAAATATATTGTTTTCAGGTAAATAGTATTATAAATATATTGTTTTCCTGTAGATAGACAATGGATGAAATCAGTAATTCATTTTGTTTTAGATGATGTGTCTAAAAAAGGAAATGACAAACTCTTTAAAATCTGACCAGTACTAAACTACTTTTCTAGAGTATTCAAGAAGCATATGCTGCAGAAAAATATTTATCTGTCGATGAGATGATCATTTCTTTCAATGGAAGGACAAAAATAAAACAATATATTAGACGTAAGCCACATCCTTGGGGTACAAAGACCTTGGCACTTGCTGGTATTTCAGGATATGTACATGTACATGAGTTTGAAATGTATGAAGAGCCGAATCAACTAGTAACTGAATTTTCTACTGAATTTGGATCTGTTAGAAATGTCGTACTAAGTCTTTGTGAACATATCAAGAACAAAAATCATAAACTTTTTTTTCATGATCTTTTTACCTATCCCACTTCTAAATAAACCTGTTGAGTGAAAGATTTTTGCCACCGGCAGAATGCTTGAAAACAGATTAAAAGAAGCTTTTAGCAAATTAAAGCCTATAAATGTGCTGAAAAAACAGCCTAGATGTTCGTTTTCTCTAGTAACAAGCAATGAGAACATAATTATTACTAGATGGTATGATAATTCTGCGGTCCATGTTGCTTCCTCATATTTAGGAGAAAACCATATTGTGGAGCTGAACATTTGTGTCGAAAAGAAAAATGTATTATTAAAATTTTCTAGACCAGCTGCAATAAAAATGTACAATACAAATATGGAAGGTGTGGATCTAATGGAATTCTTTACTTGGCTTTTACCGACATACATTACGGCACAAAAGGTGGTATGTACGCATTTTCAATCACATATTAAATGTAGAGATATTCAATTCCGGGCTTTTGTGGAAAATGGGTCGAGTAAATGAGAACTTAGATTTGCCTGAGTTTAAATCCTCTGTTTCCACACCACACCACTTATTTATCAAGTCTCGTCAAACTCAAACAATAAAATAGTTAGACCATCAAAATTCTTTGGAGAAGCAGCAGCAAAAAATAGGGTAAAAGTACGAGGTGCAACCAAAATTCGAAGAGATAAGGGTAACCACTATCCTACCAAAACTGAAAGAAAAATAGGCAGCTAAATGGTATCTATGTGGTTGTCCTAGAAAAACGAAGTATATTTGTACAAGATGCAAAGAACCATTATGCCCTGAATGTTTCGAAGCTTTCCATTCCCCATAAACATAATTCTTTATAATTATCGTTAATTTTGTAATCGTTATTTTTATTTTATTTTTGCTTATTGTAGTTTTTTTTTTAAACTTAATAGTTGTCTAACAGAATAAAACAAGTATTAAAAAATAGAAAAATACTACTATCAATTTTTATTTTAATGCTGTAATGAGAATGTTCTTGTCTGCATGTGCAACCCTTAGCTACATTAAGCCTCATATGACGCTCGTACAAAAAAAAAAAATAAAATAAAATAAAATAAAATAGAGCAACATTAGAAAAAAAATTCTTTTTACATATGATTTATAGTGCCATTTTAGAAGAATTAAATGTTAGCAAGATTTTTTTCTCTATTTGTATCATAATTTGGTGACGAGAGGGTTAAAAGATGACTAAAATATTTAAAAGTAATGTTAAATTACTTTAATACTTCTTATTACTTTCAACTATAAACATAGCTTTTGTCAGAGAATACAATAATACTGTTATTAGCATCTTATTTTCAAATTTCACGTAGTTGGTGTGGAAAAGAGGGAAAGTGAAAGTCAATTTTTAGATTTGGAAAACATTGAAAAAAAAAATAATGATATAGAGGGAAGTGCAATATTACGTATTTTATGATTCTTTAAGCAAACTGAGCCGGATTCTGGATATGTTGTAGGATAAAACGTCATTAAAGAAAAACAAAGAAAAAAATAAAATACTGTTTGTAATGACTTTTTATTTAACAACATACACAGAATTTGGCTCAGTTTGCTTAAATAATCATAAAACACGCAATATTCCACTTTCCTCTGTATCCATATTTTTATTTTTCCAACGTTTTCTGGATCTAAAAATTGACTTTAACTTTTACTCTTTTCGGCACCAACTATGTGAAATCTGAAAATAAGACGCTAATAATAGTATTTTTGTATTCCCTGACGAAGGCTATGTTTATAGTTGAAAGTACAAAGAAGTATTAACGTAATTTAACATCTTTAGAACACTTTTTTTCATCTTTTAAGTATTTTGCACATAGTGTAATTTTAAGTTTAGATTTATGAGGTTTCCAGAAATGTTTCAGAAATGGAAATGCCTCTTCCTGTCTGTAAATATTGGAAAAGACATATTTACAACTTTGAATACCTACTGAGACTTGAAGCTTTTAAACTTAAAGATTTTTTATATAATGAAAGAGTTTCCGGCATCGTTCGAAATGTTCAGGTTACATCGAATTTTCGTAAATGTATCTGCAATAGAAGGAAACATTTCCCTAAATTTTCAATTATACGCATGGCGATTGTTAACCCTTAAATGCGCGATTTTACATTTTGTTTCGAAAAAATTATATATAATTTTCTGAAAGGTTTATTGCACAGGAAAGATAATGAAAAGAATCAGAGATACATTTTTCATATAATACGTCAATCTTTTCTTCTGTTTCTCATCTGCAGTATAAGTAAAAACTACTGTCGTGTGGCTGTTTGAAGCTAAAATATTGCAAATTAGTAAATATTTTAATAAGTATGTCTCCAAATACCTTATTTTATATAATTATTTATTTAATAAAACTTAAACTTTTACCCTTTAATTCCCGTGATAGAATACGTTCTAGAAATTACGTACTTCAGAGAATCTGTCTTTACACCTGAAAGTTTCAATGGTTCATTTCGCTTTATTTAAATACTGAATGTATGTTATTAATTAAAGCATATATTGCTATTTTAATTTTCTGGTTTGAATTAGGTATATACGAATAAAAAATCTATTAAATTCAAAACGCTGTTGTTTGTATAAATGCAAAGCTGTGCACTAAAGGGCTAAATTTCTATTAACCCATTTATGCCTAGCGTCCCATTTTTGGGACGTTTCGAATTTTAATAAATTTTTATAATCTTCTTCTTCTTTAAAGCACCAAATTTGTATGAAATAAATGCATTTATCTGTTACCGAAAGATGACAGCAGAATATGGAAATGGACATTCATTTGACTTAATGAAGGCTTTTTTCGGAGTTTAATAGATTTTTCATTTTTCAAGATGGCGAAATGTAAATAGTAAGTTTATTTGTTTTTTTTTCTACCAAGGACCAAATAAATAAGTCATAATGTTACCTGGTAGACTTCTTTGAAATACATATTTTTCAAAATTATGAAATTATATGTTCAAGCCTATTTTTTATGCATTTTTGTAACGTACAAAATGTAGGGCGCTAGGCACGAATAGGTACATATTTTTATTCGCCATTTAAAGGACAGTTATGTATGTAAAGTCCTTTTAAGATTATTATGAAGCGAATTATTTTTAAGCATCAAATACGATTATCCTTAGTTTATTATTAATAATACCTATAATGTTATTAGTCTTTTTAAAGAAATAAATATATTTTTTTAGTATTTCATAAAAATATTGATAATGGTACATAATATATGATTTAAAAGTTTATTTTATATACATTTAGACAAAACATATAATTATGCATATTATACTATTAGAAATATTATGCATATTCCCATATTTAGTACGTTTACATTTTATCAAATAAATACAAAATTTTTTTAGCATATTTTTTTCAGTATTTTTCCAATTCATTTTGAAATATTTTAAAGTGATTTTACTTAGAAATTTGAGAAAACAAAATTTCAGGCCCAAAAGGGTTAAAGTGTAGGATTAAGTCTTCAAATTGTGTTATGGAGTAAATCTTGCAGTAACCGCTCAACGAAATGTCTACTGAAAAGAACGTTTGACAAAAATGTAAAATAATTAACTGCATGCATACGTGTTTGAATACATATGTTTGGTGTGTAATTGTTTCGACTTTCTCAGGTTTTCGAAAACGTTCAGGAGAAAAAAAAATCGAGAAGATGGATATTCAAAACCATTAAAGAAACTGAAATCCCACGAACAAGAAGATTTCGGAGTTTACTGTGGTCAGCTGATGAAACAGTCTTTGATAACAGGTAAAATAATTGTTTTTGCCTTCTTTAGTTTTTACAAATAACACAGGCTTACGATGAAGTTTTCGTCTGGAAAGGGAAGGGTATTTCTTATGAAATTTGTTTGCTCTCTTCCTGAAAAATAATCAACAAATTCTATCACAGATTATTTTGAAAACGACTTAATAGTTTGAGTAGTTCACAACTTATAAATTTAGTCGTAAGATAATGCAATTTCAGTAATTTTCGGTTATCCGGGCGCCAGTGTTAGGTATACATATTTATGTGTATATACATATATGTCTCTATACATATATATATATATACATGTATATATGTGTATATATACAATATATGTATATGTATGTATATTTACATTATTTATGTATATAAATATGTATATATAACACTGGTGCTCGGCTAACAGAAAAGTACCCAAATTTCATTTGGCAGATTATAAATATATCCATACAGACAATTCACATTAATAAGTTTAATTCCACTACACTGATGATTGTAGCATAGAAAGCGACTGCGATCAGTGTAAAATATCATTTGGCACTTAGAATTTTTAAATGGCAACATATAAATATATTCACAAAGACAATAGACACTAACAAATTTGATAACACAATATTGCCTTTTCCTGCGTATAAACGACTGCAATCAAAGCACCAGAGTACTTGACATTAGAACTTTAAAGTGGAAAATTGTATATATATTTACAAAGACAATAGACATTAATAAATATGATACCACAATACTGCTGGTTGTTGCTTAGAAAATGGCCTCAAAAGTTTCTAAAGAGGGCATATTTTTCATTGGGGAATAGTAAAAGAAATATTAGGATTATTAACTCTGTGGCCGCTATTTTAATTTCTGTGAGGAACGAATACATGTATAAAAATCATCCAGCAGGTGAAACATCCAGAATAACAATGGAAAAAGTCTATACTAAATAATAATGATTCTTTGTGTTTAATTTCTAGGTTTTGCTGTAATAGCTGAATCAAAGAGTTCTATGCGAAGAGCGGTTAAGTCATTTGTATTCTTAATTTGTACGGCTGGGTTCTTCTACCAGACATACTCATTTCTACAAATTTACCTGGCATTTCCAACCATACTGGATATAAGCGTGGAACACCCGGAGGCTCTAAGTGCTCCAGCCATCACCATCTGCAATAGAAACAGGTCAGTTATAATTAGATTTTATTGGTTTTAACCCATAACTACAGTGAGCGGTCTGACAGACCGCTCCAGATTTTATCGCATTCATTTCCACCCCTCAGAATAGATAATGATCCTCACCCTTACGAAACGACTACCCTACCTTCCTGAAACGACCCCCTAAGGTCACATTCCGCTTTTCATTCTGATAGCTGCTTATGCTATTTTTTTTTTCTCTTTTCAATCCAAAAGCGGTCTGTCAGTTCGCTCACAGTACTTGTGATTCTGTTCTTGACCGAGAAGTAAATTTTTATTTTGTGGATAATTTTATACTTTCTTTCATGATATTATGGAAAAAATGGAATCTAATCACTCGAGAAAACGTCCAGTGTACCAGACAAACTAAAATTGAAGGACCTGTGAAAATTTAGTCGGACATAGAATATCCGATTCTGAATATTCTGAAAATGAATTTATTGAAAGTGATCTCGATCCTCGTTCGAAATTATCACTGGGCGATGAGGAAAATAATTCAAGTAACTCAGAGTATTTTTTATGAAAAAAAAATTATATGGACTACAAAAGAACCAAACCCTGTTGTACGAACATCAAAACATAATATTGTGGTGCTGCTGCCGAGTTTAAAAGGTCTTGCGAAAACTGGGCATAAAGCATAACAAGAAGAAACTTAGAATTTACTATTTGTTATAAATGTTATAGAAATTATAATTTAATGGACTAGTGTAAAAATTAAAGAATGTAAATTGCGTTATTCTGATCAATAAGACACGAAATTAGTGATACAGATGATATTGAAATAAGAGCATTTCTTGGATTATTATTGTACCCAGTAATTTTCAAATGAAATCAAGAGTTTTCCTTCAATGTTTGAGAATGCTAGGCATTGACTGCCACTAAAGTTTTTGTACTGTGTTATAAAAAAAGGCATAGTGTTTATTTAGTTTGTTTCTATGGTGATACATAAATTCTCTTGTATTTAACTTCATTTAAAAGAATTATGTAGATATGTATGCAAACTTTAAATAACGTGCGTTTTTTATTTATATAACGATATTTTTCATGAAAATATAATCTAATTTTTACTATTTAACTATACTTTTATTAGATATTCATACATTTTTTTTACAAAAAATTCATTTTTATTCAACTATTATTAGATGAGTTTAAAATTACATATTTCTTTTCCTCGATCTCCTACAATAAGTCGCTTTCTCTTACTATTCCCATATAACGGGATACCAGTCTTTTAATCTTCAAAAATAAACTTCAAATTTCGAAAGATGATTCATAAATCAATTATGTAGATAAGTATTGGTAAACAAACCATTTTTTACCACTTAGTTGAAATTTTATTAATGTTTTGATTTAGCGGTCTGAGAGACCGCTCACAGTAGTTATGGGACAATTTTTGTCACAGTAGTTAAGGGTTAAACTGAAATTTGCTACCAGAGACCAATCTTAATTATTTTCTACATATCTACTGTTTTAGAAAACATCGACTACATTCAGGGTTTAAGTTTCTAACAAAAAAACGTACCGGAGTCTTAATATTCTGCAGTACAGAAATCGTACCTTCGCCTCTCCCACCGCCATCACTCTAATCGCATATTTATATTTTCATACATTATTTTCAAAATTTAAAGCATATTTTTTTAAGCAAAATAAAATTTTTAAATATATCTACCTTCATATACTTAAATGTCAACCAATCCACCTTTTAGTTTATCTCTCCTTCCAAATAGAAATCTTTGCCTAATTTTAATGTTAATTAATCGCAGAATTCTGCAATCAAAACAGGTAAGGATTATGATTCGGAAGTAGTGTTAAGACAAAAAAGGAATCGTTCGCAGCTGTGCATATATGTACATAATGAACGAATAGCCAGCAAAAAAATTTATAAGAAAAAAAATTCATAAAATCTTATGTACCCATTTCTCTGCATCTCCTACGTATGCGTAAAAATACGCCACGTACAAGTGTTTAGATAGAAAAGAATACGGAAATTTGAAGATGGTAGGGTAAGGAAAGGGTAATGTAGGCTTCTGTTTTTCGGAATCACTATTACATTGGGCTCCGGAGCACTGTAATTATGAACTCCGGTGAATTCCGGCCAATATTTAAATATTTAGTAAAATCAGAGAAGTACCAGAGCTAAGCTCTGGTGGCTCTAGCGTAAATTATGCCCTGCTACATTTCAAACATTTATACGTGGGAAAATCAGTAAGTAGATCACAAACTGATATGAGAGGTCAGAAATTAGTAGTAAATTGTTTCCAAATATGCCAATAGGTGGCCATATAATACAGCTATAAGATTTTAATTTCGAATTTATAAGACAGCAGTTGTACAAGATGAGCAGGGTCGTTGAAAAGTTGTTGACAAAGAGCGAAGTGGTTATCCAGTTGAGATTGCGACAGAAGAATGAGTGCGGAAGGTTGAGGAAATGGTTAGAGCTAACATGCGAATAACAATAGACAGCATAGCAACCATTTTCTTAACCTTTCGCACTGATGCTTCTGTCGCAATCTCAACTGGATAACCACTTCTCTCTTCGTCAACAACTATTGAATAACCCTGCTCATCTTGAACAACTGCTGTTCCATAAATTTGAAATTGTCTTCTTATAGTTCGATTGTGCTGCCACCTATTGGCATATTTCGAAACAATTTACTACTAATTTCCGAACTCTCATATTAGTTTGTGACCTACTTACTGATTTTCCCTCGTACTTTGTTATAAATCATTACTTTTGTACAAATCTACTTTTGTACAAATCTACTTTTGTACAAAACAACTTCTAATTTTCTACAAATATTCTTTAGCACACAATTTCTATTCTTCTTCCTACTAATGTATTGAGTCTACTCGATTTTACTGAACATAAGGTTTTAAAATATTACAAGTGTTCCAAGAGAACTATAAAAAAACAGGTTATCGACAAATATATTTGAAACGGCAATTTGTAACGTTTTACAATTAAATATTCATTTATGTTTCCTGAAATACGTATAAATTTGAAATCTACTAAGAGACGTACACTTTCTAAAACTTTATCTGACCTTTCAGATTAAGTTGGATATAAACGAGTAGCTTAATGAGAGTTTAAGCTTTTCTTCTCTATATTTTTTAACATGAAAAGGCAAGTAATAAACATATTTTACATATTTTAAACAGAAGTTATCATTCTAAATACATATTAAATCACACAATTACATACTAACTTCTTTCTCTGTAAACATATTTAAATAATTGAATATAAAACCATGTTCACACGAAACTCTTTAGTTTCTTTTTCTCTTCCAGTTTTGTGGATTGTATTTCGAACAAAATATGTTTGCAGCAACGTCATAAAGTAAGTTTCCAAACACATCTTATGCAGGAAAGAAAATTTTGGTCGACCAAATTTTGTGCCCAATTGCTTAGCATATAAGGCGAGTTTTGAAAGTAAACAAAAATTTTACAATGCCAAAAATACATGATAAAACTAGTTTTATTGTAAATAGTAGAGTTTTTCCGGTTTAGGTTTAGTAATAAAGAATAAGTGAATAGAGAAAACACGTTAAATTTTTTGGGAGGGTAAGGCGAGTTTTGAACCTTATATTCTCTCCTCATGAACATCTGACATGCACTGCTCACAATTTCTATATTAGGAACTGTCAATTTAATTGTTATACAGAAAAATATATATTAAATGGCTTACGTTGTTAAAGTTTTATTTTCAACTGACTAATAAGACATTTAAGAAATCTTTCTAATCTAGAGACATATATAATAGAATGGATGAAAATATTTTGAAAACTTATAAATATTTAATTATATAAGGCTCGAGAAACTATTCTAGGCACATATTAATAATAAATATAGCTAATAATAAAAATAGCTAATAATAAGCGCGAAACAGGAGGAGTCGTTCGGTAGCTTCATCGCCCCAAGCCCTGTCTTCCCGCTTTTCGGTGCCTTTAATTTGTGCAATTTCCCTTTTAAATTTGTCCGGTTTCAATTTTTGATTTTTTTTTTCAATCTGGCTTTCGCTAGAGTGTCTTTTACTCGGGACGCGGCTGGGGACCTACGAACCTAGCTTCCGCAAAAGAGTCGGAATAAGTAGAAGAATAAAGGGCAGCGGACGAAAAGAGGCCGCTCGTCGCGCTGGTTGACCCACCCTCCCACTGCCAACCGCCGACCGAGACTAATAATAAGCTCGAAGCAGGAGGAGTCGTTCGGTAGCTTCATTGCCCCAAGCCCTCCGTTCCCGCTTTTCGGTGTCTTTAATTTGTGTATTTTCCCTTTTAAATCTGTCCGGTTTCAATTTTGATTTTTTTTTTCAATCTCGCTTTCGCTAGAGTGTTTTTTACTCGGGACGTGGCTGGGGACCTACGAGCCTAGTTTCCGCAAAAGAGTCGGAATAAGTAGAAGAATAATGGGCTGCGGATGAAAAGAGTACCTCTGTTTTTTACTGAAAAGAAAAAAAGAAAAATGTTTCAAATGAATTAATTTTGTTAATCCGAAGAAAAGCTGAACGAAAAATTTATTCTTTAGCAGTGCAAAATTTTGAAATTGAGTGGGTCTCTGAAAGAAGGGCCTATGTTGCAAATTTAAAATTTTACAGAAATGAGAAAAAAACTCTTATTAACTCGATTATTGATTCACGCTGTGAGTAATTCTGTGTCATTGATTAACACTGCTATGAATGCCAAGTGCAATGTAGGCCATTCATTCTTTAGTATTTACCTCCACTTTTGTCTTTATGCGGAACATTGACGATATATATTATTTTCCTTACATTTAATGCTCTAAATTTATCGGTTTTATAAGGAAGCATATGCATTAAAACTTCTCCTTCATTATACAATAGAAAGTTCATTACGGAAAAGAAATGTAGTAAAATCCTCTAAAAATATTCGGAATTTTTAGATGTTTCTTTAAGGAAAGCTTCCTCAAAACCAAATTGAATAATTCCTGATACATTTACGAAAAATCACATTCATGCTAGATGGGATCATAATGTGTCCAATTAAATACCCATCATATTAACGTATTCTCTACCTAAGCGGCCCTCAAAGGTATCTGCACGATAAAAAAATACATCACAAACACTATATAAATATACATCGCATGACATTAACAAGTAGATATATCCAATCCGATGATATCGAACCCTTGGTCTAATTCTTTGGCCAGTGCAGTGTTGCCAGTGGGCTAGATTTTTTAAATTCTGATTTCTTGATTGGCGTCACTTTTTTTAAATGGTAAAATTCCATTTGTTTTTGCCTTAATTACTATGGCACTAAGTAAGGTGAATTTTACCATTTCAAAAAAGTGGTGCCAATGAAGAAATCTCAATTTAAAAAAAGTAGCCCACTGGCAACACCGGGCCAGTGACTTTCTGTAACTTTTATCTTTTAACAGCAACAGTTCTGTTGATGTTATGAATTTTGCGTTGATTGCACACCATACTGTCAAACATTCTAAATGCCCTTGTTAAACGAGTGGGTTTTTACTAAAAGAGTTTCTCCTGTTTGTAAAAAGGGAGGTTTTAAAAAAATGTTATTGCTAATATCCCAGGTCAATTTCTACAGTTTGTTTGTGCAACTGAGTTCTACAATAAATCTTCTCCCTATCATATTTCATTGAATCAAGTGGCTCAAACACCCGGCGATAAATACAAATTTCCATCCGATTTCGGAAGAAACAGTATTTCAAAATAACGACTTCATCTGACATGCATGAGTTGCAGCGTCCTATATTTTTATGTTTTCTACCACTATTCTCAAACTAAACTTTTCGTGGTATATTTCTTTAGCACATACAGTAGATATCTACTTTTAATTGTGTGATTTAAAAATAGTGGTAGAAAATATATAAAAAATATAGGACGCTACGACACTTGCATGGGTCAGTATGGGATAGAAATTTTTTAATTCGATTTTCTTATAAAAACATAACGAATAAGCCACAAATTTGACTGAAATGTATTGTATCTATTCGGAAAACAACATTTTTTATCTAATTTCATTGTATTTAAAAATAGAATGTAACTTAAGCACAGCAAGAAACATAAAAATGTATTAAGTATTACTCATACAATATGAAGAACTTCTAGAAATAACCCAAAGTGATATATGTATGCAGAAAAGTTTGAAAAAGTGCCATTAATATTAATAAGGGCTTTATTATTTGCGCGCATTAAAGGGGTGATCCAGGCGCGGAAGAAAGAAAGTAGGCCGACGATTTAACGCTCCGACACATACAGTGGCATACGGTGCAAAACTTGAAGTTTTTTCTATTAAATTCACTCATTGCTTAATCTTCTTTGAAGATCTAGTAATAGCAAAACTTTTTCTATCATACATTGAATAATTTTAAGTTGAATATTTGCGAATGCATTTTCAAAGAATAATTTTTGTTTTACAGACTCTTGCGCCAACCATTTTGTGAAACTTTTCCTGAGAAGTGTAGTTGGCGTCATAATACTTGGGAAACATTTTGTGAAAGATACAGAATGCAATGTCCAGATGCCTTTATAAAGCCAAAAAATTTCAGCTTTGGGGTAAGAAAAATAACTTATTTTGGACTTGTAGAGATCAAATATTTTAAAAAAAATTCATTATAATGATATTTATATGATACATTATAATATATTTCATTATCTAATATATTTCATTCTAATTTGGAAAGTATCTGAGTAACTAACTGATGAACCACCGTTGAATTTGTGTTGGCGAACAGTTCGTTGATCAACGGTACAGTAAGGCTGATATTTCTTACTGTTGGCCAACACTGGCCAACAATTTCACAACATTTTGTCAACATTGGCCGAACTAGATCGGATCAACCACGCCAGCTATGGTTTCGAGAAAAATGCATTCAAACATTTTTACAAATTTTTGTCAAACGCTTTTTAGACCACTTCTGGCATGCCAGAGAAGACCAATCTTCTTCAGCAATCATAGGATGATTAAGTTAGCAGTGACAGACTGGACCAAGCCACTTTATCAACTCTTTTACTAGCAACTCGGTATTCAAGTTACGTTTGACCATCTGTTAAACTGGCTTTTAGGTAAATTTCGTATGAAATACTACCTATTACATTTTCCCCTATGTTGGAATTTCGGAAATTTTTTTTGCAGATCTACACCGATCATGACCCCTAAAACCCCAAAAGACCCCCAGTAAAAAACTTCATCTATCTATCTATCTATCTATATATCTATCTCTATCACTTTTTTATGGACACGATAACTGTCATAACTCTGCACAAATCTTTTCCAAACTCATACATAAAATCAAGGGGCATAAAACCTCGATCAAGTTCGTTAACGGGCAAAATCGGACCAACGGGGTGGAAATAGGGAGGAGTTTTGTGAAAAACTAAAAAACCCCATAACTTCTTAATTATAATACATATCGACTCAGTTTAAAGTTTTCATTACTTGTAAAAAAGGGGTACAAATTTGTGCTTGACAGATTTTTGATAAAAATAAAAATGGGCTCAAGGGGCGCAAAAATAGAGTTCTAGGGAGAAAAAAATTCATAACTTCGTCAGTTCTCAAGATATCAAATCGAACTAAATTTGTTATAAATTACCTTAATATTATCTACAACTTTTAAATTGACAAGTTTTTGAGCGGACCAATTCTTACAGAAAAACATCATAAAGAAAAAAAAAGGGGGGGGGGGTGGAAAAGAAAAAAATCCATAACTTCGTCAATTCACAAGATATCCAATGCGCTTAAATTTATAATATATCTTCTGAATATTATCTACAACTTTTATACTGACAAGTTTTTAATAGGACCAATTCTTGCATCGAAAACAAATTGAAAATACATAGAAGTTGAAGAAAAAATATCGTATTACTCAAATCCAAACTGCTTATTTTCTGACTCATTTTTAAATTCATTTCTGGTTTTAAACGCATCCAATTTGTAGATTCTCTTATTCAGAAACAATATAATGTGCCGTAAAAGTCGAATTTTTGATAGAGGCAGAATATGCTTCAAAGAATGATGTCAAAGTGCGCATTTTGAACCGAATTTCTCGGAGCGATTGTGTTGGAAACGAAAAATATTGTCCTACTGAGAAAATATTTTTTTATAAATCAAGTTCTAATTAATTGAACGAGGAATAAAAAAAAAAGTCGCTTATAAATCTCTTAAAAAATCACGTCAGCAAGTTTCATGTTTTTCCTTCTAAAAATGAATCTGAAAATGTGTCAGAAAATTTCGAGTTCTTGAGCATGGAAAAATATTTTTTGAATACTAATACTGCCTTAACATGGTTCTAATAAAACCAGCTCTCATATAAAAATGAAATTAAAACTCGTCAAAAGCGGCCAGATAAAATTGTTAAAGTGGGTTTATCTTTAATCATGATTTAGTTTTTGTTGGTGAAATTAGTACTTAACTTCGAAATCTACCTGCGCCTGTAGTCTGAGCTGGCAGGGATTTTATATCATTTGAATAGTTTAAATATGAAAACAAATCATTAGACAGACAAAATGGCATGAAATAATACACTGAAAACTCATTTTTCACAAAAATATGAGATAATTCACTCTAGTTTTCAACGCCTCACGTATAGAAAGATAACAATATGTGAGTTAAGTATGGTGTTAGTTTTCTATAATTTTCCGTTTATAGAATCTGGTTGTTTAGTTCGGATTTAAGCATTTGTGTTGAGACTACGAAAATTATTTCGTCGTGTTCGGGCTCGGTTGCAGGTTGAATTCAAATGAACTCGAATTTAAGCAACTGTATTTAATAGACATATGTAAATAGTAATTAGTTTTCATTTTATTAATTACTGTAATATGCATATGTTAAAGGGTAAAAAATTAAAGTTTATCATTTTTTCATTTTATACTAGGGGGCTCGGCCCCCTACGAGCTACGCTCGCCAACCCCCGTCCAGACACCGAAGACTCTAAATGCACGCTAATTTGATCGGCTTTAAAAAGATTTCGAAAGATTGAATTATAATTTAAAAAACAGTGGCGATCTCCCTATAAACGAATTTCTATTCATTTCTCTTTGATTGGGGAATTTTAACGCCAAATCCGCTGCGGTACTACTTGATTACCCTGTCGACCCATTTTGCCAAATTATATAAATCGCCAAACCACTCGCCAAATTATACAAATTGATATAATTTTTATTTTAAATAACGAAAGAACAAATAAATTCGTACAACATTAATAAAAACACAAATAAAACGTCGAAATAAAAATAACTTGATGACGTATACACGTGTAACAACATTTGAAAATAAGCTAATATAAAAGGAATTAAGTAAAGAGAGTCTGTCTCCTGGTATTTTTTAACAAAGTGAAAAGAAAGTTCTTTTAAATGAGACATTTTAAATTAATTCTCAAAATATCAAATAAATGTCTAGCGCAATTTCTAAATTTAAACTTTTTTGCAATATTATTTTGTGTTCATTTTATGTAATAACTATAATGTGACGTAAATATGACGTAATTTCTCCTAAGACTTCTAACGCATGTTAATGAATTTATTATCTTACAATATCCTTTCTCTTTTAAAATTCACGTGCATACTTTTTATGACGTAATTTTTAATAAGTTCCTGCTTTTTATACGTAGTTATTTAATTCTAATTTTAAAGTTTTTTTCCTGTTTATAATAGTCACGTGTAAATATATTTTTAATTTGAAGCAAACATTATTGCTTGCGCTTTTTATACAGTTGGCAACAGTTTAAATTAGTACAATTTTCTGAAATCTGTAAAAAATATCTCTAGAAATGCCGAAAATTTGAATTTAAAATAGAAATAAAACCTGAAAAAAAGAGTCAAAATAAAAAAAAATTAATGCAATCTGCACTCCGGCAAATTCTAACGCATAAAATGATCTAAAAATGATTACACTGCCATGTATAGTTTTTGCTGCTATAAAACTTTTTTAGTGGAACGATTTTGTCCAACTTTAGCATTAAATAACTCTTAAAATAATTCTTCGATTTGAAAACTGTCTGCATCAGCGTGTTTATCAAACATTTCTGTATAAAACCACCGATTTGCATATTTTTGTATGCATTATTTTTGTTAATATTAACGAAGAAAGGCCTCCAGTCACAAAAAAATCAAAACCGGCGGCGGCGGCGGCGGCGGTGACGGCGGTAGTTACTTTTTTTTAGAATAGAGAGATAATACCTATTCATAAACTTCGCGGTAAAATTATTTCAATTTTAGCCATCGAGATGTCCCTTGTATCTTTAAGGAAAAAAAAAGTAAATGAAATAAATTTAAGTATTCCTGCATTTATCAATACCATCAAGTTCACTATTACAACGACGACAACTTTATGGTCTCTTTTAACCCTTTATCTACTGACAGTACTTATAAGTACCTGTCACTTTAAACTTTCATCCCATAGTGAATATTATTAATATTCTAATGGTACTTAGCAAAAACAATTTTTAACTCCTAGTGTAACTGCTTGCCTTTAGAGATGAAGAGTTTGACGCCTTTTTATAAATAGATTACAATAGAATCCCGCTAATCCGAATTAATTGGGATCGGTGCCTGTTCGGATTACAAAAAAATCGTATTATCCGAAATTTCGATGAAATTAGAAAAGAAAAAGATGCGTGCTAAAAAATGTAAGTTATAAGTACTCATTAGTACCGTAAACATCCTCTAATCCAGCATCCTAAGGTCCTGCATGTTGGGTCATCCGGCACGACTTTCGGAAAAAAAATATTATTCCTTGTTTAATCACTCCTGATGTTTATAATAATCCAATGGAACTTCAGGATGAGGAATTACAACCGGTTCAAAATCGCGCATCTGCAAATAGCTCAGCAACCACGTCAACGAGGGGTATGAAAAAAAAATTCTGTAGATAATTTGCGAAATCAAACTGTTGACAGGTAAAATAAATTTTTACCATCCGAATTAAAAACTTTTTGCATTTTAGAAAATAATTTTACAGTTTTGGCAAACAAACTGATATTCAAGATTTTGTTAAGATGGGTTTCTTCCAGTAGGCCTACAGTGAACGTTTTCGTTTTATATTTGTGTACATATGCTATACTTTTACATTATTGAGTATTTTGTTAATTCTATTCAAGCTGTTTAAAGAAAAAAAAAACATGCTTTACTGCCATATTTTGTTTAATTCTATCTGCTACACGTTTTTCCGGACATTTATCCGTTAAATAAAATCGGTTCAGATTAACCAGAATTTCGGAATAGAGGATTCTACTGAAATTCAGGTGTCAACAATTCAAACAAAGATCACGCATTAGAAATGTGGAAAACTTATATCGGTTTTATCGAGCAAGTATGAGTGCAGACCAATTCTTGAATATTCTTAGATTTATTCGTTTTGACAACCAGAACACACGAGTGGAATGTCTTCAAAATGTTAAAGCTACAGCAATTCGTGATTTATAGACTATGCTAAAACATAACCCATTGAAAAAATATATACCGACGGTAGAGTAAACGTTTGATGAGCAGTTATTTCCGCTTCCAGGAAGAAAAAGACTCCCCCAATATTTTCTTTCTAAACCGGCTAAATATGAGATCAAAATATGGTGGGTATGTGATGCCAATAGTCTTTAACCTCTCAACGACAACTATCGAAAAACAGGTACAGACCGTGAAATAAACCAAGATGAAAGCGTTGTGAAAGACTTCGCCTCTCTGTTCAAGGATTCTGGACAAACATCACCATGTAGAACTTTTTTTCTTCCTTTTCTTTGGCCAAGCATTTATTATAATGGAATCTCACAATGGTTGACGCTTAGAAAGCAAACAAACCTTATATTCCCCAAAAATAAGGCCATATAAATCGCGCACGTTTTATCCACAGAATTTGGAATTTATGATGACATAAGTATTTGTTCGTATGTTCCAAAAAGGAACAAAGCTATCATTCTAATGTCTACTATGTATCATGATAAAAACATCACAGGACCGAATGATAAACTCGAAATGATTCAGTTTTATAAGGAAACGAAATATGGAGTGGATATAATCGATAAATTAGTGGGACAATATACAACACATAGGCGTACAACCACATGGCCACTTGCATTATTTTTCTATACTGTGGATATAGCAGCACTTGCTAATTTCATTATACATACTGCAAATAATGATATGGTTATAAATAAAACAGACAATCGTCGCCTGTTATTGCGAGAATTAGATGAGATCGTGAGGCTTCCAGCAATTCAAGATCAATTCAAAATGCACAAGATAAGATCCCTTTTTGAACCAAAACCGGAATTGAAAGTAAACTGAAATTTTTTTTACCGTATTTAAAGCTGCCACACGTTCAGAACTCAGACCAGAAAGCTTAGGGCGATATGAAACAAGAAGGATAAAAGCAGTTTGTGCCAGATGTGCTTGTTAGAACCTCAAAAACGGCGTAGAAAAACCAGAAAATCATGTAAACAATATGGAAAGCCAGTATATGATGTACAGTCGTGAAAAAAAAAGTAAACACCCCCTACTAACTTCTCAACAAATTATCGTAGAAGAAAGTTACTGGTAAAGAACGATTGGAAATAAAGTCTACTTTTAATTGATGTATATAAAATTTGTTTAAGGGGTCATCTACATATTAAAACGAACCATAACTTTGTTTTTTGAATAGCAGTACACAATTCTGACAGCATAAATGAACTCTACACCTTCCAATTAGTCTATAAACAAATTTTTATGCAAATCGTACCATAAGTTTCCGAGAAATTAATTATTTTAAAACGAGCGTATTTTAAGGGCTGTATCCAAATTGAAGTTCCGAACTCGATTGTTAACCGAGAGAGCCGCCTTCTTGATCAAGGCACGTTTAAGCGTCAATGAAACCTGTTTGACTACAGGATAGCAGAATAAATGTAAAATTATCATAGACGTACTTTTATCTTTATTTTACTTATTATAATATGTACTTTTATCATAGACGGCCCCTTAAACCATCATTTTGCCGTTTTTAAAGCATAATTTGAAAACTACTTGGAAGAAAAATGTGAAATTTGGGATTTCCATAAAGCAGGACTTAATAAATCTAAATCCATCAAAAAAATTGTATGTTGCAATTCATAATTTTTTCGAATATTAATTTCATAATTCATAATTCATACCATAAAATTATAAAAATTGCAAATTCAACATATTTATGTTGGGTATATTAGTATTATTGCTACACAAAAAATTAGCTCATTAGGAGCATAATTTCAGGAGATATAAATAAAAATATGAAAATGTAATTTAACATTAGAAGTACTAAATTTTGAATGTCTATAATTCAAAAACTTATCATTCAAATGACTTGAAATTTGGTTTCTAGGCATATTTTGAACCGAAGATTTGAAATATCTCGTTAAATTTGGGTACTGCTATTGAAAAAAATGAAGTTTGAATTCGTTTTAATATGTATATGGCCCCCTAAGCAAATTTTATACACACCATTTAAAAGTAGACTTTATTTCCAATCGTCCGGTACCAGTAACTTTCGTCTACGATAATTTGTTGAGCAGTTAGTAGGAGGTGTTTACTTTTTTTTCCACGACTGTACATTCCTGCACCTTTTGCTATTGTACACCCTGTCCACAAAATTTCATGATATAAATAAATGAAGTATTTTTTACCTTAAAAAATATGTCTAACCCTTTATTTCAAATTAAATTCAAGTTTTATTGATTTAAATCTAAATAATCTATTAATTTCTGTATTTTTCCACAGAAAATTGGCATGGGTACCCTGGTCATTGATGACAGGTATAAAAATGTTTAATGCCCCGAAAAAGTAATAAAAAAAATCCAAATTTTAATGTGATTATATTAATGGACAGTGAACACTACAAATAATGGAGATCTAAATTAATTTTCTTTACTTTTGATATTAATACCCTGAAAACGGGATGAAAGGAGAAAAAAGGTACCCGGGTACCCGGTCATTGACATAAGGGTTAAATAAGTGTTGGATTTCTTTTATGTGTTCATTATGCTCTTAGAATAATACAATCTGAGTAGCTATTTTAGGTGAACGGTGTATGTATTTGATTTGACAGTTTAATTACCCGGTGGTACTTATACATGTAAGTACCGTCAGTACATTGGGTGTTGGAGAAAAACTTCTTGTTTACTTTTCGTCTGTGTAGTTATCCATCGTTTTCATCTGCTTTAAAATGCAATTACTAAAATGTAGTGTAGTAATGATTTCCCTGGTATTTCTTTTCTGTTTCATTGTTATTTTTCATAGGAAATCGAAAAAGTTGTGCCATCGGCTCTTGTTTGCTAGGCTAGAAATGGCATATGTAAATTCATATGTTGAATATGTGGAGATGCGAGAGAACATGTTGTCACTGGAATATTGGCGTCGCATAACTAAAGGACTGGCTAACAAGATCGACCCCCCTCCCCCCCCCCCCCAAAAAAAAAGAAAAGTTTTTTTTTAACTCTTTCAGGGGCAAAGCATTTTCAATGCTAAAGTGTTGAAATAAATGATTGGCACCGGAATTTGCTAAAAAAATTATTTGTAAATGTGAAAAAGGCTATATTTCACATACTTATCAAATCAAAAATGTTTTACCACAATTCTGGTGCTATTTGAAATACCTTGTGCGTTTTCTGTTACCATATTTTAGTCATAGTGTACTGGAGGTTCTATAAAGTACCACTTTAATTAATTACTTCTAATTAATTAAATTTCCCACGGGTGAGTATGTTTTTATGTTTATCCTTTAATTTTCATTATAGTAACTGAAAGAAAAATTACATGAAAAAAATTGCAGTAGATCATAATGCAGTAGATAAAGCGTTAAACATAAAAATATGTTATATAATTTTCTCATATTCATAACTGTCAACCTTTTTGCTTTTTTCCTACCACTAAAATTGTGCACAAATTTTGTCGTAGTTAATCGTTCAGATGTACAATTTAAATAAGGCAAAAACTTCAATAAAATTTTAATGGTAACAAAAAAGCGTAAAAGTTAGCAGCTATGCATATTAAATATAAATTTAGAAAATCAGTGAAAATCAAACTTGTCTGTTGTGGATTTTCCCCTTAAACGGTACTTTTGAAGTCCGTGTGAATAATATAATCAAATTATAACGCACGACCTATCCACTAAGAAAAAATTTCTTAACGGATTTTTTACCTCTTCCTTGCCATATGGGATACAGTAAAATTCTTCATTTTTTTCAAAATTTTCTTAATCTATAAAAACAAAATATAACCGCAAATAAAAAATCTTTTCCGAGTTCCTAATGATTCCGAGAGCGTTATATATCTTTAGAAACCTCGGAAATAGAGATATTTTCGATATTTAAAAAAACATTTACAAAAACCAAAGTTTCTTTTGCTAACATTAGTTTTTGCAAACATTTCCGAGTAGTTATTATAACATAATTAATAATTTTTCTCAAGCGAGAATATAGAATTTTTGGATGGTGTCCATTCGCAAGTAAACACTTTCATGTTCGAAAAACATGTTTTTCAAGACAAATTAACAGCAAAAAGAGCAACGTTAAAATTAATATTATTTTGCCACTATCTTATGTATAAATTTAGTTACGTAGCGGCAAACATTTAGTTGGGAATTATTAGAAAGGAAAAAACCAATATTTACGTTTGAGAAAATTTAATTATGAGATATAAAAACTACTTGGAAACATTTCCGAAAATCTATACTAGCTAAAGAAACTTTATTTTTATAAATGTTTCTTCAAGTTTCAAACATATATTGGCTTTTGAATTTTCTGATAAAGAACATGTTCGGAAACTTGAGTAACTCGGGAAATATTATTGTACTATTTTGTTCGTTGAATAGTTAATACGCGACTTATGACATTGCTAAATAAGCGTAGAACCAACAGAGTGAAAAAATGTCCAAGCCGAGAATCGAACCTTGAACTCTTGAAGTAGCACTAAAAGTGCTCTACCATTTAAGCTATGAATGAGCTTAGCATCTCTCACTCAATTAAATATTCACTCTTATTAAATACTCCATAATTTCAAGCGTAATTTCACAGCTGAAAATTAATTGAAAAAAATTATCAAAATTATATGTTTCGTTCGTGTTTATGTTATTTTGCGTCGGTATCATTTTACTTTTCTTACAATGCCATTCTGCCTTAGCTTGGTTTACTATATCATAAAATTACAATATATTTATGCAAATCTTAATTTTTTACGCTTGTAGAATCCAGACAGCAGGGCTTACATTAATCAGAATCGCAGTAACGAAGTTTTAAATGCTGTAGGACCACAAAAAGAAAAGGATTTGATAATGGGATGCAATATCATGGGTGTTGCAGAAACCAGAATGTGCAAGTAAGTACGACCAGACTCATCTTTCTCTTAAAAGGTAATTTAACCCATTTGTGCCTGAATTTTTGTTATCTTAATTTTTAGGGTTCCGTACTTAAAAAGTAAAAACGGAACCATTATAAGATATCCTGTGTATGTCCGTCTGTCTGTCACAGCCAGTTTTCTCGTAAACTACGGAACGTGGAAAGTTCAAATTCGGGGAAGTAATAAAGACCATTGACCCACATATTTTCAGATTAATGAACATTCATAAATATATTTAATAAAAAAAGTAGAGGGGAAATTATGCTACTTGAAAAAAAAAATCTTTTCTTTGTATATCATGTGGGGTATCCTGTGAAAGCTTTTGTAACGCTGAACTCAAAAATACATTCCTTGTAATTTTAGGTATTATATTTTCAAAGATACTGTTGAAAATGTAGTCAAAATATAAAATGTCAAAAATATGTCAAAAATATGCCCCCCCCCCATCTAATTCCGAATCTACTGAAACTAAAATTATGAAAAAATTAGAGGTATTAGACGTTAATGTAAACCTTGCCGGAAAATTATAGTGATTACCCTAGGTCACATAGTTTTTAAGTAATTAGCATTTTTCTGTTATACACAAATTTCGATTTACGGGCATTCAGAAAAATTGTTGAGCATCGCTGAATATACCTATCGTTGCAGAAGAATAAAAGGATTGTTGATAATGATTTTCGAAAAAAATCATCGGTAATTAGCCGAAATATTAACCCTTAAAGGTGCGGTCAGTTTGGACATACACAAGGACAGGGGCGGCGTACTCTAAGCCTAGTTAACAACTTTTAATGATATATATGGGTAATGTAATGTCCAGTAACAGTATAAAAGCAATAAACGTCAAATTGTTAAAAATATACTAATTTAAGGGGTCTCGGGACTTTAAAAAGTGGAAAAAATGAAAAAAAGACCATTTTCAACATTTAATGTCTTAAAATGTATATGATTTTAAAACACAATTTTAATTCGGATGAAAGATATAAGTATGTTCTTTCGTTTCATGTATTTTAAAAATTGCAAAATACAGAATTAGTATTTATAGGGGGCTCGAAACTGTTAGACATTTGTCGAACAAAAAATCGGCGTAACAGTTTACCCGCAGGATTACAAAATAAATATTGCAACTAGAATGAAAATTTTGGTGCTTACTTATACTTCAGATTGTAATAATTTCCCTGAACTTAAATAAATTTGAATTTAAAGTATTTTATATTTTTAATGCAATGTTGCATTTAGCTAATAGAAAATATTGAAAATTTAAACAGTAAAATCACATAAAAAATATTTTTTTGAACAATAAAAAGAGAATTTTAGGTTCAGTTTATACAGACTAACATGAAATATATGTTTTGAAAATTTCATGAAAAAATATTCAGAAGTTTTTGAGGTATCCTGCGCGTTATGCCCGAAAAACGCCATTTGGAAAATAATGACTTTAAAGTTTCGGAAACGCCGCTTCAGCTATTGAGCGGGTATAATTCTAAAAGCTTCTGTTCTAATGGGAATTTCAAGAAAACAATTATATCAAAATATTCAGAAAAGATAGGAGTTTAACATCTAAAAAAATAAAATTTTTTACATTTTGAAGCTTTAAGAGTCCTGCGACCACTTAATCCTTTCCGGCATGGAGTAATTCTATTTATAAACTTATGAAATAATGAACTGACACCAGAATTTATAAACGAATTTATTAGAAAATGAGAGCTTGCTTATTTTCACGTACATGATAAAAGGGAAATTTTAATTAAATATTCTTGGTGCCGTTTGTCTGTTTTAGAATTAAAATTAGGCGTACGTTTTTTAAGGGCATCGCCCTCGAAAGATTTAATTAGAATGAATCGCATAAATACTGTGGGATTCGCGATAGTTTGTATTGATTGTATCTCTCAATACGCCTCGATTGACTTTAAAAGTTAATTAAACTCCTATCTTGAAAAACGCGGCATTGACCAAGGCGGCGTTGTAACTTTGAGACCTCAATTCGAAGCGCGCTTAGCACAATGGCAAATTTAAACTTTGAACAAAGGTTTTGTTTTAGCTACACTGTAGAAATAAAGGTTATTACTACGCTGAATTTAGTTTCATGAAATGCCAAATGAATTTTAAGTATGCACTGTCTTTATTGTCAGTACTGAATTAAGTTCATCATAAACAGATTAGGATAATATTAAAAAAAGAGTTATACGAATAGCTATATTTGATATCATTTAGGTTCCATATCTCTTTGAACTTTCATGGTATACCCATTTACACTTTTCTAATACACTGACGGAAAAAAAAATCCCAACACCAAGAAAGACTTGTGTTAGATAAACGAAATTTGGTAGGCGTGTTTATACATCTGAAAGATGACATCGATTGAAATTTCGCGCTTCGCGCATAAGTGTGGCGCCAGTGGCGCCACTCAGAACTTGCAGATCAGGTTTACTTTAAATGCGTGCTGAAAAGTTCGTGGGCGTTATTTAGCTACGAAACGTGACGTATTGAGTTGATGTTAGCCAAGAATGCCTTTAACAAGACGAAGAAGCCACTGTGAACAGCTCCCCGAGTTGGAACGAGGTCGCATATTCGGGCTACGAGAAGGTGGATTTTCTTTCCTCGATATTGCAGAAACACTTGGCTGGAATGTATCCACTGTGCATGATTGTTGGAAACAGTGGTCAATGAATGGTGCTGCATCAAGAAGACCGGGTTCCAGGCGGCCACGTGCACTCCTGAGAGGGAAGATCGCCGTATTCGGCGTACGACTGTGGCGCATCGTACTGCGTCTGCGGCAGAAATTCGAGCTGTAGTTGGTACCACTGTTACATAACGAACTGTTAGAAATCGGTTACTTCAAGGACACCTCCGAACTAGGCGCCCTGTAGCGTGTATTCTACTGACTCCAAGCCATTGCCGTTTGCGACTCCATTCGTGTCAAGCAAGAGCTCATTGGTGGACGGAGTGGAGATATGTTGTGTTTCTTTTTCATCAGAAAACACAACAGATCTCCACTCCGTCCTCCAATGAGCTCTGGATTGACACCAATGACGTCGCAAACGGCAATGGTTTGGAGTCAGTAGAATGCACGCTACAGGGCGCCTGGTTCGGAGCTGTCCTTGAAGTAACCGATTTCTAACAGTTTGTTGTGTCACTGTGGTACCAACTACAGCTCGAATTTCTGCCGCAGACGCAGTACGATGCGCCACAGTCGTACGCCAAATCTGGTGACCTTCCCTCTCAGGAGTGCACGAGGCCGCCTGGAACCCGGTGTTCTTGAGGCAGCACCATCCCTTGACCACTGTTTCCAACAATCATGCACAGTGGATACATTCCAGCCAAGTGTTTCTGCAATATCGCGGAAAGAAAATCCACCTTCTCGTATCCCGATTATGCGACCTCGTTCCAACTCGGGGAGCTGTTGACAGTGGCTTCTTCGTCTTGTTAAAGGCATTCGTGGATGACATCAACTCAATACGTCACGTTTCGTAGCTAAATTACGCCCACGAACTTTACAGCACGCATTTAAAGTAAACCTGGTCTGCAGGTTCTGAGTGGCGCCACTAGCGCCACACTTATGCGCGAAGCCCGAAATTTCAATCGATGTCATCTTTCAGATGTATAAACATGCCTACCAAATTTCGTTTATCTAACACAAGTCTTTCTTGATGTTGGGATTTTTTTCCACCAGTGTATATACAGTTATACCCAACGCTGCATTGTATAGTTTTTACAAAGTCTTAGTATTCTTTTAGCAACGTTTTTGTTTGTTTTTTATAATACAATTACAAATTCATATATTTATTCTACGGAACCCTGTGTGCGCGAGTAATGCTCGCACATGACAGTTTATTTTTTGGTAAAATCACTTAGAGATGTTTCAAAATGAACTAAAAAAATACTAAAAAAATTACGCTAATTTTTTTTTTTTTTGTATTTATTTAATAAAATGTAAGCGTACTAAATATTGGAATATGCATAATATTTGTAATAGTATAATATGGATAATTATATGTTTTGCTAAATTTATATAAAATAAGCTTTTAAATTGCATATTATATACTATAATTAGCATTGTAATGAACTGCTAAAAATATATATTCATGTAACGCTCGAACAATACGCGCTCCATCATATTTTCTCTCCTTTTCTTTTTATTTCTCTTTCAAAAGAACTGACAAGCTGAGTAAATTAGACTTTATGAGATGAGAAGAATGTTTACAGAGTTGTTGCCGCCCGTAAGGCATGGTGACGTCACGGCGACGTCGTTGTGAAGTCACACTGTGATTTTGTGACCGTCGATGTGACGTCACGTGACGTCGATATGACGTCATAGTGACTAGAATGCGAGGTCGTTATGGCCGTTTTAGAGGTCGTTTGTGACGTCACATTGTGACCACTCTGTGAAGTCACGGTGTGACAAATTTGTGAAAAGTGTGTCATTTGTGACTATTTTGGCATTAACTTTGTGACGAACCTGTGACGAAAGCGACAATGCTTTGAAGTCACACTGTGACCAATTTGTGAAATATGGGTCATTTGTGACGAACTTGTGATAAACACTGTGATTTCAAATGAAAATCAAATTTCAAATTAATTGCTTAAAAGACGCAAATAGTGAAAAAGATTCCATGCTGGGACTCGAACCCGGGCCATTAGTACAGCGCACTAACATTCTACCGACTAAATCACATGGAACAATACCCAGGCTGGAAAATTTCTCACTATTACATGATGGCGAGGCTACAAACTCAGCACAAGATGGAATATTTAGCGTGAGCCACCAACATGATGCAAACACGAAACTTAATTAAATCCAGCATCGATTGAAATTATATTAATACTTGGAAATTTTTCCAGAGAGAACCATTCGCCTTGCATACAATATTTCAAATGAAAATCAAATTTCAAATTAATTGCTTAAAAGGCAATCTTAATTTGAAATGTTGTATGCAAGGCGAATGTTTCTCCCTGGAAAAATTTCCAATTATTAATATAGTTTCGATGCTGGATTTCATTAAGTTTCGTGTTTACCGCATGTCGGTGGCTCACGATAAATATTCCATCTTGTGCTGCGTTTGTAGCCTTGCCAACTTGTAATAGTGAGAAATTTTACAGGGTGGGCGTCGTTCCATGTGGTTTAGTCGGTAGAATGTCAGTGTGCTATACTGATGGCCCAGGTTCGAGTCCCGGCTTGGAATCTTTTTCACTATGTTGGTCTTTGCGCCTTTTAAGCAATTAATTTGATATTTGATTTTCATTTGAAATATTGTATATAAGGCGAAGGATTCTTTCAGGAAAAATTTCTAAGTATTAATACAGCGATGGATTTTGAAATAACCTTTTGCTGTAAATATAAAATCTTATCTTTTTACCGTACTTTTTAGCAAAATATCGCTATTTTGGAGTCCTATTCTTCTAAATCATTTTAAATTTTTCCACTTAAAAAACAATGCTTATCAACTAACATATTTTTTTATTCAGTTCTATGCTTGATATTAAGTTCTATGCTTGATATTGAGTTCAAGTTTGATATTTAGAATGTGTAAATTTTTTAATTTGTTGTGATTTGTCATTGCTTTATTAAATACGAACATGGAGACTCACGGATATTAATACAACTATTATTTATAGAGCGGCATGATAAGCGATATTTATTTAAATTTTTTATTCCCGTGTATATTGTATTTTGTGAATATGAGCTAAATAGATTTGGTATGTTTTATAGGAAAAGACTGATCTGGGAAATAGAAAAAAAACGAGTAAGAAAAATCATGCGTTAATCATAGATTATAAAATACTTTTCAACACTTTCTGAATGCTTTAACAAGACATCGTAATTTAGGAAAATGACGTAAATAAGATAACTAAGTAAACATTTTAGAAAATTCATAAAACATTTGAAAAATTGATTTCAGCAGTTACCGTCCATAGCCAAATATGTTTTCCAATTCTTTTGAACAGCCCTGTATTTGATCTGTAGGTTGATACACTGAGAAAAATGAAGTACTCAAAAATAAGTAAACCGACGTACTCATATCGAATTGAATATTTTTGGATCAAAAATGAACCTATGCTTTCTCTATTTTGAAACATCACATGTTATCAAACCCAAACAAACGAATAGTTTTGTACCCTGTAATGGTTCATTTCATTTATGGCGGCATAAATGATGTTTATTAATGTAAATATTAAATTATGCACAGCATTTTAAAAATAATTTAAAAGTGCTTGGAAATAATGCTCTAGTCATAAAAATATTCGATTTGAGTATCTTGTTAAGAATTTTGCTATTTTTCTTAATAAATAATCAATTAAACATTTCTTGTTAAGAACTTTGAACGGGAAATAAATGTCAGTACATTTTTACTTTAAATTTTAGGTTTTTCTTTTTTGGGGGGGGGAGGGGGGCAGTACATAATGATTCATATTTGATCACAACCAATGAATAAAAAATGAGTACATGTGTTTCTCAACTTTGAGTACATTTGGATCGGAGCTATTTTGAGTATGTGACGCATTTAAAATTGAGTACTTTTTACTCAATTTTGACTTCCCATTTTTTTAAGTGTATATATACTTTATAATGGGAAAATTTAGTTTAGCAAGAAAACGCCTAACAGGTTGAAATTCTTTTTCAGCAATTTATACTAATGTATGGAAACATACTTGAATACTTTTGTACAACCCTGTAGTTTACCTAGAATCTTTATTACACGCCACTATTTAGTTAAAATTTAATTCAAACTAAGACACTCTTAAAACTGCTGAAATCACATTTCCAGAAATTATAATTTATAGACGACCATGTATCCAATTCCTTACGTGATCCTGTATATCGTTTTATTTATATTCTACAAACATTTCTTGGTAAATTAAATGCAGTTCAGCAAAAAAAAAGCATAACTCATTTAAAAACCACCTTTAAGCAATTTGCGCCCATACCCAGTAATCCTTACGAATACTTTTGTGTAGCCTTGTATAGGAATTATAGCATTTATATACACCATATACTATGCATAAATATAGTGAATCATAAAAGCGCATATCATAATTAAAAATACATTTCCAGCAATCATCGCTAATGAACAGTACTTCGGATACAATATAGTATCTGAAATATTTCGTGTGTCCCTGTAAATGCTATATACGTATTATTCGTATTATACATGAAATAATTTATAGTATGTAAACCTCAGCGACATATATAAATTTCATTATAAATGAAATAGATAAACATAATTAAAGTATGCCGCAAACAATTCCCTCCACCCCTATATCATTATGTATTTGAATTCCTTTTTTAGACCTGTAAACGAACAATAACTATTCTTTGCATCGCATAGTCAACAGAATGCATATTTTAGTGCACTTCATAAATGCATATAAATTTTATTCTGTTTGAAAGCGTACGTAAAATCATAAAAAATCATTTGAAACGATTTTTTTCCATAGGCTGTAATGTAACGGAAAACTTTTGGCTGTCCCTGTAAATGAACAAAGCATGCTACAAACTTCATTACAAATAGGTACCGTGCTATGGTAAATGTCAATAACATCCAAAAATTTCAGGGCAATCCGAGTATATTTTCGAGAGTTAGAGTGCGGACAGACTGCTAGACGGACAGACGGAGAGACAAACCGAAGTCATAAGCACTTTTCAACTTGTGTCCTATATTATGTATCCTGTATTATATGAACTTTTAAAAAATATATACTAAAGCAGTTTAATCTATAACTTCCCATCAGGCATGAAAAACACTTTGTTTCAATGCTTAAATATCATATTTTATTTTTTAGTGCCAATAATTACGCGTATCATAAACGTAGAAAATGAATTTACAATAGAAGAAAATTTAATAAACGATTCAGAATGTCTATAATTAAATGTTTGATTAAAATCACAAACAGAAAAAATGCTTACATACAATTTAAAAAAATAAATATACCAATTTGAAAAACACTAAAAATAATAATTAGGATTTATAATTGTACTATTAAACAACAGCAAACTCAATAGATAAATTAAATGCATTATTAGATTTAACAATATCTCAAAAATATTTCGATATGGTATAAGGAATTCCTATTATTTTATAATTTCGGCAAATGTTAAATATGAAAACATTGGTTTGAAGATTTAGGATTTTGAAAGATAATTTAAAATATTATTAGCACTAAAAGAAAATTCTTTCAAATGTTTCACTACTGTAATATGTAAAGATACATTTTCCCAGTATAATGTTAATTTCTAATCTGAAACAGTTTCGTAATCTTATGATAATCGAACATCATATTTAACTCCAAAATAATAATAACTATAAGTGTTAGTAATCAAAAAATAGTAAGAAGCCGATAAAATAATTCCAAATCATTGTCGTCCCATACATTTTCAATCTCAAGTAAGAGTAAATTAATGTTTATATTAATTCCAGTATGAATGTAGGCATGCACAGTCTCTGCGCAGTTTTTTTTTTCAAGCGATGGCAGATTAAGATATTTTTCTTTGCAGTTATCGAATTTTAAAATATCGCTTCTAACAGTTAACGATCAGTCTCTTACAAATATAACATAAAACTATTTAACTCATATGTACAAATCAGGAATAAAATATTTAAATTAAATAAAACTTACATATACGTTCTATTATTATCCGTGTATCCAAAAATGGTCATTTCCTTATCTTAAAGTGTTGTAGACGTGGTGAAGGTAATGTTCTAAAAACAGTGAACTATTTATTTCCCGCGTCTTCTCATGTTTATTTTTTTGTGGGCAGACGACTTTGAAGCAGATGGTCTGGTACAGATTATTTGTTTTTGCATGCAAGAGATATGAAACTTGAATGCGCAGTAATTTTCTGAAAGTATGGTTAATTAAAATTTTGTATTTGAAGAAATGTCCAATGTATTTAACCTTTTCTTTTTATCCGTACCAAATAATACAAGTTAAAATGTATTGTAAAGTTCATTTTTTCTAAATAATTATAATAATAATATTCATAATTAGAGTTTATTAGATATACCATTGTTTAAATTTTCAAAAGGTGTAAAAATAAATTTAATAGTAATAAAGAGCCCCCCCCCCCCTTTTTTTTTTTTTTTTTTTAAAGTAAAGTTTGTTTTGCACAAATTTTGTATATTTCTTTTATTTTCGGAAAATGCTAATTTTATTTAAAAAGTCTGAAAGAAGTAGAATTTATGACTTGAATACAAATTATAAAAATATTCTAAAGCAAGAAATGCATAGATGACTAAACTCTGAAGACTCTTTCTACGTGCTCATTAAAAGGTGCAGATTTAACTGTAATAGAATTTTTGTATTTTGAAACCACAGAAGTGTTTCGAATAATCCTGGTCGGTAAAAAAAGAAATAAATAAATAAATTTCCTCCCAGCAAACTAAATATGTAAAGTGTATAAATTTAATATTCCTAATTCTAATTATATTATCCAAATGCTAGATAAAATTGAAATCATGAAAAAGTATACATTCACTATCTTAGATATCAAATTGATAAAATATAGCCTGAAAATTTAGTTTATTAATGATTGTATCGTGCACTTTATTTATTATGCCCCCCCCCCTCTCCCCTTTAGTGAGAGAATTTACCATTTGCTATCCACTAATATATTTTATTCCTTATGCCATGTAACTCGTGACTGTTTAAAATATTTCTCTTCATTTTCAAAGATTTTTGAAGTTCATATTTTTGTCACACTGTGACTTACAATATGGTGGTTTTTTTGTCACATATGTGACGTGACGTACGTTACATAGTAGTGACATAACAGTGACCTCACAATTTTTTTTAATTGCCAGGAAAACATAATTTTACAGTAAATAACATGTTTTAAAGAATTTTCGTAATTTTTTAAAGTTTTCTAAGAAGTTCACATCTCAGTCACAATGTGACATCACTGAGGGGTGGCATTTTGGTCACAGATGTGACGTGACCACAGTGACTTACAGTGACGGCACAACGACGTCACCGTGACCATGCATGCTATGAGGGCGACAAGGCATCTGAGCTAAGCCGTAATTTTAAATTAACTGAGTTATTTTGTAAATAGTAACATGTAAATACGTTGTAAATATTAAACTTATTAGTCAATGAAAAGTTATCGAGTTTTAATTTGTAACTAAGATAGTTTCCAACCCGGATTCTAAATAATATGTTACAGAAGTGGCTCCCCAATGTCGGGCTCGAACAGAAGCAAGATATGAACATAAGTATTATTTTTAAATTGCGTTAAACTGTTTTAATAAGAAAATTTAGATACTAAAGTACAAAAATTTACACAAAAGTACTTTTGATTCATCCGGAATCTGAGGATTTTTGAAAATTGTATTTGATTCGTCCAGAATCGAAATATTTTGGAATTATTCTATTCAACCTGAATGATATTTTCCTTGGAATTGAAATATGCAAAAATCGTCTGCAGCTTCAAGCATTTTAGTATCTGAATTAAATGAAGATATTCATAAGAGAAATATGTCTAACAATTATTATTGAAAAATAAAACTCGTTTGCTTTATTTTATAGATTTATATAGTTGCACTGAGCTATATTATTATTGAAGGTATTATTATAAATGAGTGCTTGGTATTATTTTAATTATTATATGACGAATTGATTTAAATTATTCGCAAATAATGTTTGATATTATTGTGTAAAAAAAAAAAAAAAAAAAAAAAAAGGCAAATAGTTGGTGTCATTATATTGAGTTTTGAAAGATATTTTGTATGTTATCTATGTTCTATATATGTTATAAATTACGTAAAAATAAATTATTTTGCTAAGAGTTATTCGTAACACGAATTAAGTTTGAATTTAGCTAAAATACAGTTAGTTCAAATAATGGCGTTTCTTTCTAAGGGTAAGAAAATTGATTTAATCACATTAACTTCAGAATTAAAAGTAGAAATAAGTAGAGATGCACTGTAAAAAAAAAACGGACTAAAAAACGGAAATACTACTGGCAATCTAGACGCCAGTACTATTTCCGTTTTTTTTACGGGAATTTTTACCCATAAATTATAGAAAATTTTCCGTTTTTCTGATTAAAAACTGAATTTTTTCTGTAATTTATGGGTAAAAATTCCCGTAAAAAAACGGAAATAGTACTGGCGTCTACATTGCCAGTAGTATTTCCGTTTTTTAGTCCGTTTTTTTTACAGTGTGATAAAGTCCAGGAATTACGTGATAAAATTGTAAATAGTGAGGCATTTAAGGATAACATAGATTTTGTACAGGGAATTTTTGAAAATATCGCAGAAGAAAGAAAGACTCTTGAGGAAGAGAAACGTTTAGCCGAAGAAAGAGTATTTGAGCTACAGAAGCTCAGGTTAGAAGCAGGAAGAAGAAATGCTGTTGTAAATATAAGCAACCCTCTAGAAACTTCTTCAATCCGCGTTCACTTGAAAAAGGTTTTATCCGATTTCAATCCTGAAAAGGATGATATGAATTTATTTTTAATAACTTTTGAGAGGCAAATGAAACTTTTAAAGGTTTCTAAAGAACTGTGGATTACGTATTTAATTGGAGTCCTTCCAAATGAAATCGGTAAATTAATAGCGCGTGAACCGGAAGAAAAATTTGAGGATTATTCTGATATCTACCCTATATATATAAAATCCTAATGAAACGAATTTATGAAGCGAATATATGAAACGCCTGAAATGTATCGATTCTTCGAATCGACCGATTAAACAACTGATTTTGTTTCACGGCGATTTCTCCTAAAATATGAAATACTTTGCAATGAAATTAACACCAAAAATCTGTGTTGATCCACAGATCTCAAAACTGGTATTAGAATTTTTAAATTCGAATTAGTTTTCGAAATATTAATTTTCTTCTAATTTTAAACACATTTTTTCTAATGATGGCAACTCAAATTTTAATCATAACAGAATTTTTTTTTTATCATAATTCAGAAAAGGTTACTATTTTAAATTAATTTGGCGACATTTGGGCCTCCTTTAAATCTATGCTAAGAACAATGCTTTTTTTGTATTTCGTTATCATTTTATTAAATACAAAACTTTCATTTAAAAATGAAACATTTAAATTGATGGCTTTCACTTCTTAAAAAAAAAAAAAAAAAAAAAAAAAAAAAAAAAAAAAAAAAAAACGAAAAGAAAAATATTAGACACAGATGTCATATACGCACCGGGGTACCTAATTGGCGCATAAATGGCATTATTTTGATAGACATGGTAACCCGGCTATTGTTGTTTATTTAATAATAAATGTATATTTACTTTTATTTCTTTTTACTTTCTTCTATCTTCAATAGAAGAAAGTATTGTAATCGAAATTTTTTTCGACTTCCGGTTTTCGACGGATTTGGATGTTTTAGGGGTCAGAGATTCCAAAAAACATGTTTATAGAAAATGTCTGTCTGTCTGTGTGTCCGTCTGTCCGTCTGTCCGTCCGTCCGTCTGTCCGTCTGTCTGTCGCCATTGTACCATCAAAAAGTGTATGAAGTTACGTATAGAATTAAACCAAAATTTTATTATAAGTTTTTGGCTATGGCAAGCAGGTCTTCCCGGAATTTGGAAAAAATTCGCCGGTAGGGGGCGCTGATATATAAATTTTTGTGCGATTTTGAATATTGTACCATCCAAAAGTGTATGGAGTTATGCATAGAATTGAACCAAATTTTTAGTTTAAGCTTTTGGATATGACAAGCAGGTCCTCCCTGAATTTGGAAAAAATTCGCCGGTAGGGGGCGCTATAAATGCGTTTTTTGTGCGATTTTGAATATTGTACCATCGAAAAGTGTATGAAGTTATGCATAGAATTGAACCAAATTTTTATTTTATGTTTTTGGCTATGGCAAGCAGGTCCTCCCTGAATTTGGAAAACATTCGCCGGTAGGGGGCGCTGTAATAGCGATTTTTGTGCGATTTTAAATATTGTACCGTCCAAAAGTATATGAAGTTATGCATAGAATTAAACCAAATTTTTATTTTAAGTTTTTGGCTATGGCAAGCAGGTCCTCCCGGAATTTGGAAAAAATTCGCCGGTAGGGGGCACTGATATAACAATTTTTGTGCGATTTTGAATATTGTACCGTCCAAAAGTGTATGAAGTTATGCATAGAATTAAACCAAATTTTTATTTTAAGTTTTTGGATATAGCAAGCAGGTCCTCCATGAATTTGCAAAAAATTCGCCGTTAGGGGGCGCTGTAATAGCGATTTTTGTGCGATTTTGAATATTGCACCATCGAAAAGTGTATGAAGTTATGCATAGAATTGAACCAAAAAAAAAATTTTAAGTTCTTGGCTATGGCAAGGACGTCCTCCCTTAATTTGTAAAAAAATCGCTCGTAGAGGGCGCTGTAATAGCGATTTTTGTACAATTTTTGTGCCATTTTGAATATTGTACCGCCGAAAAGTGTATGAAGTTATGCATAGAATTGAACCAAATTTTATGTGTTTATTTTTGGTCATGTCACGAAGGTCCTCCCTGAATTTGGAAAAATTCTGCCGGAAGGGGGCACTATAATTGCGATGTCTGTACCATTTTCATTATTGTACCATCGAAAAGTGTATGAAGTTATCCATATAATTGAACCAAATTTTCTGTGCATGTTTCTGGCTATGGCAAACAAGTCCTCCCTGAACTTGAAAAAATTCCGAAAGAAGGAGGCGCTATAATTCCGATCTCTGTGCCATTTTCATTATTGTACCATCGAACAGCGTATAAAATTATGCATACAATTGAACCAAAATGTTTGTGCTTGTTTTTGGCTTTGGCCAACAGGTTCTCCTTGAATTTGGAAATATTGCGCGGTAAAGGGGCTCCGTGCTAGCGATTTTTGTATACTTTTCTTGATTTTTCGTAGTTCTATTGTGCATCGGCGGCTCATGCAGCGGCGGGAACTCGCTTCCTGCTATGCCGGCTATTCGCAAACAGCTGATAACGACAGAATAAGGAAAAATTAGTAATTTTAACAAATATCATGATATAGATTAACTCGTTTTTAGTCCGTTTAATTGACTTGAGCAGAAATTTAAGATGAAAATCAAAGTTGGTATAGTATTGAACTAATAATATTGAAGTATTAACATGTGTAACTAGGTTTTGAAATATTAAGATGTATAAGATAGAAGAAAGTTTTGGGATTGGCACATCCAACTAGTTTAAATTTATATATATTATTTTGTTCTATAGTAATTAATTATTTTTTTGCTATTTCCTTTTGAAAATAATAGAAAATAATTAAAAAATACGGTACAATGTAGTAGTTATTCCGTCACCCAATTTCGCAAATTATATAAATCGCCAAACCACTCGCCAAATTGTACAGATTGACAAAATTTTCATTTTAAATAACGAAAGAACAAATAAATTAGTATAACATTAATAAATATAAAAATAAAACGTCGAAATAAAAATCACTTGATGACGTAAACACGTGTAACTTGCTAAAAGTCAAGTGAATGTGACATTTATGATCAAGCATTATTGACATTTAATCTTATAGTTCGCGATAGATTTATTGTCGACGGGATAACTAAGTAGTACCAAAATTACATATGTAACTGGTATTCGAAAACGAGGCTTTCGCCAAATTTTCGTAAAAAAAAAAAGAAAAAAATTCATGCCAAACATGCATCTGACATCTGGCGAAATATTAACAAACCATGACATTTAATTTCAACTTCAAATCAATGTTTTAATTTACCACTCGAACAATAAAAAAAATGCTAACTGGCGAGTTCAAAAAAAAGATATTGGCGAGATTTGCACCCGGCTTTTTTTCTTTCGGCACATACGTCATATACGGCCCCATATTGCCGCGATTTTTTTCTGACGCCAATGTCATATACGCAACGGGTACTTAACTATCGCCAAAGTATCGTTATTTTGCTTGATATGGTAAGCCGGATGTTGTTGTTTATGCTGTTGATGCGTTCCCCAAATTGGCGTTGGAAAACAATCGCGCCAATATGGGGCGATGACATTTGTTCCAAACTTTCATATGAAAGGCGAAGGGATCAGATCGTATTTGTTTATGGCATTTGATGACCTTGAACTATTATAATATAGATGAAATGATGGGGATAGAATAATATTTGGGGACTTATCACCTGTGCCTGGATAACATTAAAGTATCAAAATGGCACTTAGAGTATAAAAAGCAAAGTGTTCCGCCCGGAACTGTTGATGATAGTCACATGATTTAGGCTATTGTTATAGACTTTGTTTTAAAATATCGTTTGACAAAGACTCTGAATGCTTAATTCATTTTATTTCAGCTTCTTTTCAAATGTTTATCTGATCCTCTTTAATCAAAAACGAAAAAAAACCATTGGATGTCTTAACACCAACTGATTCTCCGTTAAATTTTTACAATCAAAGGGAATTGAATGGAAACCCGTTTATAGGGAGATCTGCACAGCTTTTTCAGTATAATTTAATCTTCTCTAATATTTTTAAAACCCATTAGATTTTTAGATTTTTAGATTCTGCGGTGTCTGAACGGGGGTTGGCGAGCGTAGCTTGCAGGGGGCAGAGCCCCCTAGTTAAAGATATATTGTTGCAGACGTTCAAGTTAACTGCTGAAAGGTTTAGAGTTTTGTTTAGTCTACATCCAAAGCGAATCGATATCAGCTGGAAAGAATATTATTTTGAAATTAGAAGCTATTTTGAGGGATGGCTATCCGAATTAAATATAAATTCCTTTAAAAAATTATCGGAATTAATTATTGCTGACCAATTAAAGAAAAAGGTTTCCCCTGATTGCAAAGAACATTATTTACACCAATGGGAGAATTTAACAGATCCTGTTGAATTAGCTGAAAAGTTAGATTTATATGATAATTTGAGGTCACACAAAGTATAAATAAAGAGATCAAATAAAATCAGTGAGGCCGGGAATTCTAATCGCTTTGAAAAAACGCCTTTAGATTTTAAAAGAAATGAGTTTGGTAAAATTGGCAATCAAAAGGAGTCCAAGAGAAATAAAATTAATTATCCTTTGAATCTAAATCGACCAATGTTATGTTGCTATGGTTGTGGAAACCAGGGAGTTATTAAATTCAGGTGTCCAACCTGTTCTCCGAAAAATGTATCGGTGCACTTTCAATCACTATAATTTCGTACACGTAATATGCAAACATCACCAACATTATTGGTAAAAATAAGCATAAATGGTTTCTCTGTCACAGCTTGTGCTGACACTGGCGCAACGCATTGCGTTGCGGGTGAAGTTTTGTATTCTTTATTAAAAGACCAAGGTGTAGAGTTTGAAAAAACTCAAATGATCGTAGTCTTAGCGGATGGGCTACAAAACACTACCGAAGTTTATAAAACAGAAGTTCATGTCAAAATTGAAGGTCGCGACGTTAAATCAACACTTTATGCTCTGCCGAATGCCAGAAATAATCGTACAATTTTGGGAATCGATTTTTTACGCAAAGCAAAAATTGTTTTGGATGTAGTGAATCAAGAATGGTTCTTTGCTGATAGATGTAGGTGGAAGTATAGATTCGCTGAAGATACATATAGACCTCCCAGTGCATTAGCGATAAAATTCGTTGAATTAGACACCGTTTTTCTTAGAGAAGATGAAGGTAGACATCTCACTTCAGAGCAACAAGTTAGGTTGAATGAACTGCTTGAAAAATTTACTAGTAGCTTCCAACTAGGGGAAGAGGCTACACCTAAAGTTAAACATTATATTGATACTGGATCACACCCTCCTGTAGCAGTACCCCCTTACCGCATGTCACCTACGAGAAAGGAAATTGTGCGTATGGAATTAGGTGAATTACTCTCTAAAGGTATAATAGAAGAGTGCGAGTCTCTTTATGCCTCTCCTGTAGTATTGGTCCCAAAACCAAATGGAAAAATTCGCCTTTGCCTCGATTATCGAAAATTAAATGCCATCACAAAGACAGATAATTATCCATTACCGCGAATAGATGATTTGCTCCATGAAGCCAAACATACACCTTACATGACCACTATTGATATGAAGTCTGGGTACCACCAAATTGAAATAAATGCTGCTGATAGAGACAAAACTGCATTCATTTCTCCATTAGGAACTTTTCGGTACATTAGAATGCCTTTCGGATTGAAAAATGCCCCAACAACCTTTCAGAGATTAATAGATAACTTTAGAAAGTCCCTCAAAGACATCTTTATATTGTCTTATTTAGATGATATTATAATTTTGTCGTAAAGTTTTGAGAAACATTTGTCTGACTTAGAAGCAGTTTTTAATAAACTATCGGAATTCAAATTGTATGCTAATCGTGAAAAATGCAATTTTGCCTGCCCCCGTGTTAAATATTTAGGACATTGGATAACAAGCTCTGGAATCGAAGTTGATTCTGGAAAACCGCTGCAATTCAACAAATGCCTGCTCCTAAGTCCGTAAAACAAGTTCAATCTTTTTTGCAGTCCTGCTCCTGGTACAGACGTTTTATTCCCAAATTTTCAGATATAGCTAAACCTCTAAGTAATCTTACGAAAAAAAATGCAACTTGGAAGTGGGGAGAAGCAGAACAAAGCGCTTTCGAAACATTGAAAAGTTCATTAATCAATCCTCCAATACTAAAACAAAATGATCCGACCAAGTCCTATCTTCTTCGTACAGATGCCAGTGAATATGCTCTAGGTGCTGTCCTCCTCCAGGGTCAGGGAGAAGAAGAGCATCCAATAGATATGCAAGTCGTTTGTTAACTGCACCAGAAAGAAACTATTCTACCACAGAGCGCGAAGAACTTGCTGTATATATATTCATGTTAATGTATATATATTCATGTTAATGTATATATATCCATGTTATATCATTCAAAAATATATTCATGTAACGCTCGAACAATACGCACTCCATAATATTTTCAAACCCTTTTTTTTTCTTTCTAAGAACTGACAAGCTGAGTAAATTAGACTTTATGAGATGAGAAGAATATTTACAGAGTTGTTGCCGACAAGGCATCTGAGCTAAGTCGTAATTTTAAATTAACTGAGTTATTTTGTAAATAGTAACATGTAAATACGTTGAAATATTAAACTTATTAGTCGATGAAAAGTTATCGCATTTTAATTTGTAACTAAGATAGTTTCCATCCCGGATTCTAAATAATATGTTACATTAATTTATTTGCAGAGACTAATAGCATTTTAAGTATCTATATTATAAAGGGCAAACATATCTGTGCGTAACGCATACGTCATTTTGCGAATGGCAACATTTTGAAATTTGAAATAAAATTTTGGTTTTGCGGTTTCCTCTACTGCAAATTTTTAAACTTCTAAATATCGCACATTTTAATTATTTACACCGTCGTATAAGGAAAAAAATGCTCTTTTAAATGCAATTTGTTTGAAAGCTGTATCTCAATTTATTTTTGAGATATTAATTTTTTTGTAGTTTTTAATACCATTTTTCTTATTGTGGCAACAAAAGTACCCCATTTCTTTTGAAAGTCATTGAAAGTAAACGAAAAATAGTCGAAAATAGGAGATACTATATCTTTTTGTTGCAATTTTCTCATAAAACCTGAAAAAAAAGTTGAAATTAAAATATGGGCTATGTCAAGAATATTGTCTGATATTCCGTGATAATGACGTCATATGCACACTTTTCTATAGACGAAGTTTAAGACTGTATTGTATAAGTGGATTGCTTTAGCGGATGCAAATGACGTCATTTTATAAAAAAGCGTGTATTTTAATTCTTAAACCTGAATTATGCTTTGTAGAAGTGCGTCATTTTCACAACCCAGCGGCTTTGAAATTTTTCATAGGTGAAAATGCTTCACTTTTGAAAATAATGTAATCGAAATCACACACTGATAAAACGCAATGGTTTACAAAAAATTAGAGTGTCTTTATAGAAGAGAGGTGACATGCAAATAATAGCAATTTATATTACAGAAATTGATGATTTTCGCCTGGATGGATTTGCTTCGCCGAGTTAGACAAGCAAACAAATAATTCGTGGTTTAAAATAATATCATGTTCTTGAAGTTTTTGTCCAAAATTCTCCCGAATAATAAAATTTTAATGCTATTCTTTAGGACATTTTACTATAATTTTATCAAAATAACATAATTTGCTTAATTTAATTTTTCCTAATTTTATATAATCTATATATTTAAAACACAAGTGTGTTTTTAGTTATCTGCCCTGATCTTTCTGCTGAACCAATTTTACTATTTTTTTTTAAACTGAAAGCTCTTCATTTGTAGATGTGATCGCACTACCTGTTTCTTTTAAACATCCCCACTTTTATATTTTAATTTTAAAAGCATTTTATGAAATTTCTTCAAAATGGTGAAAATTAGATAGCTTTCATTATTGCAGACAAGAGAGAAATAATGAGGTATTTTTATCTTTATCCATGCTATTTTCTGATAAAAATTCAAAATTGTTGATAAAAATTGTTGTATAGGGTTTAGTGTCGCAAAATCCTATTAGGAGCAGAAAATTATATTAGGGGCATAATAACAGAAAATGATATACTGATTTTGAAAACACGCATTCTACCTCATAAATTTTTTATATTGTTTTTCCTTCTGCATGTGTACTGATACTAAGTTTCAGACACTAGGCGAAATGCTTATTTAAGTGAAAATGAAGTCATATTTAAAAGAAAACGATCATTTTCTTAGATAAAATTAAACATTTTAACACAAATGCGTCTAAAAAACATAAATTACGAAAATTTTTACTCTCCGGAATTGAGATTAGAATCTCAAGTAAAGGGTGCGTCTGTTCACATAAAAGATGTTGCTGACAATCGTCACTTCAAGTTTTGAGTTAAAATGATTTTTAAATGATCAAACAAAATACAAATTTTTAAAAAATAATGAATATGGATATGAGAAGTGCGTATGCAAATTTTGAGAAAGTGAAAATTGCTGTTTTTCATTCCGGAATACCAAGCATAAGAGCCTCAATTGATAATCACATCCTAATAACTGATCTTTATTATATTTCACTGATTAAGTATCTGTATTATAAAGAACAAACGTATCTGTGCGTAACGCTGACGTCATTTTGCGAATGGCAACGCTTCACGATCAAATTTCGGTCTTGAAATTTTCGCTACTACAATTTTTTAATCTTCTGACCATCGTACATTTTCAATTTTCGTGGCATAGGGAAAAAATTTACTTTCAAATGCAATTTGTTTAAAAACTGTATCTTAATTGACTGATGCATTGTATTTTCTAAAATAATTTTTAAGCATGATTTTTTTTCAAGTTTATCTTATCACGTGACGGTTTCAATACATGATAATAATAAACATTTTGCCCATAAAGCAACAAACATAGTTCAGCATTTGTTTCTCACTATTTTTGCATAACGAAATTAATACTTCCTTTATAAACAAATAAAAGAATAATATTAAAGTACCCACCGATCTAACATATTTGTGAAAGACAAATAAACGAAATTAATACTTCTTTTATAAACAAATAAAAGAATAATATTGTAAAAACACAAATCTAACATATTTGTAATCGTACAATTTAAATTTTTAGATCACCACATAGGATTTTTTTTTTTTTTTTTTCAAATGGAATTTGTTTGCAAAGTTCATCTCAGTTTACTGATTGTCTATGGTTTTAAAAAACAATTTTAAAGCATGAAATATTTTTCAATTTATCTATATCGCGCGGAGCTCGATTACGAAAGATTAACCCGTTTGCCCTTAAAACAAAATAAAGAGTTCATCATTTTCCTACAGCTAATATCCGTTAAAAAAACCTTCCCTATGAATAAATAAATAAAATAATACAAATAAAACACAAATTTAACAGACATGTATAAGCTCTGAAATTATCAGAATATAAAAGGACGCCATAACTAGCAAAATCTTGGTCAAATAATTCTTAGCATGCGTCTAATAAGAAAATATCGCTTTTGATGAATTTCAAAAATTTATTTGATTGTATAATTCGTATTTTCTATATGAAAAATGCTTTTTCAATGTAAGTGGGCAATCTAAAAAAAGTATTGTGTATAGAAAAATTATTAGTTTTCAATAAAAAAATGTTTTCACCTACATTCTTTAACCCGGGAAGCCCGGGTACGATCCCCTAGTTAGTAATAATAAACTAAGAATAATCGTATTTGTGGCTTAAAAACAATTTGTTTCATAATCATATTGAAAAGGACGTTTCATAAATAACTGTCCTTTAAATGGCTAATAAAAATATGTACTCATTCGTGCACTACGTCCTATATTTTGTATGCTGCAAAAATACATAAAAAATAGGCTTGAACATATAATTTCACAATTTAAAAAATGCGTATTTCAAAGAAATTTACAATCTAAGATTATGAGTTATTTATTTCGATCCTTGGTATAAAAAACAACAACAAATAAACTTATTTTTTCCATTTCGCCATCTTGAAAAATTAAAAATCTATAAACTCCAAAAAAGCCTTCATTTAAGCAAATAAATATCCATCTGATGCTGTCATCTTTCGGTAACAGATAAAGACATTTATAGAATTTTCATGTTATAAAATAGTAGAAAATTAAAAAAAAAAAATTATTAAAATTCGAAGCGTCCCGAAAATTGGACGCTAGGTATAAATGCGTTAAATGTTTGATACTGATTCAAGTAGCATAGATTTTTGGCCATCATTGATACCGTTGGGAAATAGTCGGTTAAGAAATGATAGGATTGGGAAATCATTCCGAAATGGTAGGTACAGAGATCTCACTAATTTAGTGCGAACCTCATCAATTCAAAAAAGTCCTTCCGGCCAGTGCCGGGAGGAAGAGGTAGCTTTCATAATCCTTATTTAAAAAAAGCCAAATTATATCATTCAAACACACGAAGCTCAATTTAGTGGAAACCGAATATAGGAGATCCAATACAAATTTTTATCAATATAATGAATGAGAATTTCGCGAAATTAGTCAGCTTTATCCAAGCTGCTTTTCTTTGAAGTAACATATATTTGGCTGCCAAATTCGGCAATTTCTTAAAGTGCCTGTCATTTCAAGACAACATGGTGGATGAGGCTAAGCAGTGAACTCGGTCGAGACCTTAGTAATTGCTGTGCACATGCTCACTCACATCGGAATCGGTTAATATATAGGAGTGCTGTCGCATGCAAAAAATCAGATTTTTCAAAATGTCACCCACAATAGAAATTGAAACTGCTATATCTGAGCCATTTTTTAAGGTAAAGACAAACAAAAAAATGCTCCTGAATCCTTATATCAAGGTCAAATACTTAAGAAAGAAACCTTTTTCAATTTCTCATTTTTTTTGCACCTCACTTTAAATATATATATATATTTTTTAATTTCATGGCCGCCATTTTGAAACAAGATGGCTGATGAAGCTGGCCAGCAAACTTGGTCGAGATATTGATGTATACTATCCACATGCCTTCTTACATCGAAATAGGCGAATACGTGTGTTATCGCGTGACAAATACAAGATCGTTTCAAAATGTTAGCCATACTAGAAATTCAAAGTGCTATAAATCAACCATTTTTTAAGATATAAACAAAAGAACAAATTTTCAGAAACAAAAACTGCTCCGGAATCTTTGTATCAAGGTCAAACACATAAAAAAAATCTTTTTCATTTTCCAATTGTTTAATACCTCATTTTGAATTTTAAATTTAATTTTAATTTTTTTTTAATGGCAAACCTTTTGAAACAAGATGGCGAATGAAGCTGGCCAACGAACTCGGTCGAGACATTGGTATGTACTATGTACAGACCAAGTTACATCCAAATAGGTTCATAATTACGCCTGTTGTCGCGTGACAAAAATCAGGTCGTTTTAAAATGTCAGCCACAAGAGAAACTCAAAATGCTATTACTCAGCCATTTTTATTTAGATATAGACGAAAGAAAAACTGTTCCGGAATCTTTGTATTAAGGTCAAACACACACAAAAAAAATCTTTTTCACTTTCCAATTTTTTTGGTATCTCATTTAAATTTTTTTATTTTTTAATTTTTTTTATGGCCGCCATTTTGAAACAAGATGGCGGATGAAGCCGGCCGACGAACTCGGTCGAGATATTTGTATGTACTATGTACACACCAAGGTACATCCAAGTCGGTTCATAAATACGCCTGTTATTACGTGAGAAAAATCAGGATGTTTCAAAATGTCAGCCACGCTAGAAATTCAAAATGCTATAACTCAGCCATTTCTTAAGATATAGACGAAACAAAAACTGCTCCCGAATCTTTTTATCAAGGTCAAACACATAAGAAGAAAATATTTTTTCAATTTTTAATTTTTTGATACCACATTTCAAATTTAAATTTTTCTTAAAAATTTAAATGGCCACCATTTTTAAACAAGATGGCGGATGAAGCTGACCAACGAACCCGGTCGAGACATTGGTATGTACTATGTACACACTGAATTACATTCAAATCGGTTCATAAATACGCCTTTTATCGCGTGACAAAATTCAGGACGTTTCAAAATGTCAGCCACGCTAGAAATTCAAAATGCTATAACTCAGCCATTTTTTAAGATATAGACGAAACAAAAACTGCTCCGAAATCTTTGTATAAAGGTCAAATACATAAGAAAAAATATTTTTCCATTTTCAATTTTTTGGTATCACATTTCAATTTTTAAATTTTTAAAAACATTTTAAATGGCCGCCATTTTGAAACAAAATGGCGGATGAAGCTGGCCAACGAACTCGGTCGAGAGATTGGTATATACTATGTACACACTGAATTACATCCAAATCGGTTCATAAATACGCCTTTTATCGCGTGACAAAATTCAGGACGTTTCAAAATGTCAGCCATGCTAGAAATTCAAAATGCTATAACTCAGCCATTTTTTAAGATATAGACGAAACAAAAACTGCCCCGGAATCTTTGTATAAAGGTCAAATACATAAGAAAAAAATATTTTACCATTTTGAATTTTTTGGTACCACATTTCAAGTTTTAAAATTTTTAAAAAATTTTAAATGGCCGCCATTTTGAAACAAAATGGCGGATGAAGCTGGCCAACGAACTCGGTCGAGACATTGGTATGTACTATGTACACACCAAATTTCATCGAAATCGGTTCATAATTACGGGAGTTACAGTGTGACATAGGTCAGATATATATATATATATATATATATATATATATATATATATATATATATATATATATATATATATATATATATATATATATATATATATATATATATATCAATTTTGAACGGAGGGTGGTTTCGGGGTCTGGGGGTCATGATCGATGAAAATATACCAAAATTTTTTGAAATCGCTTTCCTCCGAACGGCTGCAATAGGTAGCTTTTTTGTAAAGAAAGCTACCTAAAATTAGACCGCTGTTGGTTGGCCGTTGGCGCATGTTTAGTTGGCCAACTGTACGACAAGGCGATATTTCTTTCTGTGGTACAACATGGAACTACATTTAATCAATTTTTCACATTACCATTTTTTTTGCTACCTGAGGCGTGTTTATTTGGAAAAAAATGTTAATAAGTGTGTACTTATAAAAATATCACGTTTTTGTTTAATTTAAAAATATAAAAATATTATGAAATCTCACTCATACAGAAAGTACAGTAATTATTTTTTTAGCACCAGTATTTTTGAAATAGTATTATTTACCTGTATTTACCTCAAAGGTAAAAGTATTTTTACCTTTGAGACGAATGTTTGACGCCTTTTTTTACTTTTAGACATGACAGTTTATGGAAAGAACGTTTCGTGCTATTTAATCTCTTTGTGACTTATTTTGTGACTAGACAGGGCGAAATGTTTTGTCCAAAAACACTAACTTCCTAATTAAATAATTTCGTAAACACTGAACGGCTCATGTATGTGTCGCTCGACGTGAATGTGGCTAATTTTAGAATTTTAGAGCCTAATTTAATATTTTAAAATAGTCCTACTAAAATATAATTACTGAATATTGCGTATAATGACAGGTCAATGCGAACGCATTTATGAGAAAATATAGGATTTCCACAAACATTTTAATAAATTAATAAATAAATACTTAAAAGAGTTTTTCAAAGTGTGTGAAAATGATCTATTTCCAAACACTCCATACAAAAAATTTTGCTATTGTGCGTTGCAGCACCAAATATATATATATTTTCATTTTTTTTTGCTTAATGTGAAAATGACGTCGCCTAATGCAGAAGCAAAATGCTTTTTGTTTCAACAAAATTCAGAAAAAATGTCCAGAGTCGATTCAGACGTGAATTACTTATGAACCCGCGGAATACGTGAATGCATTTATGCTGTCGAAATACATTAAAAATTCATATAAAAATAATAAAAACTCGGTAATTGTAAAAGAATTAGATTCCCTTAATGTTTTCTTTAGTCATTAGGAGACGCTTTCTAAATATAATTCACAAGAGAAGATGTCCGTAATATAAACTCAATTTCATAATTTAATATGTATAAAGCTCCCATTTCTAAAAGCAATACTTTATTTGCATACATTTTCTTTTGGATATATGTTTGTATCCTAAACGATTTAAGGAGACCAGAAAGATCTGAAATTATTAAAAAATTTATTATTATTATTATTATTATTATTATTATTATTATTATTATTATTATTATTATTATAGTCTTTGAACCTTTCAGAATGTAATACAATAGATCCGGCAAGTAAAATCATAAATTTACATTTACGCGAGCCGAACACGTTAAGCCGTAAAGGCCGGCAATACCTGCAAAAGCAAAATTTTAAACTGAACTATGTCGGAACAGTGCTTTTCGAGCCTTTTTGACACTAACTTTTAAGCCTTTACTACTGACGGTACTTATAAGTACCATTAAATTAACTTCTTATAAAATTCATTTAATACATCGATTAGTTGTAATACAATAAAACATACACACTACAATATATAATAAAACACACATGAATAACGCCTGCATGCAACTGTTAACGGTATATATTGATATTAAACACACATACATACAATAAACTAGCGAAATGCGCTCTCAGGTTTCAGACCAGGTAGCTTAACCCTTTCAGGGGCAAGGTATTTCTATTCGTAAAATGCTAAAATGCGTAAATGACATCAGAATCTACAAACTAATTTATTTCAAAATAAGCAAAAGCTAGTTCACGATTTTAATGCAAGAAAAAACTTCATTTCAATATTCTCTTGTCAATGAGGCTTTTAGGAATTAAAATTGAGTGGTCCAAATATGAACCCTTGCCCTTGAAGGGGTTAAACGGTAGAGCATTGACATTTTATTGTATGTATGTCAGTTTAATATTTTTATATACTGAACAGTTGTAATACAGTTTAAAATGAGTTATAGATACATTACTTTAACTCCTTCCAAAAGTATTATTGGTTACACAAAACAAAAATATCTTTTACAGGATGATTTCTTTTTTTTTTGCATCTATTCAGTTTTCTTGGCTTTCGGGGGGGGGGGGGGATTTTTCAATTTGGAAATATTTCTATATTTCTATTGTAGGAACATTATATTTGTACATTTCTCAATTCTGCAAAATACAAAGAAAAATATTTAAAATAAAATATTTGAGTGGGGTTATAAATATTGCACAAACCCCCTATAAATTCAAACTTAATTAATCCTTCTAAAACTTTCAATCCTACTAAAATACTTCTAAAATTTATTAAATGATTATGTAAGTCTTCTAATGTAGTTTTAAAAAAAATGCTGTAGAAGATAAAATTTTCATGAATTCATAATTCAGTACATAAAGGGTTAAACGAGTTAACAGAACTGAATCTTTCTTTTTTTTTTTAAATAAAGAAAATTGGTTTTTCTACAAACCAAACCTGAAAATAATAAAAAACAAGTTACAGTAAAAAATATGATTAATTTTTATGGAGTTTTAATTTCTTATTACAGTTTGTTAATTTTTCCTTCAAATGTTTGTTTATTTTCAAATATAATCGAGAAGCAAGGTAATAAGGAAAAAAAATACGATTCAAAAATATGAAACTTGGACTTCAAAATAGTGGCAAAACTAGTTTAACAAGATTAAATTTGTTGCAAAATATTTAAACATTCATTATTGCTTTATAGTTTTTTAACCCTTTCAGGGGCAGAGGAATTCTGTTCGTAAAATTATGAAATAATTGACTGACACCAGAATATTCAAACGAATTTCTTACTAAATACCAAAACGCTATTTTGCACTTTAACTACAAAAGAAACATTTTATTAAAATATTCTTGGTGCCAGTAGTCAGTTTTGGAATTAAAATTAGGTGGCTAGACCCTCTAGCCACCGCCCTTGAAAGGGTTAAAAGATAAGAAACAAATTTAAATTCTAAAGAACATACATAAATAAATTCCCAAAGAAGTAAAAATCTAAATTAATATCAGGCGTCTTAACCAATGATCAAATTTAAGTATTTCTGAACATTTTTGGCCTCTAAGTTAACCAGTAAGTTCCAAGTAAATTATTATAATCTAAGTTAGTTCTAGTTATACTGTAAGTAAACACTGCCTTAAGGCCACGTTTACTTGGAATTGCCTGAAAAAGAGACCAAATTTGAGATTTGTTTATACTATAAACAAAAGTTATGAACATTCTGTTTTTTATTAATCGTTTAAAAATTGAATCATATTTTTTTACCAAAAAGGAAAAAAAAATAAAGACGGTATCGAATATGGCTGCCTGAAGAATCTCGTATTTGACAAATACGACCCGTTTGCAATATATATATACATTTAACGTCTGAATTAAAAACCCTTAAAAGACTTAATTAAATAAAATAAGACAGACTTAAACACAGTTAAAAAATAAAATTTTATAAAAAATACTAAAAAATACTAAAAACAATTTAAAAGACAATTAGTAAAGTTTTCTCCGAGTTACCCGCAAGGCATCATGAGTACAAAATATGCAATGCACTACAAACAACGGAGCAAATCCAGAACAGTTAAAGTTAGTTATATAAAAAAGACAATATTTACTAGGTACATATGAGCTTCATTCAAAGTCTGCGATTGCAATTGAGTGAACCAATCCTCGAGGTGCAATCTACCATGATAACTGTTGCAACCCGATTTCAAAATACACGACTTCGCAATTTTTCGAAATGTGATTCGTTTAAAGAGAATGTTGGACAATTTTGGATTTCAAATTGCCATTTTTTAAAGCACCAGTATCTTTCTTCAGGCTAATTTCCAACAATCTACCTGTTTCACCGATGTAAACATTATCGCAATCTTTACAGGGAATACCATAAACGACAGCGGGTAATTTAGACTTATAATATTGAAATTTATGCTTAACTGAAAAAAGAACTCACTTTATTAATTAGATTGAAAGAAAAACCAACATTGAATGATTTTAGAATTCCAGAAATTTTATCAGAAAGTTTATTATAATAAGGGATGCAGAAAAAGAATTTGGTTTACTACATTAAAACGGGTGGGAGTAGAATTTACAAAATGTAAAGCTTTTTTAAAGATTTTTTAACAAGACCAATAGGATAGCTATTATTAACCAAATCGCGATGAATTTTACATTTCTCTTTTTCAAAGTCATATTTGGAACTGGAATATCTAATGGCCCTGAAGGCTAAAGTCTTAACAGCAGCTATTTTATAGCTGAAAGGGCATACTGAATTGAAATTGGTATATTGGCTAGACTACTGGACAATATACCAATTTCAATTCAGTATGCCTAATTTTGCCTTATTCATGTTTTGCATGAATACGACGTTTAAATACGACAAAAATTTCTATTAAAATTTACCGGTGGAATATCGCCGCTTTGGTAACGAGGCCTTGCTTACACAGCCTTATAATTTAGCATAACGGCGACTTGTTGTTTTCGACAAAGAATAAGAGGCTGGACATACCACGTTCTGCATTCTAGACAGGAAATTAATTTGAATTGATTATTGATATTAATTAATTATTATTGCTATTAATATTAATTATTATTAATATTAATTATTGATATTTTCAAAATTAATATGTTTATATTTTACTAAGATATGCTATTAAATTTTTTATATTTTTTATTTTAAATTATATATTTTTATCTATAGTGACAGTATCATGATACAAGCTGCGAAAGATGGATTCCCATATAAGTGTTTCACTCTTTTGTCTCTCCTTGGAAAACCAAATAATGAATCAGTAAAGGTGTCTTTGACTGACAGTAAGTGATTGCTGTGTTTAGTGTTCTTTTTATTTTTGTTAAATAAAAAAAATTAATCTTTAAAGGGAATCGGCTCTACTCTTTGAACTATTTATTTATTTGAGTATCTCATAATAAATTTTTTACATATTATTAACATGTGTTATGAAAGAAAATGATTTACTCAAGAAGCAAGACATAAAAATCATGCATCAGATATGGAGTATGAAACACTTTCTAACACTAGGACTTCCCTCAGAGGGATTAGTCTGAGCGATATTACTGAGAACATAGATTTAATAATAACATGTGGAAGCAAAGAAAATGAGATGTTATCTTTAATTGTCCATATACTGCGAAAAATTGAAATGATGAAAATAAACGAATTGTAGAATTACAAAATCTTATATATAAATTCGTATACACTGTTTAAAAAAATGGGAAATCAAACCATTCAAGACAGCCATGCATGGATATAAAATTGAAAGTACGCAATATATTAAAAGTAAAATAGAAAATGAAACACTAATTTACTTATATCGAAATTTTAACTGTATAAAATGATGTCAAGAGCATAATCAGACGCTCCGCACCAATTTGAGTAACTTTAAATGACAAATATATGATGTTTAAAAAGAATGGACTATACTTTATATGGTATGCGCTCCCCCGGAATAGTTAATATTGTACAATATCTGTTTTCCACGGATGCAATGAGGTTGTCGATAACATTTAAGGAATTCTCTTCTCAAAATCTAATATAGTATCAAAGTACCGAATACATCAAAAGTGGCATGCAATGCTTCGATAGAGTGTGTTTTAGATATGCTCGATCGGATTTAAATGATGAGCGTATGCTGGCCACTACATACGCTGTATTGTTTTGTTTTCAAACGTATTCTGCACAAGTTGAGCTGTATTTAGCATGTATTAAATAAAAGAAATCGGCAATGATTACAACATAAAGTATGACACAAGATCTGAATATATCGTCTGCATAACTTTTGAGCTGTCAAAGTGTCATTTGAAGTAATTTACAAATCCATACATATTTATTCAGCAAATCATGCAAGCTAACATACGCCAATATGGACCCGATTACAAAATTTCACCAGAATAAGTTAATATATAAAAAATTTACTAATGATAATTGAGAATATGACCTTATGATAAAATGTCTAGAAAAATGAATCGGATAAAAAATTCATATCACATTTAAAACGGCACTTCCCTCTGTTAGTGGCCTTGGCGAGAGAGAGAAAAGTCTAGAGAAGGAACACTTTAACAAGTACTTTCGGGCAACCTACTCACTGTTTCTTACAGGTCTTTATTCAATATTTACACAATTTATTTAATGCTAGGTGGGTATCTATCAGTTTTGTTGCATTTTAAATCGCATGTTTTGCGGAGGAAATGCAGCATTATGAAATATTTAAAGTTGCTGTACCTAACAATTCCAAGTTAATGGTAATTGGGATCGCTTCCCGTTAATTTCATCTTTTTAAATTTTAAATTTTTTAGAAACCATTCATAGAGACAATTGTATATTTTAAAACTAACCCGAAGCAAAATTTCAAGATTTTGGGCTCAGCAGTAACAGAGAAATAGAATTTTTTTTAATTTTGTTTGTTTCTGCACTGTTTTATATATCGACATTTTTAGAAATTGTTCTATTGCGAGAATTTACGTCATGATAAATACAGCCATGTCAATTTTCATGTTTATATTCCTAACAGTTCCATGTTCTTCGTTACTTAGATCATCTTTAGATCTTTTTCCGCTTTGTTTAGTCTTTCTATTTTTTATAATTCGTTCTACAACGAGCATTTACATCTTATTAATTACTACCATGCCAAAGTTCTAGTTTCTAACCCCAACAGTATCCCAAAAATTTCAGTATTCCAAATAAATCATAGTTTAGAACCTTTCTAGAAATCTTTACGTTTATCCGTCAAATTGAACCTTTTAGAGAGCGTTCATTACGAGTATTCACATCTTAAAAGTAACTACCGCACCAAATTTAAAGTTTCTAACTCAATCAATATCGCAGAAATCACAATTTTAGAACTTTTTTGCTCCTGCAGCGATGTAGGTTCTTGCACTGACATAAAATAGTCTTTTTTTCGGAGCAGAGATGGCCAACAACATTTTTTTAAGTTGGCTATGTAGTTTCAGAGATAACACCTCACAAACGTACAAGCATTAATAATATTATATACTTTATAATATTATAACGCTTTATAATATTAGCATTAGATGTACAGATACAAAAGCCATTTATCTGTTACAAACTAAAGTGCCGGCGTTGCCCAGAATTTGAAGGATGTTTGTTCTGAAAAATCAATTTCAAAATTTAACATACAACACAAAACAAACATTAAAAAAAGCAGTCGAAATGTTGTTGAATGAATCATATGAAAACGCTATATAAAAATGTATAAATGTATATAACAGACGCAAAAGAATACAACTATAAATGAATTTATTTCAATTTATAATTGGAGCAATAATGTTAAAATACGCCGATATTTCCCTAATCGGGTTTTTATCATGCTTCAATACATTTTTCACACTCATATGACGCTATACTATATCCACCATGCCCAATATATTTCCAATATGACCTAATATTTTCCTCTTTCACGTGGAAACCTTGAAATAGAAAAGTTATGAAGTTATATTCACTTTCATTTAAATTCGTCAAACCATTTATTTCATTTTCATATTTCACGTGAATATCTTGCAATAGAAAAGTAATGACGTAATATTCACCTTTATTTTAAATTCGGCAAACTATTTATTTCATTTTCATTTTTCACGTGGAAATCTTGCAGTAGAAAATTAATTGTTGTAGTAATAATTTTTTTTAATTGTTGGCAACTGCTACAACGAAAAATGTTTAAATTTGATAGGAAATTGCTGTTATTTTTTTAAATTAAAAATTAACTATAAGTTATTTCGATTCCGGATTACTTTAGTTGTCTCGGCCATGTTTTAATACACATGTACGTATCTCTTCACAATCTTGGCTTCCAAATTGTGGATTTTTTATAGAAATACAAGTAGACAGATAGACAAGTTTTCATTTTTATATAACTCTCTATTCTATAAAAAGTAACTAATGCTGTCACCGCCGCCGGTTTTGAATTTTTTGTGACCGGAGGTCTTTCTTCGTTAATATTAAGAAAACTATTGCATACAAATATATGAAAATCGGTGGTATTATAGCGAAATGTCAACACACTAATGCATACAGTTTTCAAATCGAAGAATTATTTAAGAGATATTTAATGCTAAAGTTGGACAAAATCGTTCCATTAAAAAAAAAAAATTATAAGAGCAAAAGCTATACATGGGAATTTAATCATTTTTAGATCATTTTATTCAATAGAAGATCCCGGTCTGCAGATTTCATTAATTTTTTTTTAATTTGACTCATTTTTTGAGGTTTTATTTCTATTTTAAATTCAAATATTCAGCATTTTGACAGATATTTTTTACATATTTTAGAAAATGGTATTAATTTAAACTGTTGCCAACTGTATAAACAGCGCAAACAATAATATTTGCTTCAAATAAAAAAAAATTATTTACACGTGACTATTATAAACAGAAAAAAACCTTTAAATTGGAATTAAATAATTAGGTATAAGAAGCAGGCACTTATTGGAAATTACGCCATAAAAACTATATTTACATGTGAATTTTAAAAGAGAAAGGAAAATGTAAAATAAATTCATTAAAATGCGTTAGAAATCTGAAATAGAACAAATTACGCACATTACACTTATTATGCAAAATGAACAAAAAATAGTATTGCAAAACAGTTTAAAATTAAAAATTGCGCGAGACAAAATATTAGAGGTTAAATATTAGATTTTTTCAAAATTTTATTATTTGTCGTTTGATGTGAGGTGTTCAGCTATAAGTATGCAAATTTTTGTTTCCAACATAATTAGGGGTTGAGTTAGAAAAATTGCTTTAAATACACAAGTTAGAGCGCAGAGGGTTAAATATTAGACTTTTTCAAAATTTTATTATTTGCTGTTTGATGTGAGGTGTTCAGCTATAAGTATGCAAAATTTCACGTCTCCAACTTAATTAGGGGCTGAGTTAGAAAAATTGCTTAAAATACACAAATTAGAGCCCAGAGGGTTAAATAATAGACTTTTTCAAAATTTTATTATTTGTCGTTTGATGTGAGGTGTTCAGCTATAAGTATTCAAATTTTTGTTTCCAACATAATTAGGGGTTGAGTTAGAAAAATTGCTTTAAATACACAAGTTAGAGCTCAGAGGGTTAAATATTAGACTTTTTCAAAATTTTATTATTTGCTGTTTGATGTGAGGTGTTCAGCTATAAGTATGCAAAATTTCACGTCTCCAACTTAATTAGGGGCTGAGTTAGAAAAATTGCTTAAAATACACAAATTAGAGCCCAGAGGGTTAAATAATAGACTTTTTCAAAATTTTATTATTTGTCGTTTGATGTGAGGTGTTCAGCTATAAGTATGCAAAATGGCAAAATGTCATGTTTCCAACTTAATAAGGGGCTGAGTTAGAAAAATCGCTTAAAATACACAAGTTAGAGCCTAGAGGGTTAAATATTAGACCTTTTTCAAAATTTTATCATTTGTCGTTTGATGTGAGGTGTTCAGTTATAAGTATGCAAATTTTCATGTCTCCAACTTAATTAGGGGCTGAGTTAGAAAAATTGCTTAAAATACAGAAGTTAGAGACTGGAGGGTTAAATATGACTTTTTCAAAATTTTATGATTTACCGTGTTATCGCAAGTGTTCAGCTATAAGTATGCAAACTTTCAAGTCTCCAACTTAATTAGGGGATGAGTTAGAAAAATTGCTTAAAATACATAAGTTAGAGCCCAGAGGGTTAAATATCAGACATTTTTCAAAATTTTATTATTTGTCGTTTGATGTGAGAATTTCAGCTATAAGTATGCGAAATTTCATGTCTCCAACTTAATTAGGGGCAGAGTTAGAAAAATTGTTTAAAATACATAAGTTATAGCCCAGAGGGTTAAATATTAGACTTTTTCAAAATTTATTTATTTGTCGTTTGATGTGAGGTGTTCAGCTATAAGTATGCAAAATGGCAAAATGTCATGTCTCCAACTTAATTAGGGGCTGAGTTAGAAAAATTGCTTAAAATACAGAAGTTAGAGACCGGAGGGTTAAATATGACTTTTTCAAAATTTTATGATTTATCGTATTATCGCAAGTGTTCAGCTATAAGTATGCAAACTTTCATGTCTCCAACTTAATTAGGGGCTGAGTTAGAAAAATTGCTTTAAATACACAAGTTAGAGCCCAGAGGGTTAAATATTAAGCCTTTTTCAAAATTTTATTATTTGTCTTTAATGTGAGATGTTCAGCTATAAGTATGCAAAATTTCATGTCTCCAACTTAATTAAATTAGGTGCTGAGTTAGAAAAATTGCTTAAAATACACAAGTTAGAGCCCAGAGGGTTAAATATTAGACATTTTCAAAATTTTATTATTTGCCGTTTGATGTGTGATGTTCAGCTATAAGTATGCAAATTTTCAAGTCTCCGACATATATAGTTTCTGAGAACGGGCTCTGTGACAGACGGACAAACAAACAGACAAAGGAGTGAGACAGGTAGGGTTTCGTTAGATGAACGAAACTCTAAAAACATGCTGCGGATGACTGTAACAACATCCTAAAATTACATTACCATCAGCGATCTACCAATCCCGAATTTAGTTTATATTCGTTTCATATATTCTTATTCTTTTGTGCGGCCCTGTAAAATAATTATCATTATTATATACAGTAAAACCTCTGAATAGCGGGCACCCCGAGAATGCAGAATTTGTCCTCTATTTAGAGGTGACCGCTACTGAGAGTAAAGCATGTACAGTTATTTAAGAGTTGGTAATCGAAAAAATGTCCGCTAAATAGAGGTATCCGCTAATCGGGTGTGTCTGCTATGGAGGTTTTACCAGTAAAACTTCTGAATAGCGAACACCTCGGGAGGGCAGAATTTGTCCTCTATTTGGAGGTGTCCGCTACTGAGAGTAAAAAATGTACAGTTATTTAAGGGTTGGTAATCGAAAAAATGCCCGCTAAATAGAGGTGTCCACTAATCGGGTGTGTCCGCTATGGAGTATTTTACTGCATAATAATATCATCCTTTACAAGAAAATTGCATGCTGTATGATAGACAGACAGACATCCAGAGAAAGATAACCTCCCAGATCAATAAACACTCATGTCTTTTATTTTAATTATCCACAATTGTATGTCATACAACATGCCAGATTTTATACAACAGGCTAAAAACGGTCACCGTGGTACGGAATACTGTATTATTATTTGTTTGCCCACCAAAACTGGTTGCCACGGGTTGTAGCGAGGTTTGTGATCACGTGGTTGAAACTGATCTATTCAATATTACTGCGTGCGTATTTTTTTTTTATTTGCTCCATGTGTTCAAATCAGTTGTCTACGAAAACATCAACCGGTGAAAGTGACGCACACCAAATTTCTGTGACGTATGCAGATAAACTGTGCTTTTTTAAGAGTTTTTTCTATATAATTTTTAAACGGTTTGGAACTTATTTTTCATAGTAGGTGCATTCAGTAGGCGACCCTCATAGGTACCTTCTGGTGCAATCAGAAACGAAATCCGACAAATATTTTTTGAGTTATGCTTGACGAAAGGTTTTTATTAGGCTTTTTTTTTAGTAGGACATGGCGTTAATATCCATCGTAGTAGTAAAGTGTCCGGACAGTAATATTTCGCTGAGTATTAGCCTTCGCTTCGCTCAGACAATTAAGTGGATATAAGTTGAACGAGCTGTAAAAGGAACCAAGAAAAATAAGATGATTTTTCGATACCATTCACAAAAATTTATTCTTTTTCTGGCAAGGGTATGATATATCTAAATAAGCAGTTTAAATAAAATGATTTTGTCCCATATACCAAAATGTAACGGAATTCATTTATATGTCCCTATAGACAAACTATAAATGCTTCACGGTTCATTTCTAATAGCAGGCCTTCTAAAATAAATCCCACTAACATTTGAAACTGTATCATATGTATTGTCTCCGGCATTACTCTGTACATGTCATGCTCACATGAAATCTATAGACCCATCCTCCGTCTCTTTCGCTAACAGTTTTGCTAGATTTGAAGACAATACTAACTGAAAGAAAATATATTTCGTATAGCATTTACAGCTCTAAAAAATCATTAAAAAGATAGAATAACAGCTGTTATAAGCTGAGATATATATATTTTTTAAAGCTTGTAATTTTCTTGAACTTTTGACTTGAAATGTAACAAGAATATAAGAATGCCTTACTGATAAGTTTAATTTACGAGTCACAATAGTTGTGATAAATTTTTATTTTAGTTTTATGTTACTTTTATCATATATATTATTTCTGATGTCAACATCCGTTTTTTAATGCACATTCAAAATGCACAACTGTGAATAAAATATCATAAAAAAGGTTTCTGGACCGTCTTCTGACATTGGACGCTCACATTTCGTTAACGCACGTCATTTCATTTTTTTAATGCACTTTAAAAAAAAATAATGTTAAATGTATCAGCAAATAATCTCAAAATTTTAGTGTGAAAGTATTGCACGAAATCAGTGGTTTTAAATATTCTTCTTTAAATCTTTGTAGGTAATAACGTAAAAAAAATTTCCTAATCTCCATTTGAGGCTAGGTGTTAGTTTGTCACTCATCGTCATTAGTATGATTTTTCTAAGGCTTGCTTCACAAATATCACAATAACCCTAGAAAAGATCAATAGGCATATAAAGATGCTCAACAGAGAAAAAAAAATCATTTAAAATCAAATATTTAATAAAAGTAAAAAAATACATTAATATCACATAATAAAATCTACAGTAGACGTTCGAAGCTCTATGCGGTCTCCTCACAAATATGAATCTCAATCAAAAACAAAATCTGTTGTTTGCACATTTTCAAGTTTAAAAAAGCACATCACAAGTGATATCTTCATTCCATTTTATTAAAAAAAAACATTAAAATTATTTAATTTTATTAAAAATTATTTATTCAAATCAATGAACTTTGGTACAGTCCTTAAAACTCACAATGTTATGGAGAATATGATATTCCAATTTAAGCGTAATACCCCTTCTATTACCGGTATAGCTTAATTTGTAAAGATTGTGACTCAAGTTTTATTGGTGAAAGTGGAAGACGATGCAACATTCTCATAGAAGAGCACAAATGAGATCCGTCAATTTGCAAAAGAAATAAATTTAATCATTCAATAAATACAAACAACATATCAGATTTCGAAAATATTAAAATAATTAAATCTAACTGCAATAATTTTAATTGGAGCAGTATGTCCCTAAATAAATTTTACACCATAAAACCGTGTAAAACAAACCAATCAACCAGCAATAATTTTAAATGTAGAGTTTTTGTAGAAGGTTGGTTTAAAAAGATTAGAGAAACATATCTTAAACGAATTATGTATATTATTCCACCACAATAATGGTCTTACTATAATGCATACACATAGATGATTTAGTATTTTAAATGAATATTTTGAACGTGAGAATGTGTAAACAACAGCTTTGGTTTTCGACTGACATTTGCATTGATGAAGATCTTGTACAGAGCTTAAAATGGCCACTGTAACATATTCAAATATGTGATATTAACGTGTTTTTTAGTTTTGTTTTTTAGTTAATGTGTTGTTTCTTTTTACCTGTAAATGTCTGTAAATGTCCATTTAATTTTAAAATTCTCATTCAAACATAATATGTTCAGTTGATTGAAATATTAAAAAAAAATCCCACAAAATTATATACAATAGTACAAGCACCTTTGAAATCTGTTCAGTAAAAGTGAAGTTATAATTTATATCTCCTTTCTCTGCTCCGGCTTCAGTGTAGTTATAAAATCGATAACACAGCCGTTTTTCATGAAATGAAAGCATTAGCTACTAAAAAGGGATGTTATTCAATCTTCGACAGCAATATAACAGACAATAAACCAATATTATTTCTCAATAGTAGTATTGTCATGATACTATAGGGATTGAAAATACAAGATTTTTTCTCACACGTAATAAATAAACAATAAAAATAATTTATTTAACGTGTTTCACATTATAATTATTCTGTAATATTCACAGAAGGATAATTATTAAAATAAATCTTTATACATATAAAATTTAAATTTATCATTCCATTTTCAGTGTTCCATATTTTAAAAGTAAAACGGACTCAATTGTCATATCACTCGTCCGTCTGTGTGTCCGTCTATCATAGCCGTTTTTCCGAAAACTATGCAATGAGGAAAGTTCAAGCTTGCCAGATTTATAAAGTCTATTGACCCACATATTTATAGATTATTAGCCATTCACAAATGTTTTTAGGAAAAATTTAGCGGGGCCACGAATTCGCGGAGAACGTCGCGCGCGCCCGTCGAAGGTTCCTGTATTCAATCCGAAGATTATTTTAAACAATGACCAGTACGTCCGAAAACTTAAAAAGCTAATGACATAGAATTAAAGACATACAGAAGCTGGCAGTGTAGGCCCCGAGGCTTTGAATGCGTCGGACGAACGCTGCGTCTTCATGCTTAACAGTATTTCTACCAAGAGTTGTCAAAAGACACCGTTCAGATTTTAATTTAAAATTACTCTCTAAGTTTAACCAATTCTCCACAATTAATTTTTTGACTTTTCGTACAATAGTTGTTAAATTAATTCAGGGATATCATTTTCCTCCAACTCATCCTGGATATAAAAATATGCTTATGGTATACTATTTCTACCATGAGGTGTCTTTTCACACCTTAAAGTTTTCATAGTTTCTAATTTCTAAGGATTTCATAATTTTTAAGTTTAAATAATTTTACAGCATTATATCAATTATAATCAGATTACAGACTCACGATTTCAGTTGTAACGGAAAATACAAGAGTCGCTGCAAAACTCTTATTTAGTATTCCCTTGTTTTCCGCCATATTGCATTTTAGTGTAGATCATTGCAGTGACTAGTTCTAAAAATTGAATAACGCGTTTTGTTTTCCAGTTCTATTAGAGAGTTCTATACACATGCATTTTGTTTATATTCGTGTAAAAACTGTGGTATTGAATAAGGAAATAATTTTATTACACTGCTGTCTTTATGATTACTGTTGTTGTTACAAAGATTGAGTTTTTATTTATGAGACTGAAAGTTTGTTAAGTTAGTAATATTAAAATGTTTAATTTTCTGATAAAAATTAAAAATAATGAAGATAATATTTTGTAATTGTTTTCTTTGTTGACGTAAAACATGTTTCATTACATTTATGTATATTTGTATTTTGTAAATTGTTAAATTAAGCTAGAATTTATAACCTGCAATAAATTTAAATTTAATATTAATTAAATAATCTCTAATAAATACGCATCAATGAATAAATACAAGGTGGCCATAATTAAACCGACGGTACTAAGAGTGTTCTGTAGCGCGATCTAATTGCGAGGATGGCGCCAAATTTTGTAGTAAGATTAAACAAGACGAGGGACGAAGGATTCCGCGAAAAAAAGTTTCAAAAATCACCGCCAGGGGAATATGTGGCGCTGTGTATTCGAAAAAGAGAGTTTCAAAAAATGAAGAATGAATACTGAAATAAAATTACCGTTTATTTAACGAATTTAGCAATTTAATCCAAGCTCAAAATCGTAACAGTTTTTAAAAAGCTAAAAATTTACATAAACACTGCTAAAGTTTCTTTATCTGCAATTTCACCTACAGAGCCCCAAAGAAAGCAACAGCAGAATAAGAAGTTCTTTATTCAAACTTCACGTTACATCTTTTGGCCCAGTGCCAGCTTGTTCGGCTTTAAAAGGTAATGTGCAACTGTTAGAAGCAATTTCATTGAAAGTTATCTTTCATAATGTCTCCTTCTTCAGTCGAACGAACTCTACTAATCAAATTCTTTTACCTCAAACAGTGCAATGCGCCAGCCGCTCTTCGTGCTTTTAAAAACCACAAAAAAATGCGTAAAGGTAACGGTCCTTTGTCAGTTAATGGTTTAAAAGCAATGGCTGAGAAGTTTGAGAAAACAGGTTCTCTAAATGTTCAGTCAGGCAGAGGACGAAAACCCGTATCACAGGATACAATCGAAGAAGTGGAAACGGCGATTGTCGACAGAGAACCTAGAACCTAGACGACAGATTACTATCGCTTCCAGCGCTCATGGGATAGCTCGGAATCTGGATATGCCTTATTGTATGGTATGGAAAATCCTACGAAAGATTATTCACTTCTATCCGTACAAGATCAGACGTGTACAAGAGTTACGTCACACCGAACATGATAAGCGATTGACTTTTGCTCTCACTTTTCTTGGCATAATGGAGTTGGATGATGCTTGTTCCTGGAAAATCTTATGGGGAGACGAGGCCCACTTGTACCTGGATGGAACTCTAAATACCCAGAACTGCCGAATTTGGGATAACAGGTCACCAAGGGCATTCAAAGAAATTCCTTTGCATTCACCAAAGATAACTGTTTGGTGTGGTTTCACTGCAGATATGATCATAGGTCCATTCTTCTATGAGAACATTACACCGACAGGACCTGTAACTTATTCTATTACCGGAGACAAATATCGACAAATGCTAAACAACTTTGTTATTCCGGCACTTCAGTCCGCCACATCAACCGGACAGTGCCCGGAGAAAATCATTTTCATGCAACATGGAGCACCTCCACATATTGCTTTGCGGGTACAGCAGCTGCTACGACAGAAATTCACAACAGAAAGAGTCATTAGCCACTTTTTTCCAACTGCATGGCCACCTCGGTCCCCAGATCGTACACCCTGCGAATCTTTGGCTATGGGGTTACCTAAAATCCAAGGTCTATCACGGAGGTGTCCAGGACCTGGCTCGTTGAAGGATAACATATCGCGAACTGTACGGGAGATTCCTGCAGACATGTTATTCCCTGCTGTTGTAAATGCTGTGCACAGAATGCAATATGTGGTCCACAAAAACGCGGCCACATCGAACCTGAGTTGGATGTGCTATATAAACGGTAACTTTATTTCAGAATTGATTCTTCTTTTATGAAATTCTCTTTTTAGAATACACAGCGCCACATATTCCCCTGGCGGTGATTTTTGGAACTATTTTTTCGCGGAACCCTTTGTCCTTCGTTTTGTTTAATCTTCATACAAAATTTGACAACACTCTTGAGTACCAGTTAATAAATTAACTTTTTCCCAGCTTAAGGAATAAATTCCTCTTCAAAATTATTGGGGTGTTTACAACATTCATTGCCAATGAGATTTGTCCTATATTGGACGAACTAAACGAAAACACCGTTAGAGAGTCAAAGAACACATAAACTATGTAACGAAAAAAATATTGCAGAAATCCTCTATCGCCTCTCATTGCTGGAGGGAATTACATAATTTCAATTTTCACTCAGCTACCATTATCAAGAAATGCATTACTCCTCTGGATTTAGACTTTTTTGAAGCTGTTCATATCTATAGATTTAAAAACTCCTTGGTTAATGATTTGTCTAGTGTACCATACATCTCAACTTTCTGGGTGAATTTGTTGTGTCACGGCACTTTACTTCCGCTTTAGTTTCATTGGCTGTTGGAACTGGATGGTCTTTCGGTATTGTGTTTTGACATTTGGGTTTTCACCGTACATGTAGTTGGGGGATATTGTTTTTATAGTTTTCATACACTGAGGATGCGAGTCCTGGAACTCACGAAGCGTATACGTCTGTTCAAATTAACTTATTTTATTTTGTGTTTAAACGTTGTTTTTAAATAATTTACTCTTGAGTACCGTCAGTTTAATTATGGCCACCTTGTATATTGCTCAAATTATCTATATTTTGCTGATAATTTGAAATTCCAACAGTTTTTTTTTTGTTATTGAAACGCATTTATTTACATTCAAACGCAAAGGTATCAAAATACACCTTTAGGTAGAAATAGGTATACACAAAATTGTGGTAGAAATAGTGTTAATTCTTGTAGTTAAGTTCGTAAAGTAAATTATGTTACTTGATTTGTTTTTAATTTGTACATCGTGTGTCATTCAGAAGATCTCGTAACACTTAATTGAAAAATATATTTGTTTTAATTTTAGGTATTGTATTTTTTGGGATATCGTTAAAAATGTACTGTAAAAATATGTCCACTCCTCTTCTATTTCCGAATCTACTGAAACTAAAATTATGAAAAAATTAGGAGTAATACGAGTGTATGTAAAACTTTCATGAAGACTGCAGCTATGATCCTAGCTCAAATAGTTTTTTAGAAAATCAAAGTTTTGTGTTGCACACAAACTTTACTTTGAGGGCGCTCGATGTACTTTAATGAAAACTAATCTAGTAAACCTATCTAGAAAACAGCGGCGCGGGTCAAGTCTGCGTTGAAACTTCACGACCTCCTTTTCAAGCGCGCTTGACACAATGAACTGTTTAAACTTTGTATAAGGTCTTTGTTGTACGGAACCCTCTGTGCGCGAGTAAAACTCGCAACTGAGGGTTATTTGCTACATTTTAAAACAAAATTTCACTTCAAGCTATTCACAAAAATGTTGAAAAGCATTAATCCTTCTAATTTATTCCTTTTAAGATTATAATCTTATACTCAATATGCAACCAGAAGAATATATGAAATTTAACGATCTAGTTCAGGCATATGTTTTCGTTCATGACCCACGGAGTACAGCAAATCCTATGGCTGAAGGTGTAACTCTGTCAGCTGGAAAGATCTATAAGCTCTATATAACTATGGTAAGCAGAAATTAATTTTGTAGATATTTTGTGCACACTTAATTGAGAGTTAACACATGTAACAACCATAGTAGCATGCTGTCGTTTTTGCTCCGGATGAAAACATAAATTTCTCAGGAATGGGGTAAGGTAGGGCCTCGTGCCATATGTCGTTCTCTTCCTCTTTTAATGCTGATTAAAATTATATATAGTATGTGCAGTTATGTATAGGGGTTTAGGAGAAATATGTAGTTAAACTTTCTTCTTCTTTACTTTCGATTTCTCCTTGAACCAGGTTTTGCCACCTATTCAATTGCTTCTCGTGCCCCCTTAACTATCTCACAATTTATTAAACTTGATAAATTTAGATTCTATATACTTTTGTGATCATTTTGATATCTATTATGTCTTCTGGTATGTAGTTTTTCATACAAAATTAACCCATTAAAGACCATGCACTTTTTGTTTACTTTGAGCCATTTTTAATTTAAGGTGTTTTAAATATGCTTATAAGATACATATAACTAATTGATAACTCAAAACAATGGCTCATTTTGTGTTAAAGAAACTCTGTAAATTAATTTGGTACCATTTTCATTAAGTTTTCACCAAGTTTTAACCTTTGAATATCCATTTTAAAAAGTGATGTTTTTATGTTTTTCTCCCATAGAGATAACATAGGGAAAACAATGGGATTCCATTGCAATTTTGACCATGTTAAGTTAACTATAATGTTTTTAATGGTTCATTTGACCTTCACTAACTCCTAAGCATTCTTTTAAGTCCTATCTTGTATCTCTAAGTCATTTGTATCTATTAATTTTAACATAACTTCTTTAAATTACTTTTAAAATTTTGGAGCCATTTTCAAAAAATGACATTTTTCAGATCCTTCAAAATTAACTAAATCTATCAGAAAACTAATAACTAATGTTTCGTTCACCTTAATTAAAGCACGTAGATTATTTTAGTACCATTGGATCAAAGTTATCGTTTAGATTTAACCCTTTATACATTACATCAAAAACTGCAATTTTTGAACATTTTTTCCATAGACTTAACATGGGATAAACAATGGAATTCTATTGTCCCTTAAACCTACCTAAAAATGTTTAAAATGAAAATATATTGTATTTTGCTCTTAGATAAGAGTATAAGCTTTAAAATGATACCTGTTATGTTGTAAAATATTAAGATTTACTATGTTAAATGATCATTTTAAAAAGTGTTCTTTTATGGGTTTTTTGAGAATTTGCAGTAACCCTCATTCCTATAGAGAAACATGGGATTCTGGAGACATATTCTTATATTTTAACATAGCTATACTTTCACATTTTCCAAACTTTTTTGAAAAACTAACTCCGGATCTCGATAATTCGAAATTTTAGCTTTTCTCCTCCATCATCCATGTTTCTCTAGGATATGATAATTTTTTATTGATTTTTAAAAAAGTGTCAAATTATTGGAGTTTTTTCTCGATTTCCCATAGGATTGTATTAGGTTGTTTACTTTTTTAACTTAAATTTTTAACTATTATTTATGCACCGATCTTTTAACTATTTACATATTCTGATAGCTGAATCTTTGAGCTATTCAGCGGTACCATTTGTTTTAAAAATTTATTTCTTTAAGTATTTTTAATTTCAATTTTAAAATTGGTATTTTCTGAAAGGAAGCGATTGGGTGGACACTGGTTGCTCACACACAATCTGCGTTCATTAAGGGCATGTGGTGGGTCGCTCGTATAATATAATCACTCACTTAAAAACACTTTACTACCTTTATTCGTAGAACATTGATAAACGTCGATTCTGACACTCATCGTATTCGAACACACAAAAAAACGCAATGTAAACATTTTCGTCTGCGCTGCTATGACAACGGCTCTGGCCAGCTGCCATTCCAAACGAAGAACTTTCTCCCTTGCCTTTCTGCGGCTGCCACAGAGTATCCCCCCAGTGACGTAGGGTACCGAAGAAACGATATACAAGTGTATACTATTTTTTTTTTTTTTTTTTTTGACTATCTGTGTCAGAATCCACGCTTGTGGAGAAAAATTACAAGGATATTTACATGAAATAAAATTGCAATATATAACAAAATATAGGCATAATGTGTAGTATGCAAAATGAACAATTTATCAACAATTTCAGTAAGTAATATAAGATGCCAGTTTTTTAGGAAAATGGACATGTCTGCCCGAACGTGTGACAGTTTTTGTTTGGTCAGGGTTACTGTCCGCTTTAAGAGAGAGTTTTAATTTAGAGTTCTCTGGAACAGTTTTCGTGGGCAAGTCTGAAGTAGAAATCAAATGAGCTGGCTTCACTCGATCTATTGATACCGTAGACTTACGACCATTAAGCTCGATTGTTATAGTTTTCCCAGTTCTACTTAGGACTTTGTGAGGACCAGTATATGGTTGACACAATGGAGGTTGTACATGATCCACTCTTAGAAAGATGTGTGAACAAGATGTCAAGGAAGGGTGTATATAGAACTTCTCTTGGCAGTGAGATGATGTAGCAACTGGACTTAACTGCCGCATGGTGTTTCGTAGTTGCGTGACGAAGTTATCGTTGAAAGGTCGGATCTTGTATTCATCCAGCATATGACAGGGCAATCTCAACGTAGTGCCGTAGACAAGCTCAGCGCAAGAAGCTTGTATATCTTCCTTCACTGCTGTGCGAATGCCTAGTAAAACTATCGGTAATATTTCAGTCCACCTACTGGTTTCGTGAGCTTTGATGGATGACTTTAAATGTCAATGAAATCTTTCGATAATGCCATTCGATATCGGATGATATGCCGTTGTGCGGATCTTCTGTGTTCCCATCATTTTCGTAAATTCATCAAATATTGCTGATCGCATTTGTGGGCCTTGATCCGTGGTTATGAGCGAAGGGCAACCAAATCTTGATATCCAATGCTTTAATATGGCACTACAAATTGTTTTAGCTTGTGTATCAGATATAGGTACGGCTTCTGGCCATCTGCTAAATCGGTCAATCATCGTTAAAAGATAGCTGAAACCGTCAGATGGAGGCAAGGGACCTACGATATCTATATGTATTTGGGAAAAACGTGCATCAGGAAGAGAGAACGTGCCAAGAGGTGCTTTGGTGTGCCTCTGTATTTTTGATCTTTGACACTTCTCACAGCCACGAACCCAGTTTTTGATGTCTCGTTTCATATTTGGCCATACGTATCTGGAACAAATTAGTTTTGTGGTAGCTGCTATGCCTGGATGGGCTAGGTTGTGCAAATGTTCATATATCAGCCGACGAAAGAAACTAGGAACTAAGGGTCGAGGCGTACCTGTTGAAGTATCACATAGTAGGCTACAATCAGAAATGAGGCAAGGTTTCAATTCCAATTTGAGCAATGTACTATTATGCAGGTTCTGTAGCTCTGAATCATTTTCCTGAGCTTTTGCGAATTCCTCAAAATTTAAGATTGGAGATTTTGAAATAGAATCAATTTCAATTCTTGAGAGGCAATCTGCAACAATGTTTTCGGAACCTGGTACATGTCTAATGTCAGTGGAATATTGGGAAATGTAATCTAAATGGCGTGATTGCCGCGGCGAACATTTATGGGGATTTTGCTTAAATGCATAAATTAGCGGTTTTTGATCAGTATAAATTTGAAAAATTCTCCCCTCTAGCATGTGCCGAAATTTTTTTATTGCCGAATAAATAGAAAATAATTCCCGGTCATATGTTGACCAATTCCGCTGACTGTTGTTTAATTTCATGGAAAAAAATGCTAAAGGTTCATAACGTTCCTGATAAAACTGCATAAGGGTGCCGCCGATCGCGACATCTGAGGCGTCAACCCATATACTCAACTGAGCGCCTGGAATAGGGTGCCGTAAAAGAGCAGCCTGAGATATTGCATTTTTGGCAGCTACGAAAGCTTTTTCAGCATCTTCGTTCCAATTAAGGGGTTCTGTTTTAGGAACACGGGAACGAGATTTCTTTTTGTTTGTATGGCCTTCTAACAATTTCACTAAAGGCGCAAGTATGTGTGCACCTTGATATATGAAAGACCTATAAAAATTAAACATACCCAAAAATCTTCGAAGTTGAGATAAGGTTGTGGGCTGCGGAAAATCGATTATGCATTTAACTTTATCTGGAAGTGGTTGAATACCATGTTCAGATATTCGAAATCCTAAGAAATCAATGGCAGGTTTACCAAATGTGCACTTGGATACATTTATGCACAAACCATATTCTGCTAATTTGGAAAATAGTGCTATTAAATGATGATAATGCTCCTCGGCATTTTTAGAGGCTATGAGTATATCATCGACGAAAGCATAGACGCCTGGTAAATCACGTATTACCTCATCTATGAATCTCTGAAATGTTGCAGACGCATTGCATAAGCCAAATTGCATGCGTGTGCTTTCGAACAATCCAAAAGGTGTGCATATCGCTGTTTTGGGAATATCATCAGGATTGATTGGTATTTGATGATATGCTTTGATGAGGTCAAGTCGACTAAAAATTTTAGTGTCACGTAAATTAGCAGTAAAATCAGCTATACATGGTATCGGGTATCTGTCTTTTTTGGTTTGCGCATTCAAGGCACGATAATCACCTACAGGTCTCCATTCCAAAGTTCCCTTTTTTGGAACCATGTGCAAAGGTGATGCATAGTTACTACGTGAAGGTCTTAAATGTCCGAGTTGTATCATATTTTGAAATTCGGTTTTAGCAATTTTCAGGCGATCCGGAGCCAACCTGCGGGGTTTTGCCACAACTGGAGGTCCTTTTGTTGAAATAAAATGCATTGTGTTGTGTTTGACAGGCTGATTGGGATCTGGTAATTTTGTAATAGATGGGAATTGTTTAAGAAGTTCATTATATATATTATCAATATTGATTGTTTTTACTGAATGAATTAATGCACATTTCATGTGACCTGTTGTTTCAAATTTTGTTTTTAAATCTCTTAGACATTTGTGGCGGAGATCTGGAACCAATTCGAAATTATGGAGAAAATCTGCTCCCAAAATTGGTGTACTAACATTTGCCACTAGAAAAGTCCAATTAAATTTTCGTCTTAACTTAAAATCTAGAGAAAGGGTTTGTTGACCATAAACATTTATAGGGGAAGAATTAGCAGCCAAAAGCGTTTGTACGGGTGGATTCCGTTTTTGAACATTGTTGGCAGGAAGGATTGACACGTCCGAACCGGTGTCGACCAGAAAAGAAACATTTGTAGTCCGGTCTCTAATGAACAGGCGACGTGACTGTTGAGGCAAAGAATAAGTCGCCTCTACTCTTTGCTGGTTTCGTTTCCCGCCCAAGAACACGGCTTTATGCATTTTTCTTCCCTACATTTTTTTCCAAATCGTCTATGATACCAACAGATACTTGAATCCCGATTATCACTATTACTTCGCCCTCGAGGTTTACTCCAGTTTCTGCGGTATGGGGACCGACCACGTGAAACAGCAAGCTGATCGATGCGCTTATTTAATTTTTCGATTTCTTTCAATAATTTACCCTCTATCGCCTGTTCATTCGAGCAGGACACGGCAATTGCAGAAGCTGGGGAAGGGGTAACTTCTGAAATAAGATCTGAAATTTCCGCTGCTTTATCAAGGGTTAATTCAGAAACAGCCGCTAAAATTGTCTGAACAGAATTTGGTAATCGTTGCAAAAACAATTCTAACATTAAATTGTCTGGAACATTTAGGGATTCCGCGCGACGTTTCATACTACGTAATAAATCTGAAGGTTTCCGATTTCCTAGTTCTTCTCCAGACAAGAGCTGTCGTATCTCTTGCTGGGATGATTCACCTGAGCGCGCAATTAATTCCTTTTTTAAGACACCATAAGGGTCAGTAGCATCTGGTTGCATTAAAATATCACGAATGATTGATGCAACATCGGGTGGAAGATGCGAAACTATATAATTATATTTTGTAACAGATTCTGATATTGCTTTGGGGGTAGCTAAAGCAAATGTGCTTTCGCACATCACAAACCATAGCGCAGGATCTGATCTGTTATATAATGGAATTTGAACAGCATCGACACTAGACATGATTTATGGTAATAAATATATAAAATAGTACAATCAAACCAAAATAAATTCGCGAGTTAAATTTTTCTAATAAAATAACAGAAAAAATATCAGGAAAATGACTCAGAAGAACTTATCTGCTTTCCATCGAGCTGCTGTAGAACGATGTATTCTTTGAAAGATGAAGATGATCGGATAACATTCCAACTCATCTAGGAAGGCTGATGCTCTATATAAGAACAGTCCATGGTCACCATTGTGGTGGGTCGCTCGTATAATATAATCACTCACTTAAAAACACTTTACTACCTTTATTCGTAGAACATTGATAAACGTCGATTCTGACACTCATCGTATTCGAACACACAAAAAAACGCAATGTAAACATTTTCGTCTGCGCTGCTATGACAACGGCTCTGGCCAGCTGCCATTCCAAACGAAGAACTTTCTCCCTTGCCTTTCTGCGGCTGCCACAGGCAAAATAATAATAATGTCTTAAAATAATTGATAATATGAATGGGCTGCCTTTAAAATTGAGTTACTAATTTTGATGTCATACCAGCTTAATACACGGTGATTGGCCAGATTATTGTAAATAAGAGTCAAGTTATCCGACAGCCAATGTTTTTGAAATTTTCATCAAAGTTATACTTCTTAAAACGATACCGGTTTTCTCTATGAGGGTTTTTAATGGATTTGTTAGGGTTTAGCTGGGCTTCTGGGGTCGTGCCGCGTTTCTAGATATATCCACTTAGCCCTTTACGGACCTTTTAATTGCCATTTTTGGTAACGTATTTTCCCTATGGGAAAGGTAATGGTAAAACTTAAACTAATGAAGAGTACACCGGTTTTATCTAAGACTTGTTTTTGAGTGTTGGTTATAGTCTTTAGAGTCTTAAGAGGTACACTCATGGTAAAACTTATAAAGATCACACAAATGTGGGATGTTAAAGATTATTCTCCATTTTGTTTCTTACTAAAGATCACATTGCTATAAAGCTATTACATAAAAAATTCATAAAAAAAAGAAAAGAAATTACTAAATGTTATATTCTACAAATTTTTTCGATGGCAACATGTTTAGGGTAGTCATCTTCAACTTTTAGATATAAAATTAAATATTAGGTTTGCCATCTTAACACTTAAAACTGCCATTTTGTTTCTAATGGGTGTTTTCTCCATTAGAATTTTAGCACAAAATGCTAAATATCTCAAAAATACTGGTCGTAGAGGTTTTTCGCTGCGCCAAATTCAACTGCAAACCACCTAAGTGAACTTCCCCCCCCCCGTCTTTTCCACTATTTCGTTTAGCTCTAGCTCAATTGGGGGCCTGTAGGGGACGGGGTTTTTGGGGCGCTACTTTTCTATTGCTTATATCTTAGTCTTTGTCACATTTACTGTCATATTTTCATTTCTTCTTTTATCCTAACTTTTGTCTCCATCTTCTGCTCCACTTTTTGTCCCCCTCCCTTAACTATAACATTGGCTACTTTTTTGCTATTTGAGCTAGAGACTTGGATTTTTCTATTTTTTAGTCATTTTTGACTTTCTAACCAATCCCATTCCATATTTCACACTATTTCCCAGTTGTTAAGGATTTTCCTTAACAATGGCAACTTTTTCAATTATTAAGATAATTTTCTGGTTTTTTCTTGAATATGCTGGAGGTTGCCGTCAGTTTTGATCCCACTTAATTTTTTTTTTACCTTGCTCGTATATTATTATTATTTCGTATCATCGTATATTATTAGGCTCGTAACGCGCCTAACATTGACAACTTTTTTATTTTTTGAGTTATTCTCCTGTTTTTTTTTTTCACTGGGATATCTCGTATTAATTACTTTCTTGATCCCACTTAACATTTTTACATTTAGCATACATTATCCTTAACATTGGCAACTTTTTCAATTATCAAGATATTTCTTGAATATGCTAGAGGTTGCCGACAGTTTTCATCCCACTTAAATTTTTGACCTTGCTCGTAATTCCTTGCCTAACATTGACAACTTTTTTATTATTTGAGTTATTCTCCTGTTTTTTTTTCAATGGGATAGCTCGTATTACTCATATTCTTGATCCCACTTAAAATTTTTACATTCAGCACACATTATCCTTAACGATAGCATCTTTTTTCTTGCTTGGGTTAAATTTTTGGTTTCTTCTTGCACTTATTGGTTGGTCCCTGCACTGAGTTTTGGCGCATTTACATCATAATTATTCATGTATACTCTTGTGTACTACCATATTTCTTTTCAGGCAAGTGCGGCGGGACCCTAGTAGCGTCGGGTGAGTACTGTTAACTTTCATACTTTAGTGTAATATGTAACATTCTTTTTATTTTTCTGGTCCACCCAGTCAGCCCTTACAATGTCTGTTCCTTATTTTGTCCAAGTGTGGGAAATCGGGATTGGATAGGCAATATACATGCTGCAGCAATGTTGTTGTAATTGTCTACATCAGTTCTACATTGAGAGTGTAAATATGTAAATTCGTTCTCTATTTCATTTTATTATTTTATTATTCATAACACACTATTATTCCTGTATCATATCAGATGAATTAAACTAGGAGACCATTTTTGATCACAAACACGGTAATAATCTTCACATACTGAAATTTGTTGTTACTTGTAAAAAATTATGATTGTGATTGTCGGAATTACAAAGTTGGACAGGGTATGGTGTTATTGGGAGAATTGTACAATTGATTTATATCTCTTTTTGAGTGTATGGTTTTTGTGGCACGAGGGGAAAATGCACATACTTTTCCCTTTTCTTTGTTTTGATATAGTAAACTTTTACTATCATTATTTTATTTTATTTTTATTTCATTTATTATTCAAAATTTTCCCCTTATTAGGCTCTTAATTTTTATCTTAGTCATTTTCGGTGGTCACGACCACCGGTTTTTGCTTTTTTCTATCTATATCCCTTTCTTTCAAAGATATGTGGTGCGGGTCTAGTGTACCCCAATTAACGTGTTTATCTTCAACTGTTAATATAACTCAAACATATTACATCTTTAAATTGCTTGGCTGGCATATGATGGTAGAACGTAGTATCTAAAATCATTTTAATAGTATCTTCGATCATTCTTAATAATATCTCTCTTAAAGTATTGCATAATTACTAATTGAAATTAGTTAACTAAAATAATCCCAAGTATTGATAAGCAGTCTTGTTAAAGTGGACTTAAAGTAATGTCAAGATACGTAATGAATCAAAAAGGAATCAATCCAACAGTCAACTTGACAAGATTGGATATGGACACAGTAGTGAAAACAAGTACAATAAATAGAGAGGCATCTAATAATGAATTGGCTGACGTCCAATCATCTGGAGTTATTCCGGCGACAAAACCAGCCCTAATTACGAGTCATGTTGTTCAACAGTTGATAAATAAGGTTGAGGCGGTTTATCCACAACGTTATGAAGAATTTAAGGTCCTATTAACAAATAAATTAGAACATATCAAGGCTGTGGAGAAGGGAGAATTTTCAAGGAGCCCATACTATGGCGTATATAACATACAAAGTTATAATGTTGTAAATAATATATATCAACCAGAAAAATATCGTATGAAGACAGCAAAGGGTGATAGAGCTGCCCAATTAAGAAAAAATGCACTATTTTTGGAATTTGAGTTGCAACACATCAGAGCAATACATTATAAAGAATACAACAAAATACCATATTATCAAGCAAATAATACTGAACTAATAAACCTGCATCGGGAAATGAAAAGTGAAGAAATAATTAGCATAAGAAACAGAATTATGGAACTAAATCATAAAGAAAACAGAAGACCATGTGTGGCTAGTTGTCCGTTCTTCAATCATCTGCAGCTTCTGATCCTACTAAAGGAAGAGAATGATCCCATACCACAACCAGAAAAACTAAAATCAAAAACTACCAGTACCAAGAATACCCACCAAAGAAAGCAGTCTAATTTGGAAACTGCAATAACACTAGCAGAAGAAATTAATGAGACTCGTTTAAAAAACAAAGAAAAAATTATACAAAATGCATTAGGTAGATCACCACTTCCATTAAAAATACCACCATCCATAAACCAGCTAGAGTCACTATCCATCCAACAGCTCATTCAGGAGTACAATGTACTATTAAATAACAGATCTAATAGTAGCTCAGAAGAAGCTAAAAAATATCTCGAAACAATCTTTTCTAAAGCAAGAAGAGATGAGAAACTTCGTATACAACACTCCAACGAAATAAATAAGGATTCTCCTGAAAAGATGAAAAAATTACAACATAAATTGGATATCCTGCAAACACAGAATGATGAATTGTCATTAAAGCTCAAAGGAAGTACAAAAGTGGAAATTAAACTTGAGAAATATTTGGAAGAACTGAAGCAAGAAAATAAACAATTAAAAATATCCTTAACTGAGGTAGAACATAGTAAAGAACAAATAAAAGAAAGTTTTAAAGAAGAAATAGATAAAATAAAAAGTCAACAGAGGCAACTTAAGAAAAAAACTATAGACAAATTTTCACAAACAGTAAATAAATTAAAAACAACAACAACTCAAACAATAATGGAAAAAAGATCGAATGCAGAAGTAAAGATTGAAAATAAATTAGAAGAATTGAAACAAGAAAATAAACAATTAAAAGACTTTTTGGTCAAGGAAGAACAAAATAAAGAACAAATTAATGCAAATATTGTAACCCTTCGAGAAGAAATTAATAAATTAAAACGACAACAGAAGCAATTAAGATCACAAACTAGAGAAAAAATCATACAAACAGAAGTTAAGTTAAAAACAATAGCAACTCAAACAATAATGGCAAATAACGAAAATGACAGAATAGAAGAAAATGGTGAAGGAGGGTTCATTCAATTATCCAACAGACTACAGAAAATTGAGGAGTTGGTGACGCGAAATCAGGAGTACTCTAGTGGGGGCTGTCAAGGAGTGAAATGCGGTGATGGCACAAAAACGGGCGTTCCCCCTGCTTTGGCGAAGTCTAATTCTGCAATATTAATTAGAACAACCGCTAAACACATAAGGATTCCAAAACTCAAAGCATTACTTAACGAACACTTTAATAAAGTGAAGGAAGTTCCAATAATATACTGCAGAAATCCAGATACAATAATTATACAATCTAATACAGATGACAATACAGAACATTTGTTAAAAATGATAGAAAACACTCCTGACATTACAAAGTTAACAGAAATCACATATAAGTTGACTAATTACAAAAGAGTAATAATCACCGGTATTCCATCCTCAGTACCTACAAATGAAATAATACCATATCTTGAAGAAAATTTATCTGATAAAAACATCACCTTATTGAAAATTCTAAAGAGGGATAATTCTACACTACATCACATCATATTGCAATTAGAAACAAAAGCATCACAAGAACTATTGGATAAAAAATTTATACAGGTGGGTCTCAACAAGTGCTATATTCGTTCTTTTCGCCCAATAATTAGATGCGGCAATTGCCAGCTGTATGGACATCAGACATCTTACTGCAGGAGACAGCCAATTTGCGCCAAATGTTCGAGAGGTCACTGAACTTCGGAGTGCCCTTTTGCGGGAGTTCCCTCGCAATATAGATGCACAAATTGTTTCCACTTACCTAATTATAGTAAACATTCAGCGGATTCCACTGCGTGTCCGGTTTATCAATCACACTTGGCAAATAGAAGATGTGTTCAGTAGGACCATATGGTCATATTGTCAAATATTAAATAACTTAAAAGAATTTGTAATAGTGCATAATATTAATTATTGTTCGCATATTGTACCTTAATACTAAATTTTTAGTGTAGATTTAAAAATAATTTTTGCATCATTTATCTTACATATCTCAAACACAGTATCATTGTACTGTAAATTTGTAGGTAATTATTATCTACAATTACTTATACTTTCATAATAGTGCATAATATTAATTATTGTTCGCATCTTGTACCTTAATACTTATTTTTAGTATAGAGTTAAAAATAATTTTCCATCATATATCTTGAAAATAGCTTTAAGTGTTGCAAATATCACATCTGTACATGGTTTAAATTGATGTTAGTATTGTGAATCCTGAAAATAACATAAAAGTGTTGCAAATATGTAGGTAATTGTGTTAAAAAAAAAGTTTAATATCAAATTCTAAAAACTATGCATATTTATATGTTATAATAATGAATGTTTCTCTCAAATGTAATTATAGGGGTCATCTGTAAATATTTATTGCAAACACTGTCAATAATTGTCATATATCTAACATAGTTATTTCTCCTAAACTTAAAAAAAAAATCAAAGAGTTTTGTAGGTAGTAAAACTTTTCCCTGCCCTGGGCTTGGGGGTTACACCTAACCATAAGCCAAAAGCGGGTTCCCAGGGTGGGTGCTTACTTACTTACTTAATTGAATAAATAATAAAAGTTTTTCTACGACCTTTGTGTATAATATACCTCTCTCATAATGCAAAAGGTAAACAGAAAAATCCTGCACAATGTATTATGTAAATGTATCAGCAATGGTACCGTGCCTCGACAGCACCTGCTTCGACAAATGCAAAATCAAAGTTTATACATCACTCTTACAAGCAACCGAAGTGACATGTGAATGGATGAGTTGTGGCTCAAATGACATATTTGTCACTTTAGTTGCTTATGAGTGGAATCTATATATATATATATATTTAATTTGTCAATGCAGTTTGCCATTTCTAGGTGCATGTCTCATTACAGGTACACGTAACCTTTTGATTATGTTCCAGGACTGGAGAATTAAATATTTTAAACACAATTTATAAAAATAATTTCTTTGTAGTAGATTTCTCTTGGAAATATCCTAGTATATGGTTATGACAGATATTATTTTCCAAAATGGGGTATGGATAGAATACATACGAAAAATAACGAAAAACAAAGATACAAGGCCGCAAACACGTTCAAAAATCTTTTAATTGATAAAATGTTTATTACAAATTACTTAATGGTACATGCCTTATTTTTCGACATAGTGGCCGTCATTGTCCAGCATTTGTTAAGTCTGGTAACAAGCTATTGTATCCCACAGACAGAAAAGTTTACCGCTTGTTGTTGAAACCATATTTCAACTTCGATTTTGATCTCCATATCGTCAAGGAAGTTTTAACCTGCAATATATTCCTTCACGTAAATGACAAAGTGATTGTCACTGGGTGAAAGGTCCGAGATCACAGATGGCCTACCTGTTCTGGGTTCTTGCTTAACATTGGTTCTACTTCTAGAGAAAGCACGAAACCATTTCGTTACATTTTGTCGATTCATAATGTTTCCATAGACGGAAACAATTGTTTTGTGTGATTTGTGAAACAGGACGCTCACATTTTGCATGAAGAAAACGTATGACGACGTAATTCACAATTGAAGGGATACTGAATTGACGCAGCCATTGTAAACACGTACTACATGAAATAGTCCTACCGTAAACATAAAGAATAATTGCGAGGGAAAGGTCAAATGATGGAGGTTGCACAATATGTGTTACCAAAGCGTCATTAAAACTTTTCCGTTTTTGCTCTCTGAGATGCATTTTTACTTTTGGAAAACACCTCGTCGGATAATGTCGGTGGCGTATAAGACACGGATCCGTAATGTTCAAAAGAATGGCTATATCTCCCTAACTTATTACTTTTAATATTAAAATTTTGTACTCAGGAACTCTAAAAACTTGCAGCGTATCCTTTCCAAGCAGGCAGTTGCCTAGCGTCATGAATTTCATTTAGGCATGTCATAGGTAATTATGATTGGGAACTTTGTTTTTGTGGAATATAGAATCGTGAATTCGTGTTATGTGTGTTTTAACGTTGGTATAACATGATTTGTAACATTGTCATGTCGAATAACAACGAACCCACAGGCCACGCATAGTGGAATTGAAATGGCAGCAAATTTTATACTAATGCAATGTTATTCAAAAAAGGAATAAAATTTTAATGAAATAGGTAAGATGCATCGAAAAGTAATGAGTTTTGTTCCAAAATTCAAGGCAGACGTGTTTCGTTGCAAAATGAGACACGACCCCACTTTATGCCGTACCCCACCTGATAAAAAAAGGCTTCGTAGGCTGTACCGTGCAAATTTCTCTTGAACGTCATGTACCTTTCGCCTTAATACAAATAATCAAGAGGCGACAGTATTATACAGCTAGGAGAATACATATGAAGAATGATTATTTTGTTCAGGCCTGTTTTTCTATTCGAGGTGTGCAGTACAGCTCACATTCAAAATATTAGAATAATTACTTTTTTTTTACAAATTGAAAATATCGCTTGGTAATTTAAAGTCTTTTAGTGCAAAAATGCAAACCATATTTTTATTAAGAACATATTGTTGATTAAACTTATTTATTATCTTAAAATTAATATCATTATTGAAAAGATTAATTGAAATACAAATTATTTTGAAAAGTCAAAATATTAGAATATTTATTCAAGTGGTTCAAAATATTAGAATATTTCACATTAATTCTCCTTTAATTATCATCAATTCATAACTGGTGGCGCCATTGATTAAATTCAGACGATTTTATTTAAAATCAATATTCTTTTAGCAGTTTGTTTTATTTTTCGTCTTAAAATGTGTCGTGTGATTGATATTCCTGAGTCTATTAAACTTCGTATGGTTGATTTGTATCGGCACGGTAAAAATGAATGTTATACAGCAAAGTATTTACATTGTTCGCAATCAAGCGTTAGTAAAATACGTACCAACACAATACTAAAAAATGAAAAATTTCAAAATAATCTCGAAAATAGCGGCCGAAACCAAAAAGATCTGCTAGAGATGACAGAACACTGAAGCGTATGTGAAGGGGGTGATCTGGTGGTTCACGGGTTCGATGAAATGGTGATTAAAAAAACCTCCAACATATAGATGAAAGTACAATCACTTTTTATTCATTCTCAATACGAAAGAAGACATCTCATAAAAAAGGAGCCTCAGACATGAAGCTATGTAGAAGCACAGATTAAATATATCTCTATGTGTAGACGCACATCCGTTCATGACAAACTGCTCCGCAACGTCACAAAAAGAAAAGAAAATCAACAGCGGTCCTTTAGCGGACCTTCCAGCAGGGCGGTCGGGAGCCATCTCTACTTAATGCGTACTGAATCACATGACTTGGCATATTGCATTATCGCCAACTAATAATGTTTTTGACGCCGGAATTGCAGAGACAATGCATTGGCGGCAGGTTTAACAGACAAATAACGTGGCAACCCCCACTTTCAGCGTACCCACAGGATGTGAAGCAACCCTACATGTTTCAAGAATAAGTGCGACATAAGGTCTGGTTTTTGTTTACTTTAACAACAGATTGCAGTTAAATGTGATTGAGTAATTTTTAACAAATGTATGCAGCAAAATGATAAATGAAATATAATGTGAAACTGCAATTCCAATAAAAATACTTTTTTCTTTATTTCTTTTCTTACCCGTCAAATTCTAATAGGAAATGAGAGTGGTTTATTTAAAACGCAGATAAAATACTATAAAGAAAATAAAACGTTAAAAGAAAGTGCAGATGTACGGAGGTGTAAATGTGCTCTTGATTGATTTTAAATAAAGACCGTTAGAAATGGAAAAATAAATAAATATGCGAGAATGAGTATTTTAAATAAAGATCATTGTGAAAGGAGAAAAGAAAATAAATAAATAAATAAATGTAGAACTATGAATTGTTTAAGGAAAAAAGAATTCCTATAGTGAATTTACTTGTTCAAAGTAGATTTTGAGAAACGGGTGTGAAACCGATATATTGCAGATAAAATCTGCCACAGCGTATAGTTAAGAAAAACCGTTTTAAAAGTGTACGATTCTTGCACCGAAAATGGAAAGAATAAGGAGTTGAAGTTTCTACAATGACAACATTAAGACGTCTCCATAAATTTAAGTTTGAATCTCGTGTACCGAAAATAAAACCTCTCATGACTGCAAAACAAAATTGTGTAAGATTGAATTGGTGTAAATCAAGACGTTTATGGAGCGAAGAAGATTGGAAAAAATATATTATTTAGTGATGAAAGTATGTTTTGTGTTTCATATAGTAATCAAGGTATTCGAGTTTGGAGAATGAAGCAAGAAGCATTTGATAAAGAATGATATAAACGTTCAGTAAAATTTGCTTCTATTGTCATCTTTTGGTGTTGCATGAGTGCAGAAGGAACTGGAATGTTATGCATCGTCTACGAAAAGGTTAATTCTGAAATATATCAAGAAATTTTTGAAAATTGCATGATTCCATCATCAGATGATTTATTTGAAGATGATTTCATCGTTCAACAAGATTTAGCGCCACCGCATACCTCGGTGTCAACAAAAATTGGTTCCGCCAATGCAACATTAAGTACTTCCTTGGCCACTAAACTCACCAGCCCATAATCCCATTGAAAACTTATGATGTATAATGAAGGAAAAACTCCAAGAAAATCCTCCTTCAAGTAAAACTGAGTTAGTGGTACGTATAAAGTCTATTTGGACAAATATTGTTAGAAATGTTTGTAAACAGCTTGTATATATAGTATGCAAGATCGATTTACGCTGTTATGAAAGTTAAAGGGGATGCTAAAAAATATTAACTACCATTTACTTCATATTCATAAGGTGATATTGTTGTGTAAAATAAAATATTCTAATATTTTGAACCAATCTAAATTTTACTCTGATATTTTGATGTATTTCAGAAAGCTGTATACCTAATTTATAGCACCGTATTTTTTTTTTTTTTTTTTTTTTTTTTTTTTGTAAATATTTTGTATTTAAACATTCCAGATTTAATTTATAAGAAATTTAATTGTATTTACTTAGTATCAAAAATAAATAAAGGAAAAATAATTTTTTTATTACTTTTTCTCAATTATTCTAATATTTTGAATATGAGCTGTATAGTGTGCTCTATGCCTGAAGGAGTAATGCTGCCATTTAGAGAGAAAATTGCTATGTGTAATTATGGTAAGAAATGGGTATAATTTTCAGACATTTGTTTTAATTTTCGATGAAATTATTTAAGTGTTTCAAGTTCTTTTGTATATGGGAAAACTACCATAAAGAAAAATCATACATCACGTATAAAGGATGATTCAGAAAGATAAAATTCATTTTACATAACCAAATACATATCTCGAATTTATTCATTTTAAGCTTACAATATTATACTCATTTTGAAACCAGAAAAATATAAGTGATTTATAAGACAAGTTCAAATTCATCTGTTAATTAGCTCATTATGCGGACGATACTGCAATCACTTCACACAACATCGACATGATTCAATTATACTGACAAATTTAGTCGCACACATACTTACTTGCAAACTTTTTAGCTAAATGCATGATTAAAGTTAATTATAATATTATATAAGTTATAATTATAATAAGTTATAATTAGAAGTTAATAATTATCATAATTTGTGATCTCTTTTTTATAAAGGAATAGTTCTGATAAATGTCCCACCCACCACTAAGTACTTCCAAATGGTCGTATAAAAATGTGATTAATATCAGTCTGTAATAATTAACGTCTACAAATTAATGCTATACTTAAATTTTCCTGAAGGGCAAAGTCTACAAATAGAAATTGTAACAAACTTGAAAATTTTCAATACTAACACTTAATTTTGACATCACACTTAGATTTCTCAGTAAATTTTATATTCGGATAACAGACGGGAAGATATTCGATAAAATAATTTAGGAATTTTCTCGGTTTTAAGGTTTTGAAGACATGTTTCTCCAATTTGTTTCAAATATTTTTCTCTGCTTTATCAATAAAGGTATTCTCTGTTCCCAATCTATATGTAGTGCTTGATTTTTGATTCTTTTTGTATCTCTTTTAGGAAAGACGAGAAAGTCTCCCTCCACCGTATGCATCAAAATGCATGGATTATTTGAGTAAGTGGAAGAAAAAAGGAGGATATGGACCTCTTTCTAAAAAAGTAAGAATGGATTATTTAACGAGTATTCCTATTAAAGAGGAAAATCGCCCAAGTCTCATGGGAAATTCAGAACTTTAAATTTTTTCAAGAAATATTATTTTTAAAAAGGTGTAAGTTGCACAATTAAAAAGCTTAATGAGTGGTTTTCAATCGTGTTTTTACATAGATTGGCATTAAATATTTTCCAAGTATTAATATCCTAATTAATAGCCTGTTAGGTACAGTCGTGGAAAAAAAAGTAAACACCCCCTACCAATTCCTCAACAAATTATTGTAGAAGAAAGTTACACGCACCGAACGATTGGAAATAAAGTCTACTTTTAAATGATGTATATACAATTTGCTTAGAGGGTCATCTACATGTTAAAACGAACCCAAACTGCATTTTTTTTTAATGCCAATACCCAATTTCAGCAAGATATTGCAAATCTTCGGTTCAAACTATGCGTAGACACCAAATTTCAAGTCATTTGAATGATAAGTTTTTGAATTATAAACATTCAAAATTTAGTGCTTCTAATGTTAAATTATATTTCCATATTTCTATTAATATCTCCAGAAATTATACTATTAATGTGCTCATTCTTTGTGTAGCAATAATACTAAAATACCCAAATATAAATACGTTGAATTTGCATTTTTATAATTTTATGATATGAATTATGAAATTAATATTCGAAAAAGTTATGAATTGCAACCTACAAATTTTTATGGATTTAGATTTATTAAGTTCTACTTTATGGAAATCCGAAATTCACATTTTACATCCTAGTAGTTTTCAAATTATACTTGAAAAACAGCAAAATGATGGTTTAAGGGGCCGTCTATGATAGAAGTGACCAGATATTTTGAAATTTCTTATGCAATCCTGTAATCTAGCAGTCTTCAATGACTGCTTGAGTGGAGCTTAAGATGCCTTGATCAAGAATGGGGCTCTCTCGGTCAAAACACAGTACTGAACTTCAATTTGTATAACCCCCCTAAAGTACGCTCGTTTTAAAATAATTAAATTCTCGGAAACTTATTGAACGAATTGTGTAAAAATTTGTTTTTAGGCTAATTGGAAAGTGTAGATTTAATTTATACTGTCAGAATTGTGTACTGCTATTGATAATAAAAAGTTATAAGGTTTTCTGAGCGAAATATGCTGGCTGGTTGTCGGCCCAGTTAGCTTAAACGGAAAAGCATTGGCCTTGCAAGCCAAGGATCTGGGTTCGATTCCCAGCCTGGGCATTTTTTCGCTCAGTTGGAAATATTCAATTCGTATGATAACTTTACCAATCAGTTTGATTGTGTTAAAATAATAGTTCATCTACGTATCCATCGTTTATATGGAGTTCCTTTACCTGCAGTTTATTCTGTTGAGCTGTCTACATGACAGACCAGATGTTCTACCAATAAGGTTTTCTGAGCGAAAAATGCTGGCTGGTTGTCGGCCCAGTTAGCTTAAACGGAAAAGCATTGGCCTTGTAAGCCAAGGATCTGGGTTCGATTCCCAGCCTGGGCATTTTTTCGCTCAGTTGGAAATATTCAATTCGTATGAAAAAAAAAGTTATAGTTCGTTTTAATATGTAGATGTTCCCCTAAGCAAATTTTATATACATCGTTTAAAAGGAGACTTATTACAAATCGTGTGGTACCAGTAACTTTCTTGTACGATAATTTTTTTCAGAGTTAGTAAGGGGTGTTTACTTTTTATTTACCACGACTTTACACTAGCTCACATTTGAATGGACACTATACTCATGACGTCATAGAAGGCCATGGCGTGATCCTTTGTTTACATTTTACTTTCATGAAGGCTTTTTCGCAATCTCTCTTTGCCACTTTATTTTATTATCACACTTACAGGATCGGAATGGAAATTAATGAAAACAAAAACATTTTCTTTCGTTATTTAATCATTAAATAATGAATAATAGGATAAAACTTGATTTTCAAAATTCAAAGGAATTTTTTTTTTAAATATTAATAATTAACATAGAAATATTGAAGTAAAATCATAATTAAGTAAAATAAATTGAATTTAGCTAATTTATCGCTAAACTTCAATTTAAACATTTGAAATTTCATTCATATTTATAGAAACATGCTGTAACTTAATTTATTTTACCATTATATTTCCTATAAATACCATAAGTAATACACAATTTATCTGAAATTGAAGGAATATTCTTTATCATATTCAGATCTATTGAATACATTTCTGTTATTCGAGTAACAGAATGAAAAAAGGGAATTGTTCAAATGCATAATGTTTTCAAATAGACTTCAATGTTTTCCTAAACAGCTGTTTTCTTGTAGGTTCGTGCACAAAGAAAGAATATTGTCCAGTTAAAAAATAGGTTTAGATCTACGATTTTTTTTCTCCAACTGTAGTCAGGTTATTACACTTAACTCGACATTTCAGGCAAGTGGAACGAAGAATTTTATTTTTCATTGAAAACATATCGTTTTAATTGTGGGATATGTGTAATATGCTTCTAGTTTCAAAGATAGAAGTATAAGTGTTAAAAAGTTAAATTTTTATAAAGTGTAATTTTATAAGGAATTCGGATTAAGAGTAAAAAGAAAGGGTAAAAGAATGATGTCCCAGGGTTATTTGGATGAAAGGAAGAGTTTGCATAGATTTTTTGGGCTTTGAGTTTAATTAATTTCTCTCCTTTTCATATGATACTTTCAAGTTATTATTTTATCTGTTTTGTCTGCATTTACCACTTGCTTTAAATTTTTATGTGGGGAGTTTTCTCTGGTGAATGAAATATTTAGTTTTCAAATCACAATCTTTTTTATGTATAAAAAATAAAAGTAAGAAAGGTTTTCATTCTGACAAGGTTGACAAGGTATTGCAGAAAATCATTTGATACGTCCCTAATTTCGTTTGAGTAGGCAGGAAGGGCTAACATTATATATTTTCTATATCAATTGTTGATTAATTGAAAGTCATTGTTGTGTTTTATATGATTGTCTTATAAGTTAATTTTGTGTTGATTCATGCTTATTTTGAAGTTGATTTTTTGGTGGATCTTTTTTAAATACTGAGTTTTAAGTTTTTCAAAATTTACCAGGGGGATTAGGATTTTATTTTATTAGAAGTACCAGCCTTTTCTCTGAAAAGCATGCCACTATTACTCCTTTTTAAATAATACACAATACGCAATTCTATTAAATGGAAATTAACAATTTTCATCCTCGATCGTAGCTTTTTTTAAAATTTAGTATATTACTGAAAATTTCATATTAAAGGTGTAGCTGTGCTTCAAAATCGAGGCTAAACTTGTTCTGCAAGATTATTTTTGTCGCGCTGTATTAAAACATTTGTTATTATTATTATTATTATTATTATTATTATTATTATTATTATTATTTTCAATTTAACAAATACATTTTTTTTTCTACAGAACATAAATAAATAATTAAAAAAAAAACAAAAACATGTAAGGCTTCACAAACCACGATCAAACATTGATCAATTTTCATCTTTTTAAACTTACCTGATCCCCATAAAATAACATTTTATCATTTACAATTAAGTTAGGGACTTATTAGCCCGTGATAAAAATTACCCAACTTCACCTTGATATAAAAATATTCTACAGATATAAAAATATAAAGCATATTATACAGATACTTAAACAATTGAAAGGGAATATTTTCTGATAATTTAGTAATATTTAGAAAAAAAATATATAGTAAAGTGAGGACAGATGCCGCGGTTTTTCTTTTCTTCTTGTAAAATGTACAATAAAGCAAAAAACAACAAACTAAGTACCAGAAATCATTGATCAAACCCTTTAGAATCTAATTTCTATGTTAAACAAGTTAAAGCCCTGTTAATAAAGCAGGCATGATTATTTTCCCAAACGTCCTTTTTTAACATATTTTTTAAGTGCTGGGTAAGATGCCGCATGGTGTGTGGTACAGATGCCGCATGGAGAAAAAAGCTATACTGTTTATTTTTTTTTCAAATAAATCACATTTTTATTTCCTCAAAGTACTTAAAATGAAAATAAATAACAGTAAACTTACATAAATTATATATATCACTAAATTGTGAAAAGTTTAACGAAATTGCAAAAGTGTAAGCTCGAAAAATAAAACTTAAGACAAAAATGAAAATGAAACGGAAAACATTTGAATTTACGTGAATGGATTGCATAATTACTGGAAAAAATAGACAGCATAATTACAAAAATGATATAAATCACTGGTTTACATCCAGGCGAACATTGCAGTTTGCTCTTAATGTAAGCATTAGTTATATTCTGTTTAGGCCCTAGTCTAATTTTTTTTGGCCTTTCCTCTCATTCTTTAATTTTGTATTTCCATTCGCCCACAATCACATCACACTTCCCGTTGCAAAAGTAAAGTGAGCCTTTGTCATGCAGCTATCGATTGAATTTGATGCACTGAACCCTGTCTGCTTTAGACTTTGTTCCTTGATAAGACTCCAGATACAATCAGTACATTCTGAGTCATCAAATTCCAATCCAATACATACTGCCATCAAAATCTATAAAAGAACAATTTCGCCATTATCGGAAGATGACTCATATTTTAGTTTCTTCCTTATGTAAGGTGTGTTCAAGTTGATATTTCCTTTCCGTTTTTTAAACATTTTACTTCCACCAAGCTGTAGTTCTTTGACGCTTTCTAGTGTCTTTTGCTTTTTATTTCATTCTTCTTTTTTATTGTTTATAAACTCTCTGCTTGTAATATTTGCATCCTTTTGATTTCTCTTACTTGGCTGTATGGGCCTTTTGACCATTGGGATAAGAGTTATTTTGTTTAACAGTTTAAATTTTGAGACTTGTAAAGGGCCTATGTTTTCCTTGTTCACAAATGGAGAACCAGCATTGTTGCTGAGAATATTTTGATAAGTAGCAGAATGCGCTAATATACCTTCATTTAAATGTTAGTTATACTTAAATCGCAGTGGTGAATTTATTGAACCGAAAAGCAAAAATATATTTTGCGGCATCTGTCCCTCAACCACTGTGCGGCATCTGTCCCATAGTGGTGCTTAAGATGCCGCGCCGCCATTTTGTGTCATGTGAGCGACGCGTGAAAAAGGCAAGCACATGTCTGTATTCTACGATGATCTATTCTACAGTTGTAATTGGTTTGGGGATGAAATCTCTGCTTATTTGGCTTGAAATATGCAATAAAACTTTATTAGAATAATTTTAGCAACTTTCCACGCAGGTTTGAAGCATAAAAGCAGGCAGAAATATTTGAATACTAATAGTTCAGCAGTGGAAACGCATACAACACAACAGACAGCACTTAGGCACACAGCGAAATTCTTAATTTGGCTTAGGGAGCGCTAGTGTCGCCAATACAATCTCTGCGGCATCTGTCCGACCGCGGCGTCTGTCCTCACTACTATACCAATAAAGCACGTGAAAAAGAAAAGTTTTACAAAATAAAAATATTCATAGTAAAATATAATTTTATAAAATATAATATTTATATTTTTTAATTTCTACTATACTTTTGCCATTTTATTATACTTTTGCCATTTTGTTAGAATTTAAGCACTAATTTTTTTTAGGGTTGCACGGATTTATGTAAAATTAAATTAATGATTGATGAATATGGATGCGTCGGACAAACTATAACTTATCCAAACGATTACACAATATGTGAAGACAAATGTAAGTACATGATAATCTTTTTTTTTTATATATGATTCTTTAATTGTGAATTTTGTCATAATACGTTTGCAAAATTTATAAATGTAACAATTTCAATAAATTTGTAATTTTTATTCTGTTTATGTAATGTAAAACTTTAGAGTCATAGAATACTTTGTTTTATTTATACTTTCTGATTTGTAAGTAATATAATTAAAAATCCACTTAATGTGCTCATCTAATTAAATTGTGGTTTCTACAATATTACATTGAATGATTATCAGCGATGAATTTGAAAATATTTCTACTCATGATAAGTGAAGTAAATAAGTTCAATAAATTCTACTATAATCGTAATTACGAGATCAATTGCAAAGAAAGTTTCCTATTTAATCAAAGTTTACTGCGGAAAAAGTAAATTTTTCCTTTGTTATTTTGATTTTGAGACGTCATAATTTTATAGCATGTTAAAGACAGAGTCTGTTAAAAAATTATAAGAACATACTTAATTATGTTATTTATAAAAGATGAATAAACCATATTTAAAGTTTATCATGGTTATATAAAAGTAAATATGTATTACATATACTTAATTTTCAAAATTGAATAAAATAGTTTTATACGTTTATCTATCTTTTTAAACATAGCCGCCAACCTCCCACATTTATTTTCCCATATTGTGGAGCTAGAAATTTATTTAGAACGGCATGCATTGTCTCTTTGTAGTATATTTATTTAATTTCATTTATATAGTATAATGTCTGGCTCAAAATAAATTTGCTTTTATTGAAAAAAAGAAAATACGGAATATTGCTACGTATGCAAAGGATGTGCTAAAAATTATAAGACCACAAGAACAATCTGGCCATTACCTATTACTGTTGTCCAATATAATGCGTGTACATGTATATGTTGTAGGCTAATTGAGAAATCCGGCTCTTTGCGAACAGCCTAGGCTCTTGGAGAATCCATCTCCCTTTTTCCAATTAGCCTGATATTTTTCAGGCTTATTGCAAAGAGCCTAGAAAGCGTTAGGCTAATTGAAAAATGACCACTTATTATCCGATCAGAGTGATATTTTTAGCTCACAGGCTATCAAAGCCTGAGAGCTTATGTGCCCGCCGATGTACATGTGTGCGTTCGTACGTACGTATGTACGTAACGCGATAACTCTTGATAGAAAAATCCGATTTGCTTCAAATTTTTTTTCTAGGTTCATTCTGATAAGGTGCTTCCTTGATTAGTTTTTGGGGTTCATTGGTTAAGGGTAAAGGGGGAAAAGGGGGGCTAGTCCCCCCACCCCCTTAATTTATATAAATGGGTTTTTCACGCAGAAATATTCGATTTGCTCCAAATTTGGAATACCGGTTTATTGTGTTAAGGAGCTTCCCTGATTAGATTTGGAAGCTCATTATTTAAGTATAAAGGGGGGAAAGAGGGGCTACTCCCCTTAATTTAGATAAATCGGTTTTTCATGATGAATTATTCGATTTGCTCTAAATTTGGTATACCGGTTTATTAAGTTAATGAGCTGCCTTGATTAGATTTGGAGGTTCATTAGTTACATATAAAGGGAGGAAAGGGACTATCCCCCCCGTAATTCAGATAAATGGGTTTTTCATGCAGAAATATGGGATTTGCTATAAAATTGGTATACCGGTTAATTATGTTAAGCAGCTTCCCTGATTACATTTGGAAGATCATTATTATGCATAAAGCGTAGAAAGGGGGCAATTGCCTCTCCCCTTAATTTACATAAATGCATTTTTCATGTAGAACTATTCGATTAGATCAAATTTGGTATACTGGTTTATTATGTTAACATAATATAGAAATGGATTGATTAGATTTGGAGGTTCATTAGTTAAGTATAAAGGGAGGAAGGGGGGTTGCCCCCCCTTAATTTAGGTAAATGCGTTTTTAATGCAAAATTATTCGATTTGCTCCAAATTTGGTATACAGGTTTATTATGTTAAGGAGCTTCCCTGATTAGGTTTGGAGGTTCACTAGTTAAGTATAAAGGGAGGAAAGGGTTGTTAGACCCCCCCCCCCCCCTTAATTTAGATAAATGGGCTTTTCTTGCAGAGTTATTGGATTTGCTCCAAATTTCGTATTCCGGTTTATTATGTTAAGGAGCTGCCTTGATTAGATTTCGAGATTTACTGGTTAAGTATAAAGGAGGGACAGGGGCTAGTGTCCCCTTAATTTAGATAAATGGGTTTTTCATACAGAATTATTCGATTTGCTTCAAATTTGATATATCAGTTTATTACGATACGCTTCCTTCATTTGATTTGGAGGTTCATTGGTTAAGTATAAAAGAGGGGAAAGGGGGGCAATTGCACCTCCCATTAATTTAGATAAATGGGTTTTCATGCAGAATTATCTAATTTAGTTTAATATTTTTTCTAGGTTCATTCTAATAAGGAGCTTTTCTGATTAGATTTGAAAGTTCATTGGATCAGCATAAAGTGAGAAATGGGGGAGCTAATACTCCCCTTTAATTTAGTGAAATGGTTTTTGACATGCAGAATTATCTGATTTGCTTCAAATTTGGTATACCAGTTTATTATGTTAAGTAGCTTCCCTGATTAGATTTGAATGTTCTTTGGTTAAGTAGAAAGGGGTGCAACGGGGACTAATCCCTTCATTTATTTTTCGAGGTGCATTATTCTTTGAAATAAGAGTATAATATACAATTAGTGTGAATAGCCTGTGAGCTCAATGACATCAGTTTAACTGGGCAATTTTCTTTTTATTAGGTTTATTAACGCATAACCCTACCCAAACCCGAAAAATAAATTACAACAGACCGTACCCCGATCCGAGCAAGACAAAATAATTTCAGTCTACATGCAACCCGACCCGAACCTGAGGGTTCCATTTGAAAAAACCCGAAATCCCGAACCAAATCTGATAACCAACAGAAATATTCCAAAGATCCATAACCGGATCCTAACAAGACAAATTAGTTTCCGTGGACACGCAACGCTACCAGAACCTAAAAATTCCATTCGAAGTCAACCTGAAACCCGTCCCGAACCAAATCTTAACCGACAAAAATATTCCAAAGAACTATAACCCGATGCAAGCCAGACAAAATAATCTCAGTCCCCCGCATCCCGACCCGAACCTGAAAGTTCTAATTGAATTCAATCCGAAACCTGGTTGTGGTCGGTTTTCGGGTTGACTTCAAATGGAACCTTCAAGTTGAAACTAAATTAGATAATTCTGCATGAAAACCCATTTATCTAAATTAAGGGGAGGGGCAATTGCCCCCCTTTCCCCCCTTTTATTCTTAACCAATGAAGCTCCAAATCAAATGAAGGAAGCCATATCGTAATAAACTGAAATATCAAATTTGAAGCAAATCGAATAATTCTGTATGAAAAACCCATTTATCTAAATTAAGTGGAGGGTCTAGCACCCCTTTCCTCCCTTTATACTTAACTAATGAACCTCCAAATCTAATCAGGGAAGCTCCTTAACATAATAAACCGGTATACGAAATTTGGAGCAGATCGAATAATTCTGCATGAAAAAACTATTTATCTAAATTAAGGGGGGGTCTAGCCCCCCTTTCCCTCCTTTATACTTAAATATGAGCTTCCAAATCTAATCAGGGAAGCTCCTTAACACAAAAAACCGTTATACCAAATTTGGAGCAAATCGAATATTTCTGCATGAAAAACCCATTTATATAAATTAAGGAGGGGGGACTAGCCCCCCCCTTTCTCCTTTATCCTTAACCAATGAACCCCAAAAACTAATGAGGAAAGCACCTCATCAGAATGAACCTATAAAATTTTTTTTTGAAGCAAATAGAATATTTCTATCAGGAGTTATCGCGTTACGTACGTACGTACGTACACACTTACATACAGAATCGGCGGGAACATAAGCTCTCAGGCTTTGATAGCCTGTGAGCAAAAAATATCACACTGATCGGATAATAAGTGGTCATTTTTCAATTAGCGTGATTCTTTCTAGGCTCTTTGCAATAAGCCTGAACAATATTAGGCTAATTGGGAAAAGGGAGATGTATTCTCCAAAGAGCCGGATTTCTCAATTAGCCTACGACATATATATTTTTATAATCTGATTAAATGAAGAGATAAAATTTTAAATTTAAATTTTGCAGTTTCCAAGAAGTTGCATAGAAAAGAGTTATCACAGGAGAAAGAGAGCGAAAAATTTTTATTTAAAAATGCAATTGTAAATCTGAAAAAGAAGTTTTTTCACCAATGAAACATTCTAAGTTCGTGATACATTGTATTATAATTAAAATCAATTCTTATGTCATAAGAAAACTTAGAACATTTTAACACCACAAATAATTCTTATATCACGTTATCTAAAATCCTCGCCTCTAGATAAGACATCTACTACAAATAAACAATTAAGTTTAAAAAAATCAAAAAACCCGACTGCGTAAAATGCGAACTAATTAATTATTTCTCATCAATGTGAAACTATTTTTTTTTTCAATTCCTACTATTAGCTCACACTCTCGCCATATATATCTTGTTCAAATTTTCAATCGTTAATAAAATACTTATTATTCATCCAATCAAGCTGAAATAAATTTTTTTTAAATTGTAGTGGATGACACTTGATGTTAATTTAGTTTTTTTTTCAAATATTGATTAATTATTTAAATTAAATTAATTAATTTTCAATAATCGAGAGAGCCCTCTTCTTAATCAAGGTATTTTAAGACCGAAAGAGACCTCTTCTTGATTAAGGCATTTTAAGCGCCACTGATGAGGAAAGAAGAATGTTAGAAAAAAAATTCTCTTATTGACCTAAGTAGGAATTGACTTAAAATATTTTTTTTATATTACTTGTTTATATTACTTACCTATTTTTTTTATTTGCTTGTATTGATGACTTCTAAGTTGTGTTTAATTGTTAGTTCCTATCTATAAACACTGTTTTGATGAGGTCTGTAGATGTCTATGATGGTTAGAGTTGCAGTAAAGCTAAAGATCTTACATACACAACTTCCAGGTTGTATAATATTTTAACGGAGCTTCGGACTGTAAAATAGTCAACGAAACATCGTCTTCATTTTGAGAGACCTATCCAGTGATATGTCACTCAATAGGGTGCGTAATTTTTTTTTGTCTCTACCGCCATTTTGTATTTTACGGCCGCCATTTTACATTTATAAAAACAAAACGTAGTCTATAACCATCGGGCTGTTAAGACGAATTCATAGAGAACTCATTCATTAAAATCCGTCCAGCCGTTGGGATGTTTCGAGGGTATAAAGAAATCCACATACACAGATACGCGTGAAACACATAACCCTTCTTTTCAGTCGGGTAAAAAAAAATTTGTTGTTTCGTTTCGCACATTAAAAAAATTATATGATCCAAATTAATATTTATAGGAGACTTCAAACTGTCAGACATTTGCCGAGCAGAAAATTGGCACGACAGCTTACGCGCAATATAACGAAATTAATTTTGCAACTAGAATGAAAATGTTGGTGCCCGATTATATTGTATATTGTAGTAATTACTCTGAACCTAAATAAATTTGATTTTAAAACACTTTTGTATTTTTAATATTTAATATTTTTATATGTTTTACATTTTTAATAATTTAATATATTATTACATTTTCTATATTTTTAAAAATTTTAATATTTTAATATATTTATAAATTTTATATTTCTAATTGTAAATTTGTGTTTAGCTAATACAAAATTCTGCAAATTTCAGCAGTACCATAACTTAAAAAAAATTCTTTAACTATAAAAAGGAAAGTTTAGGTTCAGTACAGATAAATATGAAACAAATATTTTGAAAATTTCATGATAAAATATTGAGAAGTTTTTGAGATATCCTGCACGTTATGCATAAAAACGTCATTTTGAGAAAAAATGACTTCAAAGTTTCGGAAAAGCCACTGCAGCTATTGGACGAGTATAATTCTAAAAGCTATGGCTCTTGTTCTAATGAGAATTTCGCGGAAACAAGTATATCAAAATGTTCAGAAAAAGGTAGGAGTGTAACATGTGAAAAAAAAAAATAATTCAGAAAATTTTGCAGATTTAAGAGTCCTGAGGCATCCTTAAAGCTCCGCGTAGATCACATTCCGTGACTAGAGTCATATGCAATATCTCAGGAATTTTTTTTTCCATAGGCTCTGTCGTCAGTTGTGACCTTTTTTTTTGCTTTTCAAAGGTTTGGAAGCAAAGTGTACAAAATAAGCAACAGAAATTTTTCACAGTGAAGGTGATAAATATGTGAGGGACCCTCCTCTAATATTCCTCGCATTTTCTTTGAGTGTGACAAATATCCCCGACATCAAAGAAGGCGAAAAGAGAACCGCCCTCTATCGCGTAGCTATAGGGCAAGCATAAGGTGCGAGATTACATTTAACAACAGCGTTTCTTTTGTCGGGTTTTTTGATATGCTGACTCTTCTGTAACACTGATAGAGAGGAGTGTTCCAGGCAGAAGACTCGCTAATATTTTTATAACATACCCTTTCTTTTGTATACTCTTTCTTTTCATTGGTTCGAAACCACAGAGCTTTTGGAAAAGAAAGACCAGATGAGTAATTTATGACTTTTTGCAGGTGGGGTCTGAACTCAACCTTAACTACTTCGCGACGAGCGATTTTTTTACAGAAATTTTAATCTTTTATCACCAGTTTTTTAAAACAGAATATTTTGCCTAATTTCATTAAGAAAATGACTTGATTAAATAAGGCAAAATTTACCAAAAAAAATAACTGGTAAGAATAATGAAGGAATCTGAGTACCTTATGCGGCAACTATACGTAATATGCCCAAGTATACCCCCGAGGAGTTAATAAGAGAAGCTTAAAGATGTAACCCCACTGTGCGTTTTTCATTGCGGTTCCAAAATAACAGAGCTCTACACTGTAAAAAAAAAAAAAAAAAAAAAAAAAAAAAACCTGTAAAGTTACTAAAATTTTTCTAAGAAACTGTGATTCTTAGAACTTTTTATGTTACGACAACAACAAAAATGCATGTAACATATACACTTTTGCACTGTAAATCAAAAAAATCTGTAAGGTTACTAAGAATTTTTTAGGAAACTGGGTTGCGTATAACTTTTTATGTAACTGCAACCCGGGTTACAGGTAACATTTATTAAGATTACTGTAATTTCAGTAGATTCTTTTGTAAAGCTACAGAAATCTGTATCTTTACAAAAACTAGTTTTGTAGATTTACATCATTTTTTGTACAGTGTACAGATAAAATTTTAGTAAGCATAGAGATTTCTGTCTCTTTACATCTGTAGAATTACAGATTTTTTTACAGTGTATCTCAAGCCCATAACGCCAGTCAGGTACTAAGGTAATTGCACCGGACCTTCTGAAAATGATCGATTCAGGTCATTTGAATGACTCGTCACTGTCCCGTGATTCAACATGCATCGAATTCTTTCTCTGGGGAACCTTCAAGGGCATTATTTACAAAGCTATATGAGCTGTGACTACACTGAAAAAAGAAGATCTAAAGCTACCAGTTTTTGTAAAAGCTACAGAAATCTGTTAAAAATTGTCAGCTTACTAAAATTTTATCTGTACACTGTAAAGGAAAAAATATGTAAATCTACCAAACTAATTTTTGTAAAGTTACTGAAATCTGCATGCTTACTAAAATTTCATCGGTTACCCGTGATAATTACATGATTTTTTTTGTTGCAATTACATATAAATTTCTAAGCATCTCAGTTTCCTAGAAAATTTTTAGTAACATTACAGAATGTTTTTTACCGTATAAACGTGAATCTTGAACTTGATTTTTTTCTTGTTGCAGTTACATAAAAAAGTTCTAGGCATCCCAGTTTCCTAGAAAATTTTTAGTAACCTCATAATGTTTTTTTTTTTTTTTTTTTTTTTTTTTTTTTTACAGTGTATACCACTTGTTCAATTCTTATATTTCAATGCTTTACACACTCGTGTATTCTCTCTCTGTCTTTACGACGTTTTATCCCAAACTGGTGATATTTCCGGAATTGCATTTCTATGTAAAAATAGTTGCTCTTTATGTAGTGTAGCGCTCATCGAAAATTTTACGTCGTGCGTTATAAACTTTGTCTATATATATATTTAATGCTACTTACATACATTTTCTTTATTTAAGCAATTGTTACTTCACATGAAATGAATGAAAAATGTTCTGCTAGTTGCCGAGATGCATGCGAGTAAGTTTATATAAATTATATTTAGAGTTTTAAAGAATACTTTTACTAACAAAATTTCTCATAAACTATACACTTAAAAAATTTACCCATAAAAAGTTCTTTTTTTTTTATTTCAGGGAAAACATTTATTATATGACTGCGGAAATCATTGATGATCTTTCTTCGCAGGTAAGTGTGTAAGCACATTTTATAAATGTCTGTACTAAAACTAATTTTGCATACACAGTGGTCGTACTTGAAGCACATACCTTTGTTTAATCAAGTGTCTTAAAATAAACTGAACAGTTTCTAAATTCAACAACAAACAAAGGGTGGCTGCTAGCAGCAGGTCTTTAAAATTTTGGTTTGATTTTAGGAATTTCTTTTCCATTCTTTTGTGATATAGTTCCAATGCTAGATAAAAAATCATTGGTTCCCCCCTTTCAATTTTGGCGTAATATTTTTTGTAACGTGTATACTACCGTTTTCTTAAATATAAAGCAAATATAAAAACACTTAATTCGAGATAAGGAATAATACGGAAAAATCGTCGTGCTGCTGCCTAAAAGCCTAATATCTACAAATATTCGAACTCTGCCATATGATACCTGTGATTGGGTGAATAGGGATCTATAAACAAATGTTAAAAGTTAAGCAAGGTAAAAAAAAAAATCATGCGTCCAGGACAGATTATGTAACTCTTTCCAACATATACAAAATACTGTAACAAAACTTTACAGTTTATTAGCCTGAAATATGAGGTATAAGTAAGCAATTTGAAAAATTCGTAATGCATTTGGAAACCCAATTTATGCTATTAAAATCAGGAAAAATATTCGTTTTTTATGCAAACCTGTATATGATATATGGATTTTTATGTATACTACATAGTATGCTAAAAGTTAGTTCATTGAAACGAACAGCATAGTTGAAAAAATCCATTCAGCAATTTCCATGAATAAAAGGAAAAGTATTATAAGAAATTTTGTGCAGCCCTATATCCTAAGCCCTTGATCTATAGAAATTATCCATACTAAGTAATATTTAAAAAAAAATAGTTCAATTTAAAAACGCGTACCATAACTGAAAACGATATTCCAGAAATTATTCTTCATAGGCTTCAATAGTTCAGTTTCTCTTGAAGCCAAATTCTGCAGTAAACGCCGTGTAGTTCACATCAGTGACGCACATCAGGTTGTAACGAAAGTCTCCGACCAGAGTTAATACGGTCTGTGCAAACAGTTCGCGTTGACGTGTTTGCTCATATTATGTCAAACGCTGTTTGGCATTTGAAAGAAAGGGACTGGCTTTGTAACACTGTGCTGTGAAATTTGTGAAAAAATACCGTTATTATTAAGTAAAAGGTGTCTGAAATGGAACTATCACGCTACCAGATTAGAATCATTATTTACTTCCAGTTCTGTTGCAAAAAGTCAGCTACTGAATGTCACCAAAAAAAGTGTACAGCTTTAGGTACTTGTGTTGTATCATATGTCACTGTGAAGGTTTGGCGGAATGGTGGTAATGTATAAAATTATAGTTAATTATACGCATTATAATTAGTATTATGTGATGATGATTTATCGAAAAACTTTCGTTGCAACCTAATATAAATTTTAGTATGTATAAAATAGAGTAATATCAATAAAATACACCGCGAATGATTTTCTCCACAGGCCGTAATGTAACGGAATTCTTTTGAGTGTCTCTCTAAATGAACCGTAAATGCTATACACTCCATCTTCAATACCGAGCATACCATAGTGATACTCAGTAACATCTATCAATTTCATGGCAACCGGACTATATTTACGCGAGTTAGAGCACGGACGGACGATCAGACAGACAATGGGTGGACAGACAGACAGACAGACAAACTGAATCCAAAAACACTTTTCAGCTTTGTTACAAAGTGTTAAAAATGATAAAAACTCGAGATATAGATGCCTACATTTGAAGATAAGTGCCGCTCGCATGGGAAATTTAACTCCAGAAACAGCTCGGTGATACGATTTTATCGTTGCAGAATATTACGAGTAGGGTGTATATATACGTATATACTTAAACACGCTTATATACGTCTATACCAAATTACACATATATACGTTAGAAATGGAGAGTATTAATTAAGTAACAACAAAGTATCCACTATTTACAGCATCTTTTTTTAATATTGTTATTTCAGTGTTTAAGCGCGTAGTTCAAATAGTCATAGTTTGCGCGTATTCAGTTAAACTTGTATTTTTTGCATTAATTTATTTTTGGTGATGCTTTAATTTCTTTATGAAAAATTAGTCAGGAACAAATGCTGAACTTACTTTGTTTTAAGTTCAAACGGGTTAATCTTTTGTAATTTGGCTGCACGCGTTTGAGACAAGGTTTGAAAAAAAATGAAGCTTGAAAATTATTTTAAAACTAATAAATAATCAGGAAATTATGGTGCAGTTTTCAAACAGGTTGCATTTTAAAGTACATTTGCTTTTTTATTCCACATTGTAAAAATTATAATGATACGATGACTAGAAATTAATAAATTTTCAAAATGACGAAACCGATAGGTTAGTTCGTTGCCATCGTAGATCTGACGCCAATGTTTGTCACAGACGTGTTTTTGGTTTTAACACAGGTATGACACTTTATGATAACATTTTAAAAAGTACTTTTTCTAATTTCTTATTTTAATTTTTTTAGTGCGAGAAACAATCCGACGAATACTGCAAGTAAGTATTTTTACGGATTAATTATTAGAACAATTTATGTTTTGGGTTTAATTTTATTTGATTTATTGAAATTTATTGGTATTTTAATTTCTTGTTAAGGTAAAAACGAAATTACAATAAGGCAAGAAAAAAACAAGCAGCTAGGTTTAAGGAACAATAATGAATTCTAAAATACAGCTGTAATAATGTCAGAGTAAACTGTGACCTACGAAAAGTCAACAGAGCAAAAATAAAAACAATCTATTCAAAAATTCTTTAAACATCAAGAATGACGATCAATGTTTTTTTTTTAATCAGATTAATCTAAATCCGTTAATCTAAAATTTACAGTAATTCAATTACTGTCTAAGTTGCGCTGACTAACACCTTAAATTTAATTATATTAACTCCTTTTGCTGATTTGAGAATTTTTATTGTTTAGTAGATGTTAGATTTTACGTTTTTTTTCTTTATAATGTACAACTCTTTAATATTAGATGAAAATGTGTAACATTACCTATTAAAATATACATGTAACTGTAAATATAAAACAAATTTCATACCATCTCTTTCGTACATGCCGCAAATGTTAAATTACTTCTAATGTTAATTTCTCTTACATTGTAAAAAAAAAAAAAAAAAAAAAAAAAAAAATGTTTCTTTATCCACAAAAATAAAATGTAATTAGGCGTGAAAATATACAATAACCTTTTCAGAGTTGCCCAAGAATCCTTAAAATGAATATTAAATACGTGAATTATCACTTTGCTAACTGTGATAATTCACGTATTTAATATTCAATAATTTCAAGTGTAATTTCACTGCTCTAATGTAGTTGAAAAATTAATTTTAAAAAAATCCTTAAAATGTTCTTTATCTTTAGAAATCTCGAAAAATATTATATTTTTGAGATTTTAAGAAGCGTTTATAAAAATTAAAAAAAACTTTTTCTGCGGCTGATTTTCGAAAGTAATTCCAAGTTGTTTTTTTATAGTGAAAGAAAGATATTTTACAAACCAGAATATTGGTTTTTAGGATACTACCAATTGTCAAACAAGCATTTTGAGCCGCATTACTAAATTATAAATGCATATGTAACAAAATAATATTAATTTTTCTGTTCATTTTACTGCTTTTAAATTAAAAGGTTTTTTGAAAATGAATATGTTTACTTGTAAATAGATAGCATATGAAAAACCTTTATGTCCTTGTTCAGAAAACTGAATAATACCTTATAAAAATAATCAAAAACGTTCCGAAAAATCAATGGTAGGAAAAGTAAATTGCTTTTATAAATGCTTTTTTAAATCTCAAAAAGGAATCAGCTCATGAGGTTCCCAAGTATAAAGAAGGCTTTTTGGAAGAGTGATTAAATCTAAAAAGGCGAATGTATATTTTCTTTTGTGGTTATAGTATATTTTGCTAGAATAAGGAACAATTACTTTTTTTACAGTGTAATGTCAATTTCTTTTTAATCGCTGAAAAACGAATTGCGATGCGAAAAGTTTTAAAAGCGTAATTCAAAAAATGATTGGATGAATAATATATAATTTTGTACTTGTATAATTAAAGCTAATAGAAATCGATTTCTATTAAACGTTTTATAGACTTCAATTTATAGTTTTTACGAAAATGAATTTCAAAGTATTTTTATTGATTATAAAGTAATTTTTAAAAATATGAATTGTGAACTGTGATTTTATTTAAAAAAAATAAACAGAAATTAAGTTATAGAATAATTGAATATACGAATCTAAAACTACACCATATTCCGGCAAATAATTTTTGAGTTATACTTTAATCATTAACAGCATTGCAATAAGATTAAAAGACATTTAAAATAAGGAGTTTCAGACTTTAACCCTTTGGATACGAGCGAGTATACGTGCCACTTAACCCTTAAATGCCTGATTTTTCAAAAATCATTCTAATAAAGTTTTTCGGCTTTCATTTTTTAAATAAATCATGGGAAAAATACTTTAAAAAATCATATTTTGTTTTAAGTATAGTTTACGGCTAAAAAACGGTTTGTTACTAATCGGAAATACTGGTGTTTAATTGAAAAAATAATTTCCCTTGATAAAATTCTATAATATTAAACACTCAAGAATTTTAGGAACTATAATAAGAAATAAATTTTACTTGCTCACTGAAGGTCAAAATAGGGTATTTCGCAAGCTTCCAAACAAAACAAAAAGAACAAGTAGCAACAATTGAAAATTTGCATTTGCAATCTTTATTCTTAAACGTCACAAGTGTTGCCATCTACATGTTGAAAATCAATTTAATAATATTTTCAGAATGTATTTTATTGGCAACATTAGGCATTATAGCTTCAATACTTTCTAATAGTATTTTGGAGCCTAAATTGAGTATGTTGCCGAAAAGCAACACCAGGCATTTAAAGGTTAAGGTGCTCAGAATCCTTCATTATTCCCTACATTTCTTTTACGTAAAGTTTACCGTATTAGGTCAGAGAATTTTCGCAATTCAATTACAGAAAGTTTTCTGTTAAATCGGTGGTAAAAGATTAAAAATTAAGCAAAGGGCTCTCGTCGCGAAGTGGTGAAACCTTCTTAATTCATAAATTATTTGACCGAATGACGTCCCATTCGTTATCTCAGGATGAATTTTTAACGAAATAACAAAACAAAACAAAAAACAAAAACAAATAGGCTATCAAAATTGTTCGCAATGGAAATTTTAGAGTTTCGTACAATTTCGGCAAGAATACATTCCTTAAGGGAACTCTTCACTCACTGAAAAACACCCGCTCGCTAATGCTAAACCTATGGGCAGGTTGTTTTCGAATTTCCTGTTTAAATTTGAATATTTTTAAATATTTTTTCTTTGCATAGGATAGCCGAGGTCGATCTCTAATAAATGTTAATTTGTACTTTTTGAATTTTAGTTGCAGATTTTTTAATAAAGGTACCTTCACCTTCGAAACCGTTTCTGAAAGAGAAATTCGAAAACAACCTGCCATTAGATTTAGCATTGGCGACCGGATGTTTTCAAGTGAGTGAAAAGTCACTTTATTTTTTAACATAAATTGAAAGAAGACATTATTTCCAGTCGAAGGTTATTTTCTTTTTTTTCTGTTATAATTTGTGATTAAAATGTATAGGGTGTTCCCGTTTTTTTAATTGTACAATTCTTTATTCAGTCAATACAGGATACTTCACTGCAAGTTGAACTCAGAATTTAGTTTATAGGATTAGTAATTATGGAGTTACTTTAGCTGCATTTTCAAAAGACTCACTTTGTCTTGTAGGAAATGTGATGACCCTCTATAACTACGTGTCTGAGTCAAACAGTTATGTCATCTTAGTGATCAGAGCCGTTCGTTAGGCATGCAGGATGGCTGCACGACACCTCGCGTATAGAAAGGCCTTGTGCCAGATTTTTTTAAAATACCAAAAATATTTAAATATTCAAAGTTCGCGTATAAATGTTTAAATAACTAGTGTTCGTTTCAGAAATTCTTTCTGTTTTGTTTAAGACATTTTACTTCTTTCATTTTGAGTGTGTATTGTCTGATTTATTTGCTAAATTTAACACCGAAAAAGGAAGTTTATTCGGTTTTTATCTCAGCATATGATATAGCCTATTTAAATGCTAATTTGTACCAGATATTTACCCAGAATACAATCTAATTAGTTCATGCCACTATACAGAAGTGAATCAAGATTATAACTAATATTAGGCATTCGTGAAACATTCGTTATCTTGAAATTTCCATATAAATTATTTAGAAGTCGATGCTGTTGATGAAGTTGGATAAGTGGCGGCTATAACACATTTCTTTAAAAGCTATTTTTACGCAATGCGGCCTACTTTTTGGTTTAATCAAGTTCTCCTTCTTATTATAAGCATATTCCTATTATTGTACATACACATTCATACAGTGAACCAAAAAAAAGTTGGACAACAGCTTCTATTGATTTCATAGTTTAATTAATTTGATCTATGTTGTTCTTTAAAAGTAAAAGTTTATTTAAAATAATAACAATATTAAGATGATTTACACAGTTTTATTTTACTTTAATAAAACTTATATCTAAATTATAAATTAATAAAACGTGGTGATAATATAACATTCAGCACCAAATAAACACTTGGACACTTACACAATGTTCCAAAAAAACATTTTTAAATTTAAAACAAAACCATCTAATATTTCGGTGATGTCTTTTTGCTGCTATTACAGCTTGTAGCCTCTTATTCATCGAAAGGGCCAGTTTTTTGGTTAAATCTGATGGTACATTTTGCCATATATTGAGAATAGCAGTTTTTAGCTCATTTTTATTCTTAATCTCCTTTTCTAGTAATTGTTTCTCCATATAAGCCCAAAAAAGTTCTATAGGATTTAGATCCGGACTTTGGGGAGGATGGGGTAGCACCTTTTTTCACTTTGTATAATAACCTTTCCTGTACCGAGTGCTATGCTTAGGATCATTGTCATAGACAAAATAATAATTTCCATTTAAATTTAATTTTGAAGCTGTTTCTGGTAAATTTTCTTTTAGAATATTCAAATGCATCATTTTGTTCATTGTACCTTGAATGAACACTAGATTTCCAACACCACTAGCTCCCATTTAACCCCATACCATAACCCATCCGCTGCTATGTTTTACAGATGCTTTTATATTTGCTGATTTTAGCGCTGTTCCTTCCCTTCGCCGTACAAAACGCCGACCATCAGATCAAAGCAAATTAAATTTCGTCTCATTTGTAAAAATAACAGACTTCCAGAATTATCGTGGCTTTCCAACATATTGTTTAGCATATTCAAGACGTTTTCTTACATTTCAGAGAGATAAATATGGCTTTTTTCGTGGTGTGTATGCTCTATAGTCTTTGGAATGTAAAATATTTCTTACAGTCTGTGGATGCACATTCACTATAGATGCCTCCTTCAACTCTCTGACTATCTTTACAGCAGAAATTTTAGGATTCTCTATCACAAATATCACAATCTGTCTTTCTGTTTGAGACGAGGGAATCTTTTTGGCCCTACCACTTCCACTAGGTCTTCGCAAAAATCTGTACTTTTTATATGTATTTATTATGTTCTGCACTGTTGAATGTGGATTTTTCAATGTTTCTGCAATATATCGTATACTTTTCTGCTCTTTCCATAGTTTAACAATTAAGTTTTTCATATCAACAGAAGTTTGCTTTTTTTCCATTTTTGAGAATTTTTAATCAAGCAAAAGGAAATTTCAGCACGTTTCAGTCTCATAGCTTTGACTTATACTCGTGCCAGAAATCAACACCCTCTTAAAAATTTGCATAATGTCAATCCAAAGTAAAAGTGAAATAAGTGTGCAAGTTTTATTTTGGCAGTGACAAAAGTAGAATTTATTTTTTAAATTATTTAAAAATATAATACAACATTTTATTAAGATTAAATAAAATTATTTCAATCTTTGAATAAATTATCTTTTTCTTTAATATTGTTAGATTACGATATCACAATTGGTTAAAACAATATTAAGTAGCAAAATCGAGTCTCGTTCCTGTCCAACATCTTTTGGTTCACTGTACGTCATTCAAGGGGATTTTTCCTAAAATAATTGCGTTATAGTTAGTGGAGAAAGGAAGGGAGTATTATAAAAATGTTTGTAATGAGACGGCTTCTCATAATTTGATGCACCGGGCCTCGCTTTCTCTAAGGATCTCTAAGGTTATATTAAATTTTTAAATAATTTGAAAATAAATTGCGCGTTTTTCACTGCCAAAACAAAACTTGGACACTTATTTCACTTTCACTTTGGAATGACATTATGCAAATATTTAAGAGGGTGTTGATTTCTGACGCGAGTGTAAGTAATAGGTTAGTATCATTGGTAGCTATATTAAAAATAGAGTATCTAGATCAGTGTCGTTTAAATGAGTCAAATGCCCAATTTTACCCTAAAATCATCTCAATTCACAAATGCAATATAAGTTGGTTGAAAACCTCTTTATATTACATATCTATTTAGATAGCCTGTATATATGAATGTATGAAATATTATTTACATTTTCTTTGTCTGTTTTAGAAACAAGCATATGGGTATTAAAGTGAGTTTTAGTCGGATGATAATTCAAAAGTACAAGAATGCACCGAAATTCCAGGTAAAGTTATACATGATACATCTAGTGAATAGATGTGTTTTATATTACTTAATCATTCACGCTTAACCTAACTAATGATGCCTCAAACTGTTTTTGAAATGACCGATCATGTCAGTTCGTATAGTCTGTAATCTATGATTTAACAAAAATTCTTAACACTGCATTTTAGATTTTTATTCTATTATAATATAAAGACTTAAAAAAAAAGGTTGTGTTTATTTTACACTAGAACCGTGCAAAATCGCAGTATCAATTATTACCAATTTCCCGTAACAACAGATATATAATTTCTACGTAGAAATAATAAAAAGTTTATCAAATAAATTTGTTGGCTAAAAACGTGTTTATTTTTGTTCAAAATTATACAGTGTTACAGAAAATACTGAATTGTTACTAAATACGTAAAAAGTACAGTACTGTTAGACAAACAAAAATAGATTTTTTAAATACAAAATTAATTTTAGAAGATTTTTAATTTTATTTGTTTTGAAAAAACTTTTGTCTTGAAAAACTGTGTTTTAATCAGACAAAAATAATGGCATAATTACAGACTAGCTTCAATTACGAGTTAGCTAGTATCGTTAGCGGAAATGCTGAACTTCCTTTTATTTTATAGGAAAAGAGTCAGATAAGGTAACGGCATTTCACACAAAAATCGTAAGTAAAATCCCGATAAATCATAGATAAACTATTTCTTTTGATATTTCTTTGGTTTCTTTCTAAAAATATTCCTTAATTATTTTCCTAATTTTTATTTAATTAGCTTTCTCAATCTTGCTAATTTCGGATTGGCCAACGCTCTCAGTTGTGCTAATTTCGGATTGGCAGAGAGTGTCATCACCTTATGTCTATAGAAATGAGCAAGATCCAGGTTCGCCATTAAAATTGAACACGATAGCTAAATTAGTCAGCAATTAAGCAACTAATTTATTTTGCTTATAACGCGGTTTTAAATTTCAGTATACTTGTATTTACCTGTAAGCAATAGAACATATTTAAGGGTACAAATGTTATAAAGTGTTTATATAATAATCGGAGTTAAATTTGTGAAAATAATTTTAAAGCATCTAATTTTTCTGTCATTTCAGAGCGTGGAACTTTTCAGCTACATTGGCGGCTACATGGGCATGTGGTTGGGGATATCACTCGTATCCCTCTTTGATTTTGTTGAAATGATATACGATGTCCTTGCTTACGCATTCATCAAACTGAAGAAAAAGCAGAAGAAGACCAGACGAGTTGATTCATTTGAACATCGAATTATCTTTAATACTATGTATGATTAGTCAACATGAACAATCGTCCAGAAAAAAGTGAGAACACCCCTTTCATTTTAATTTTTAAATTTTCACAGAAATCCATACTCACAATAAATATTTTTTTAGAAAATGTATATAGAAAACATCTATATTTCAAATTACTTTTCGAAGAAAAGATGAATTGTAATTTTTTTGTTAATCAAAAATTGTTTTCTAAAAGCTTGAAATGTGGGAATTCAAAATTCAAGCTTATTATGCCACGTGTATTTTGAGCTATGCTTTAAAAACTACCTGTGTTGCAATCGTGTTTTGGAACGATTACAAATAACAAAACATGAATTGTAAATTTGTTTAAATCAAAAATGGATTTCTAGAATCTTAAAATGTGGGAATTCAAAATTCAAGCTTTTTCCGCCACGTAGATTTCGGGTTACGCTAAAAAAACTACCTGTGTTGTAATTGTGTTTTGGAACGATTACAAATAACATTAGGAGTTACATACTTTAACCTTTATAAATAGTAAACTACTTGACCACATGACTTCCCGTTTGGTAACTTAAAGTAAGATTTAACCAAAAAGTCAAACATGATTTCAAAAATTAGATCATCATACTGAAAATCAGAGTTTGGTACAATATCGGTATGAAGACGATTCATGGTGTGCCGAAACGACGAATTTTTACGACACAGGTTGAAATTGAATGTATTTTCCCACGCTTTCTTAACTTTGTAAATTTATTCTATAATTCCCACAGCATGAGAAAATATGTAAGTTTTTTTTTTACGTTCCATTTAGCCCCGTTTCTAAAAGGAAATGTATTTAAAAAATCGCGAAAACGTTTTCAAACCAAAAGGAGTAACGGTTGAAGAAAAATTGTTACGTATAAATCCAATTTTTTATATTGTTGTAAATTACTTTTTTTTTCGTCTTGTAAGCAGTATTTTGAATGTAATTTTTTTTTTTACTGATTGTGTTTTGATATCCACGTATGGTTTTGAAATTTTCAATATTTTTCTCCTGTAAAGTCAAGATCCCGTCATATCGACCTAAATCATTGATACATACCTCTTCTGTAGCATTTGAAGGGTTAGAAACGTTGGAATTATCGTCGTCCAGGAGTGATTTTGGCAGTTAGTGTTGTTCAATTGAATGAAAGCGTGCGTAAAATGAACTGTTCTGCACAAACAATATTAAAAAATCTTTTAACATAAAAAAAAAGAAATTGCAAGAAGTATTATACTTGCATATTTTGGTATTTTCAGCGGCACCAATCGATTCTATTCGAAAAAAAATACAAAACAAGGGATATTAAAACATAAGTTTGGACTTTTACATATCAAATGCAGTCATTGTCGTCCAAAAGATGCTACTTCGTCACAGTATATGATTCCATGTTTAACTCTTTCAAGGGCGAATAATTGTGTTTATGTAATGTTGAATTCACACCGGAATTATTGGAATATTTTATTTCAAAATAAGGCAAAGCGATTTTACAGCTGGTTACCACCAGGCATAGAAAAGTAAAATTCAACTACAAGATTCTTGTGCAAGTGATGAATAAAATTTGGTGGGATATAATATATACCACCGACCTTCAAGGGGTTATTAAAACATAAATTGACGTAATTTCGAATTGAATGGCTGTTTTGGTTTATTTATGTAACAATTTGGTAATTAAAAGGAATGTGGTGTTCTCTCTCTATTGTAACGGATTGTACCAAGAGCAAATTGATAATGAATAAAACTTTCAATATTTAGCTATATCGGAATTAATCCCCCAGCCGTGGGCGACTTTTTCTCTGTGTTACTTTTTTAAAATTAAGATTGTTTGATTCCCACCACTTTTTGAAGTAGAAATAGTCACTTTATTTAATTACAGATTAAATAATGCGAGAATAAGTCGAATTATACTCTTTTAAAAAAGTGGTGGGAATCAAGAAATCTGAATGTTAAAAACGTAGCCCACTGGAACGCGAAAATAGTGTTTTCCGCGGCTGGAGGGTTAAGATGCAATAACCTCATAACTCAAAAATGGATATTTTTAGTTTGAAATATTCTATAGAAGAATCAAGAACAGTAAACTCTATATCATGTTTCTTACTCCGTATGTCGTTATGAAATGATATCTCCTAATATGAGTCATTGAAATCACTCTTAATTCAGTATTCATAGCTTCAATTTCAAACTACATTGTGGTAATTATTAACTCAACTAATATTTTAAGAAATATATTATTTTCTGTAAGATAATTACGAGCAAAATTAACCTTTCTTAGAATCATAATGCAGAAGAAAGTTAAAGTAAATCATAGATATATTCTTATGTTTTTTAAAATATTATGTATCTTTATCGGTTATAAAAAAATCTTTGTATATTCAATCATAGATATATTCTTATGTTTTTTAAAATATTATGTATCTTTATCGGTTATAAAAAATCTTTGTATATTCAATCACGTATTCGCCTATCTATATTATAAGGTCAAACGTGCCCGCGTGTAACGCTGTCATCATTTGTGCGGTGGGAACAGCAGACGATTAAATTTTCTACATACAGTAAAACATCTCTAAAGCGACCACGCTCCATTCCAATAAATATTGGTCGCTCCGAGAGGTGGTCTCTTAATGGAGGTCATGTTAAATCTAGATTTTAATTGTTGAAAAAAGGTAGCAATTAATGTTACTAAAATTTATTTTTCACATTAGGAAAAAATATAAAAATTTAAGTATCAAAACAAAAGTTAGTTACATAATTTAATTACTGCAGAGTTTAAAAAATGAATACATTAACGTTTGCTTTGATTTTACGGTTTTATCTTTTAAAACTTTTATTTCCCAATCCTTTAGAAGTTCAGTAAATAAATACAATTTTTTTTTTTTTTGGAAGGGAACAAATTATGACGATTTCATTAATTTATCTATTTCTCTGAGAATTTCCCGACAGAATAGGGCAGGGCAATTTATTGACCGTCATTCTTAATTTATCATCAGAGTTAAATTCGTTGCCTAAAAAGTCACAAAGGGGTTTAAACACTTAAAAGTTAGCGGGATAAAAAAAAAATATATATATCTAAACTTAGTTTAGAAGTTTGATAATAAAGCGCTCACCGGATTTATTTTGCTAATAAAACCTTCTTCAAGAGACCAGGAGAAAACGGAATTTTCTTCAAAGAAATTGTCGCTCATAGAGGGAGCTGTGTTGGGAAGGTCTCTTAACGGGAGTAAAATTAGTATTGAGCCTATGGGAATAAATTTCGTTCCATGAAAAAATGGTCGTTGAGGGAAGTGGTCGCTTAATGGAGGTTGTCGTACACGGAGGTTTCACTGTATTTATATAATATTAAATATATATATTTTTTATTATCTATCTCTAATATTTATTAATTTTTATTGTAATTTTTAAAAACTTCTAAATACCGCACATTTTCAATTTTGACATCGTCGAATAGGGAAAAAATGTTATTTTCAAATGAAATTTGTTTGAAAACTATATCCCAATTTGTTTGATAACTGTATCGCACTCCCTTTACGCATCCTAACCGTGTTTTTCAGTCCCGTAATCTTTGAATTCTAGGGATGATTTATCACAAAATTCATATTAAAGTTATTTTTTTTGCAGTGCATAAGACAAATAAATATATAAGGTAATCATAAACAAATTCTCATACAAACACTTTTCATAGTTATTATTTTATGAGTCATCAAACATACATGAAGAATTCTACAGGACACTTAAAGAGTTAAGCAATTTTTGTTGTTTTTAAAATAATTTTCAATCAAGATTTTTTTTTCAAATCTATCTACATCGCGTGCAGCAGATTACGAAAGATATATCTGTTAGCACTTTAATTAATATAAATAGCTCATCTTTTGTTTCCAGCTTATATTCCATAATGACTTTAAAACATTCATCAACCAATAAATAAAACAATAAAATATAAAGAAAGTACAAATATAAGACATGAAATCGAAGTTTGCGCTTAAACCACCGAAATGAACAGAATTAAAGAGGCTGATTGTTGATAAGGATTTTAAGGTATCAGAACACATTTAAAACGTCATTTTCGATCAAAATATCGATTTTTCATTTTTAAAATAGTATTAAAATTGAATTTTTTATCTATCGAAATTTGCTTAAATTTTGTCTGTATCTAAAATAGAACTCGAGTTACAACCGTTTAAAGTTACAGCTATTACAGCTTTTGAATTGTGTTTAAAAGTTATTTTTAGCGTTTTCTCAAACTGAAGTTTTTCAGATTTTTATTATACGCAAAACATCCTAAAACAAAAAGTTATGCATGAAATGCCTCGAAATTTTCTGTACTTCTATTGCAAATGTCTTTTAAAGGAACAGACTACACTCATGACAATATATTAAATAGTTTTATATATAAACTGGTATAAATGGCAAACTTGAGACAAATTTTGCGAATTTGTCATTACATTAGTACTTTAACTACCATATCATTTGAGGTAGAGATACGATTATAATGTGTGTAGTCTAAGTCCTAGAGAAAGTTATTCGGTTTCTTATGCAATTTACAAAATGGCAATACATTGTTTAATTTTTGAGTTATCACATTTTGCGGAAATGTCAATTTTTGACTTAATTTTAACAATTTTTCTCTTAAAAAATTATTTCTGGGTAAATGCTAAAATTTTTATGTTTTTTCAAAGTTTTTAAGTAAATTTCGTTATAAAAAATGGATAACAAGAGAAAATTACAAAACTTTCAAAAAATCCTTTCCGAAGGTACCTTAAGCGAACCTTAAGCGAATTCTTCGGCTGTTAACTTTTTGCGCGAGGCCAATACCACATAATAGTTTTTAATAAATGACAAAATTGTATTTGAACGCATAATTGTTACTTTTCATATAAATATGATTTTTGGTGCTCTTAGTGGGCATTATAAAACGATTATTAAATGAAAAAAAAATGTAGAGTTATAAAAAAAAAAAAAAAAAAAAAAAAAAAAAATTCACCTACATTCTGTAACAGGGAAGCCCAGATTTATCCCTTCTCTATCTAATTCCTGAATTCCTATATTCATAACTTAACAAAAATAAAAATAAAATGAAAAGTACCCTAAATAAACTGATGGCATTGAGCTCACAGGCTATTCACACTAATTGTATATTATACTAAATGTGTAGTATACTAATTGTATATTATTACTTATCTCAAAGAATAATGCATCTCAAAAAATAAAGAAATGGACAAAAAAAAAAAAAAAAAAAAAAAAAAAACATATTTAGCTACATCCCCCATCCCCCCCCCTTTATATTGAACTAATGATCTTCCAAATCTAATCAGGGAAGCGCCTTATCAGAATAAAAAGGTGTACCGAATTTGAAGCAAATCCGATAATTCTGCATGAAAAACCCATTTATCTAAATTGGGGATTAGTCCCCCGTTTTCTCAATTTATACGTAACCAATGAACCTACAAATCTAAGTAAAAAAGCGCCTTATCAGAATAAACCGGTATACCAAATTTGAAGCAAATTAGATAATATTGCATTAAAAACACATTTATCTGAATTAAGAGTGATTAGCCACAGTTCTCCCCATTTATACTTAACCAATGAACACTAAAACTAATCAGGGAAACACCTTATCAGTATGAACTTATTTACAAAATTTGAAGTAAATCGGTTATTTCTGTATGTAGGTACGTACAGAACATGCGGGCTCATTAGCTCTCAGGTTTTGATAGCCTGTGTGGTAAAAAATAGTGTCTAAACCTCGTATTTCATATAAACGAGTAAATCAATGAGTTATTTAAATTGAAGTAGTATATGATACTTGAAAATCGCATATAAACCATTGTAAAATCTAGATTATTTTCGTAGATTCAAGTTCTTAAAGTAAGAAGCAATTTTTTGTCTGTCTTGAAAAATGCATCTTTTTGAGATATAAAGGTTATTGCATCTTGAATATTTAGTAATATATGATTATATAAAGTTGCATTAAATTTACAATATTACATACTAGCCCTATGTAATACATAGTATGCTTATAAATTTAAAAAATAAAAAAATCTTTTTAGACAGCTGTTTATTTCGAAAATATTACATACATTGCATACAATAATAGAACATACATACAATATATACAATACATACATACATACAATATATAAAATACATACATACATACAATAATACATACCTTTTCTAAGAATTAACAAGAAGAACACAAAACAATGGTTTTTTTTTTCTTCCAAAGCACAGTAAAACATAAACAATTCAAATATATTACAATGAACAAGTTACAATGATTATCATACAGTAAAATCTGGATCTTAAATTAGACATAGATTTGATCTAGATTTTAAGTTTTATAGATTTTATTTTAACTCAAGTTATTTGCATTAAAAAGTAACTTTCATAGTAGCATAAACCTATATTTCACAATGTACAAAATCCGTAAACTCTAAATGACTTTATTCTAATACGAAAATTACTCTTTTTTTCAGACTAGCTAGAGATCAGCACTATCACATAATTATCGATATTTTTGTCATTTTCCCTACATTTTAATTCACTTCATATCCATTTTCAGGTTGTCTGACCTTTTTCCTTTAAGTGTTACGTACTGTATTCCAAACCGTATATACATTTAAACAATTATAAAAAAATCATCATGATTTAACTACCAAATATGTATGGTAATATACATTTATATTAAGTCTGTATTATGCACTTCATTCCTAATTTTAATTTCTTCTTTATGGATTAGTTTTTATTTTTAAAAACTTTTGATTCAACTAAACATAACAAATAGGGTAGGGGAGTACACAGTGAGACATGGTACACAGTGAGACAGCAGCCACTTTGACATATAGTTGTAACTTTTTCTTCAAGCTGGCACACACACATAACGATCTCATCTTATGCAACACGTGGATGTAGTTTCGGCACTTCAGTTACTCGTCTGACAAAATAGAAAATAATTCCATATTTTATAGTGGTTAAAGTTACATAAACGTCTACTTTAGAGTTTATTTCCTTCAATATGACATATATTTACTCAACCAAAGCTAACTATATCTAATAATAGACTATTTTGCAAAACGACATAAACTTTTTCAAGCGATGAAACTGATGTAACAGATGTGGCATCCATTTTGTATCACGTAACGAAAGTACGCAGTGAGATACACAGTTCTGGTACATAGTGAGGCGTGTCTTATTGTGTACCTACTATGTGGTTCTGATGTTATAAAAGTTATTTATTAATAAAAGAAAGTTTCTTTCTCTCTCTCTATTTCTCTGTGTGTGTGTGTGGGTGTGCGATGGCTAGGGAAATCTACTAAACGTAAGCGGCTGAAAATTTGCATGAAGGCAGCCCAAGGTCTGCCATTGTCCACCCGAGTCTCATATTTTTAATATTTTGAAAATCTAGAAATATTAATTAGAAATCATAAACAGCAGAAAATTATTGATAGAGTGTAAAAAGGTATGATTTATGAAAATATATACATTGTCTCACTGTGTACTACTTGTGGTACACAGTGAGACAATTTTCGATACTCCATTATGCTGCTTCTGTGCTATTATAAATAACTTTTTTAAAACCATTTATACATTAATGTATAGCGCATTTGTGTAGCTTAAAGATGTAGATTTTTTTTTCAAAAGAATAAAAATCGTCGCCATTATTTAAGTAATAATAATTTTCGTCTCACTGTGTACTACCCTCCCCTACTTATCTTAATTGAGAAAATGCTCATAAATGGAGTGTCCTGTAATTTATAATTGCAATTGAGGACCCCAGAAGCAAAGGGGTATAAGTGACAGAATTGACAAAACTGAGCTAATTGCACAGGCTATCTGGAAATAAGGGTATTTGTTTGGAGAGAAATAAATATAAGTGATTTTCTAATTATGCGCTGCGTTCAAGAGGTCAACTACTTAAGCTCTTTAAACTACTTAATTACTTAACTCTTTAATCTCTACTTAAATTTTATGAAATATTATACCCCACTTTTATTTCACAGTTATTGAAATAAGAATTCAAAGACCGCTGTGAAGTAAGCAACAGTTTCTAATTTTATTTCAGTCAATTACTATTGATGTTCCAACTTGGAACTCAATTTACTCCAAATCTAAATTTTGTCGCTTGTATCCCTTGGCTTCTGGGGTCCTCAATTACTTTTGAACAAGCACAAAAATATGTACTTTTCCGCTAAAAACTTAAAACTATTACAAATGGGACAAAATATACTCCTAAAGTTATAAGCGATGTTGAATAAACAAGATAATAGACTATTATATACATTCTGTGTAAAAAGTAACTTGAATTTATCTTTTGAAAGATTCCCGTAAAAGATATCATGACATTTTTTTTCTGTTAACGGGTACCACTGTACTAATTTATAAAGCGGATTTTGAGCGCTATTTCCGACTTAGTGTGTAGACTGCAGCTGTTGTTTTAGTCATTGCTTTTGAGTGCTCTGAAATTGTTTACAATTGAAAAAATCGATGAATAAAGACTTTGCTTAATTATTGGGCTTCGGATGAAATTTCGTGTACCGAACATTTTAAAAATCCCAAAAATTTCGTGTGAATTTTGCACCCCGATAATGAGCCATCGAACAAAGTTATCGTTGTGCATGTGTTTTTCGCCAAAAATGCAGCGAATATCATCGACCAAGCATCGTACTCGCCTGATATGGCACCGTGTGACCTTTCTTTTGTTCCCGAAGCAAAAAGTATCATTTCTAGGAAAGCGTTTTGAATCAATTGAGATCATATAATGCAATTCTCAGAGGGAGTTGGACACAAGTAAGCCTACTAAAATGTATGAAGATTGGGTCAAGCGGAGTATAGCTGTATTGGACACTACTTTGAAGACGACAAATTAAATTTTGTCAATAAATAATTTTTTTTTGTTTTTTTTTTAACAATTCCGTGAACTTTTTACTCAAGGAGTACAATAAGCGATGTTTAGTAAGCAAGATTATAAACTATCATATATTATATGTTAACAAACAGTAAAATCTCCCTAAATCGACCGTGTTCCGTTTCAATAAAAATTGGCCTCTCCGAGAGGTGGTCTGTTAATGGAGGTCATGTTTAAATCTAGATTTTAATTGTTGAAAAAATGTAACAATTAATTTTAGTAAAATTTATTTTTCACATTAGGAAAAAAAAATTAAGTATCAAAACAAAAGTTAATTGCATAAGTTAATCACTGCAGAGTTTAAAAAATGAATACATTGACGTTAGATTTGATTTTACAGTTTTATCTTTTATAACTTTTATTTCCCAGTCCTTTCGAAGTTCAGTAAATAAATGCAATTTTTTTCGGACGGGAACAAATAATGATGATTTCATTAACTTATTTATTTCTTTGAGAGTTCACTGACAGAACGGGGCAGGGGGGGGGGAGTATTTTATTTTTCTAATAAACCTTCTTCAAGCGACCAGGATAAAACGGAATTTTCATCAAAGCAATTGGTCGCTCATGGAGGGAGTTCATCTGGTAAGGTCTCTGAATGGAGGTAAAATTAGTATTGAGACTATGGAAATAAATTTCGTTCCATGAAAAAATGGTCGTTCAGGGAGGTGTCGCTTAATGGAGGTGGCCGCTCAGGGAGGTTCCACTGTAACTATGAGATAATTTTTTTGATATCTTGCGATTTAAAGGAAAATTAAAATTCTTCCATTTTCAACATGATCAATTTTGAACATTTAATGTTTCTTTTTAAATATTCTTTTTCAAAAACATCTTCAAATATTTTAAAAAGAAGTTTTCGCAAAACGGAAAGAGTTTAAATTTTCATAAATCACAGTTACTGAAAAAAAAATACATTTTTTTCCTCAAGAGAATTTATGAAAATATGCATTTTTTAAAAAATTGAAATCTGCGTTAGAATTTCTTTCCTAAAAGAATTCATCATAATGGTAAAGGATTCCGAAAAAATAGCATGATGCTTCGTAAAGAGTTCATATTACTTTAAAAATTTAATGTAAAATTCCATGTAAGAAAATATGGTTTTTGTAGATTTTAAAAGTAATTTTCATTTTTATTGGACAAAAGTGGTATTCTGTTACATTTTAAAAAATAACAAAACAGGCATAAAAAAATTCTCTAGCTATGTATTTTAATAAGAAATTTTATTAAATTAAATTTATACCTTGGCAACTTAATATTTCAAGACTTATTTTACTGACTTATTTTTCGACATAGTTTCCGACATTGTCCAAGCATTTGTTAAGCCTGACTACAAGCTTTTGTATCCCATAGACATAGAACTTTACCGAGTGTTGTCGAAAATACATTTCAACATCGATTTTGATCTTATCATCGCCTTGCAAAATGTTTCTTCAGGTTTAAAAATAAGTGGAAGTCGCTGTGTGCATGGTCCGAGATCACAGATGACTTACTTGACCAGAGTTCTTCGTCAACATTGGTCCTATTCCAAAGAAAGCACGCACCATTTCGCTACATTTTGTCGGTCCATATTGCTCTCATAGAATAAACAATTTCTTTGCAAATATCTGCTGGACGCTCACTTTTTGCATGCAGAAGACGCGTGACTTCACATTTGGAGTTCCAATTGACGCAGCCATTATGAACACATACTAGACGAAACAGACTGACCGTACAAATAAAATGACCGCGAGGGAAGGATAAAATGTTTAAGGGGTCTCAGGACTCTTAAAATTGGAAAAAATGAAAAAAAGGACCATTTTTAACATTTAATATCTTGAAATATATTTGATATTAAGACACAATTTTAAATGGGAATGAAAGATACAAGTATGTTCTTTCATTTCAAATATTTGAAAAATTGCAAGATGCAGAATTAGCATTTACAGGGGGGCTCAAAATTGTCAAACATTTCACGAGCAGAAAATCGGCATAACGGCTTATGCGCACGATTACAAAATAAATTTTGCACCTAGAATGGAAATTTCAGTTTCTAGTTATACCTCAGATTATAATAATTACACTGAACCTAAATAAATTTGTATTTAAAGCATTTTGATATTTTTAATACAAAGTTGTATTTAGCTAATGCAAAATTTAGAAAATTTCAACAATATAAACCCTTAAAAAAATATTTTAATTTCACAATAAAAAGGAAATTTTAGGTTCAGTTTATGCAGACTAACACGAAACATATGTTTTGAGAATTTTATGAAAAAATATTCAGAAGTTTTTGAGATATCGTGCGCGTTATGTCGAAAAATGTCATTTGGAGAAAAATGACTTCGAAGTTTTGGAAACACGGCGTAAGCTATTGAGCGAGTATAATTCTAAATACCATAACTTCTGTTCTAATGGGAATTTCAAGATACCAATTATATCAAAATGTTCAGAAAACATAGAAGTTTAACATCTAAAAAAATTAAAATTTCGAAATTTTTAGAGTCCTGAGACCCCTTAAGGTTACAATATGAGGGGTTCAAAACCGTAGACGAGCAAGTCCATTTAAAAAATAAATGATATAGTCCATTTAGAAGGTGCATGAAATCAGTTTTATGCACTCCATCAGTGAATCGATTTTATTTTTATCAGGTTGTAACGAAAGTTTACCGCCACAGCTAATACGGCCTGTGCAAACAGTTCGCGTTGACATGTTTGCTCATATTATGTCAAACGCTGTTTGGCATTTGAAAGAAAGGGACTGGCTTTGTAACACTGTGCTGTGAAATTTGTGAAAAAATACCGTTATTATTAAGTAAAAGGTGTCTGAAATAGAGCTATTGCGCAACCAGATTAGAACCATCATTTACTTCTAGTTCTGTTGCAAAAAATCAGCTACAGAATGTCACTGAAAAAAGTGTACAGCTTTAGGTACTAGTGTTGTATCATATGACACTGTAAAGGTTTGGCGGAATGGTGGTTATATGTAAAATTACATTTAATTATATATATTATAATTAGTATTAATAATGGTGATTTGGCGGAATCTTTCGTTACAACCTAATACATACTGTCTCATATATGTCATCTGTTTACAGCCTTGGTATACTGTGGGAGACGATAAAACAGATTGTATGCACTTCTAAATGGGGTATCTGATTTTTTTTTTTCAAAATGGATTTGGTCTACTTGCTTGCGATCCCTTATATGTGCTCATTAAAACTTATTCTTTTTTGCTGTCTGAGGTGTATCTTTACTTTTCAAAAACGCCTCGTGTTATAAATGTAAAAAAAATCTAGCTTTAAAAGTTATAAGTGATGGGACATGGAATCACACACATAACTACACGGGATCATAAACAGTTAATCATTTTTATATTAACATAATAATAAGATGTGTTTAGTTTTGATAGCTCGCGATTTAAAAAAGAATATAATCATTCCCAAGTCAAAAAATACATTTTTTAAAATTTACTGTTTCTATACAAATATACTCTTTCAAAAATATCCCCAAATATTTTGAAAAAAAGGTTTTCGCAAAAGTGAAAGAGTTTAAATTCTCTAAAATCACAATTTCTTAGAAATTTACATTTTATTTCATCAAGATAATCCATGAAAATATGCATTGTTATTTTTTTTTCATTCTGCATTGGGATTTCTTATCTAAAAGACTTCATAATAATAGGAAAAGATTCCAAAAAATTGTATGATATTTTGTAAAGAATATATATTACTTTTAAAATTCAAAGTAAAGTCCGATGTATGAAAATAAGGAATTTCGTTGCTTTTAAATAAAATTTCCCATTTCTTGAAGAAAATCCAATTCTGGTCCTTTTCAAATATAAAACAGGTATATAATAAACCATCAATTTATATATATTAAGAGTTTTTATTAAATTGAATGTACACATGGGAAAATATAAATCAGCCACCTATTGCCTGTGTCACAGCTTTAACTTGTAAATTAAATATATATATATATATATACAGTCGAGTCTATATAACGAAATCCATTGTTCCAGTAAAAAATTCGTTATATGGAGAAATTCGTTATATAGAGAATGAGTAAAAATTCCTATTTAATGTGTAAATTGAACAAAAATTATTTTTGAGGTGTGTAATTAAGAATTTGAAATGTTTAACTATAAATATTAACTTAATATTGTATTTCTTAATTATTTAAACAGTTTCAAAAAAGAGAGCAGACATGTATTTGAAAGCATAATAAAAATCACATAAGAAAAACTTACATTAATTTTAGACGAAGAAATCTGTAATTTTTCGCTGTTTTGATTTCAAAATTGTTATACTCTCTAAAAAATGTTCACACTTTAGCAAGGAATGAAAAATTGTATCGGGAACATTTTCCTCCATTTGAAGTCCTCTCCTTATAAGATGAAAAGACTCATCATTTCAGTGCGTTATGGTTTTGTCTCTTGTTGTACGTTTTCGTTTTCATGTTCATTGTCACTCTCACCATCATTGTTCATAACTCTGTTTAAAGTATCACTATCAGTAGGATACTGCGAATAGTGAGATTGCCATCTACTTCCAAAAAATCATAGAGAATAACATTTTCTTTGGCATTAACGCGTTCCTTAAGGCTGTTCTCAAATCCAAAAGGGCAACTTTCTGACATAAGTTTAAATTTATTTTTGATCGGAAATGCATGAAACTAGCAGGTGTTGTTGTTAAGAAACTATGTCATCGAGCTGTTGTTTCAGTTTCCTTGCAAACGCAATAGGTCTTTCAGAAAATGGTGTCAAAGTTGACGTTTTGAACAGAAGTTCCCGAAGAAAGCAGAAAAACCAGTCAGCAAATGGCGAAAACAGTCTTTGCCACGTGATGAAAATCGCTTATAACTCATTAGGGAATTGATGGATCCAAAAATGGAAAAAAACAGCTCGATTTCAAATCGCTTCCATGGTCAGGCTTTCCAATTTAATATCTTTCCATTAAAAAATGAATTTGTAAATGTGTCAGAACGTTTTGTGCTTCTTGAGCAGAGCAGTTGAGAACAGCCTTAATTAATTTCCATTTCTCTTCTAAAGTCTGCTAAAGCCACATCTTCTTCGTCCTCAGAATCCGCATTATTCTCCTGTTTAGAGAAGTCGGCCTTTTAGAAGAAATTGCAAATTGTTTTTTTCAGTTACATCAAATCTCCAAGCTTTATAAAGATTCGCAATACACTTTCTAAGACTAATTATATCTTGGATGAAATCATTTTCTTCAGTAGCTATTATCAGTTATTTAAGAATTCTTTTCTTATAATGCACCTTTAGATTTTTTATCATTCCTAAGTCCAAGGGCTGCAGTTTTGATGTGCAATTGTATGGGTAAGAAATAAGTTCGACATTTTGCAGTTTTTCTCCACAGTTTTGTGAGTGAACTGGACAATTATCAATAAGCAAAGCAATTTTTAGGCGCTGTTTTCTCATTTGACTGTCAAGTGCCTTTAAGCATTTGTCAAAAATTTCGGTGGTCATCCAGGACTTTTTATTAAAATTATAGTCCACTTCTAAGGACTTCACGCCTTTAAAACACCGAGGAGATTTACTTTTCCCAATGACTAGCTTCTTTAATTTTTTTTCCTGTCATATTAGCACACAACAGAATAGTAACCCTTTGTTTGCCACCAAAATATTTATTTTCCTTCAACGCCAGAGTCTTGTTTGAGAGACACTTGTAAAAGAGACCTGTTTCGTCAGCATTGAAAATCTTCTCAGGGGCGAATTCTTTTAGAATTTCTGCTAATTTAAGACTCCAGTTCCCGCATGCTGTCACTGGAGCATCCGCACTTTCACCGCAGATACTTTCCTGGAATAACCCATGCCTCTTCTAGCCAACCAATGCTGGCTTGGAAGTTAGAGTGCCCAAGAGATGAAGCATATTCTAGAGACTTTTCTAAAATCATTGGTCCCAAAAGTGGTAGATTCTGGTCCCTTATCCCTTTAATCCTCTTAAACATTGTTTCGTCTAAGTCTTCGTATTGGCACGTCCTCTTTCTTTTTCGCTCCGAACCAAGATCCGAATTCTGCTCGGCGATTGACTGTCTAATTTTTATGATTGTTGACAGAATGCTTGCCGGAATCCCATTTTTATTTTGCCCCATCTTTTTTTTCAATCCCTTGTCGGTTTCTTTCAAAATCTTATCTTTATCACATAGAGTTATGCAGTTCCTAGGAGACATATTTTGCAGAAGCAGTAAAAAACCCACTAAAACATACTAAGTTTTGTGGATCTTTTACACTAAAGAAAGCCAGAAACAATAAACATCTACTCGAACTGTAAGGGTTGAGATCTTTAGTTTGGATAGATGAAAACATGTTCTAAACGGTTACAAAAATCTGCTCTCGCGGCTGCAGCTGTCAAGGGGGAATTTTCCACATGACCAATAGCGTGCTAGTACCTTCTTTCCTGCCCGCTTTTTTGTGGAGCTCTCAGGAGCTTTCTGGCGGTGAATATTACGAATATCGACTTGTTGTGCTTGATTAAAAGAGAGTTTATTTTTCTAATTTAACCTTCTGAATGATCTTCGATATTATTCGCCTTAAACTTCAGTTACCTCTCTGATCCCGCTCTTATATGTGTAACAATCCAATTGACACTGTTTTAAGAAAGATGTTAGAAAATGTCTATGGGGGCGGGGGAGATGAATCATTGGACATAAAGAACAAAGAGATTAAAGGTAGAAAGGTAAGATAAAAAACTCAGCACTGAACGATAAATCAGCATTCAGTTATGGAAAATTGATTTCATGTGATTTGGAAGCTTTTTTTAAAACTGAATAAATAAAGAACCTTTTATGAAAAAATTCGTTATATGGAGATCATGGGAAAACGGGACGGTTCCTACTAAAAATTCGTTATATAGAGAAATTCGATGTATGGAGTTTCGTTATTGAGAGACTCGACTGTATAATGCAAAATTCATTTAAATTTATTGAATAGTTATTCCAAATTAATTTTCTTATTGAATATTAGATTCAAAAGTTCTGGTATGGTAGATTGTAAAGAATACACTTTCTTTTAAAAGTCGAAGTGAAATCCCAATTATAAAAATAAGTTTTAACGCATATTTTAAAAATAATTTTCCATTACATTGGTCAAAAAAATCTCCCTTTAAAATATAAAACAGCCCAGCAAAGAGGAAATTGCTGGCCAGCAGCAAGATAGGTACTGGCAATGATGAAGAAGTGTTGGCTAATGGTCTACCACTGCATGACCACTGCTGGACAGCTTCAGTCAATTTTGCTGTTGAAAATGATCAGGTATAATTCTGGTGGGCTTCCGCTTTATCTCATGCGCTGGACCACCACTACATGGAAGTGCACGAACTTTTGCAGTATTATTGTTGGGAACCCTTACGCTAGGTGGCTTTGCGAATATCGAAGATATTGAGTATTTGAACACAAATCTGAAGTGAATATTTTAACACAATTTAATCTGTGAAGCTAATATTTTTTGAAATTGTAAATAATATAGCACCACTGCTAACAACAAAATAAATAAGTAAATGGATAAAAAAAATATTTATTTCAACGCACTTTTTTTCTCCTTAAATTTGGTTTTACTAAGTTACAAAGGATTTTGATTTTCATTATTTACACAGTTCAGAATCAATGATAAAAAAAAGCATATAAAATATACCGGGTGTCCCAAAAAGGACTGACTGATTTTTAAATTCAATAACTTGCAAACGGTGACAGATATTAAAAAAATTCTTGCAGGAGGGTTATGCATAAGGTCAAAAGTTTTATTACAGTGATTTTCAATTTTAGTTCGATTTACAAACAATAGATGGCGCTGTAAGCAATAGTCGCTAAATACAGGCTCGATGTTTGGTCCTTTCTGTTGTTCCATGCAGAAAAAGGAGATGGAAATGTATTATCCGGGCCACGAAGTACCAAAAATCGAGCCTGAATTTAGCGACTATTGCTTACAGCGCCATCTGTTGTTTGTAAATCGAACTAAAATTGAAAATCACTGTAATAAAACTTTTGACCTTATGCATAACCCTCCTGCAAGAATTTTTTTAATATCTGTCACCGTTTTCAAGTTATTGAATTTTAAAATCAGTCAGTCCTTTTTGGGACACCCGGTATAAAATATATAGGCTTTCTATACAATATAATAATTTCTATACCAGTTTAATGATTGGGAAAGTAAATCACAAAAGAAACAAACTTGAAATCGTGTAATGAGAGCTCGAAAACTACGAGCTGTAGTAGCATACGTTGAATGTACTTTTTCATGTCCAATCACGAAAACCAAACAGCGTCGAGTGCGGTAAGTACTTGGGAGGGTGACCACATGGAAACCGCTGCAAGTTCAAAAATTTCTATAGACATTTCTATTATAGACACTTCTACAGATATTTCTATAGCTCTTGGTGAAACTAGCTTATAGAAAAAAGAACCATAATACTTTGTTTTTTTATAGAATTCTATAAGAAATTTTTGTAAGGGAAAGTGCTGGCCCAGCAAAGGAATAGCAGTGGGATGTGCAAGTGCTAGCACTGCAGGAAAAGTGCCGGTTTGAACTAATGTGATGGCATACCAATGCTGGCCTGCTTTTGGCCATCACTGATGTGCCAGCTGCATTCCGCTCGAACACTTTTGTACAGGTTAAGTAATGGCACCATTGCACTTTACCGCTAATGGCAGTGTTGGCTGACATTTTTTTTCCAGCTGATGGTCCACTGTTTCTTTCTTTGCTGGGAGGTTTCATAAATCATCAACTTATATATCGTAAGAGATTTTATTAAATTTAATGAATACCTAAGAAAATATAAATGAGTAACTTGTGGCCTATGTCAAAGATATACCATGAAAATAAAAATAAAAAATTAATATCATACAAAATTCCTTTAAAATAACCAAATTCTTATTTAATCCCCCCTTAAGAATTTTATTCTTTGTTTAGTGTAATGGTTTTAAATTTATTCTTATTTTGTTTAATGTGTGGTATAATATGCATTCTGTTACATCAGAAGTTGCAGCCACTGTTTCCAAGTCCGTTGTTACGAAAAGCAGGACAATTAAAATAAAAATTCCCCCAGTGATACTTATTTTTCGCAATTTTTTTAAAATTTATTTCAAAGCGTAATTGAAAAAAGTCCTTCCGGCCAGTGCCGGGAGGAAGAGGTAGCTTTCATAATCCTTATTTAAAAAAAGCTAAATTATATCATTCAAACACACGAAGCTCAATTTAGTGGAAACCGAATATAGGAGATTCAATACTAATTTTTATCAATATAATGAATGAGAATTTCGCGAAGTTAGTCGGCTTTATCCAAGCTGCTTTTCTTTAAAGTAACATATATTTGGCTGCCAAATTCGGCAATTTCTTAAAGAGCCTGTCATTTTAAGACAACATGGTGGATGAGGCTAAGCAGTGAACTTGGACGAGACCTTAGTAATTGATGTGCACATGCTCACTCACATCGGAATCGGTTAATATATAGGAGTGATGTCGCATGCAAAAAATCAGATTTTTCAAAATGTCACCCACAATAGAAATTGAAACTGCTATATCAGAGCCATTTTTTAAGGTAAAGACAAACAAAAAATGCTCCTGAATCCTTATAACAAGATCAAATACTTAAGAAAGAAACCTTTTTCAATTTCTAATTTTTTTGCACCTCACTTTAAATATATATATATTTTTTAATTTAATGGCCGCCATTTTGAAACAAGATGGCTGATGAATCTCGCCAGCGAACTTGGTCGAGGTGTTGATGTATACTATCCACATGCCTTTTTACATCGAAAAACATCTTTTTCATTTTCCAATTTTTTGGTATCTCATTTAAATTTTTTTATTTTTTAATTTTTTTAAATGGCCGCCATTTTGAAACAAGATGGCGGATGAAGCTGGCCAACGAACTCGGTCGAGATATTTGTATGTACTATGTACACACCAAGGTACATCCAAGTCGGTTCATAAATACGCCTGTTATTACGTGAGAAAAATCAGGACGTTTCAAAATATCAGCCACGCTAGAAATTCAAAATGCTATAACTCAGCCATTTCTTAAGATATAGACGAAACAAAAACTGCTCCCGAATCTTTTTATCAAGGACAAACACATAAGAAGAAAATATTTTTTCAATTTTCAATTTTTGGTACCACATTTCAAATTTAAATTTTTCTTAAAAATTTAAATGACCGCCATTTTTAAACAAGATGGCGGGTGAAGCTGGCCAACCAACCCGGTCGAGACATTGGTATGTACTATGTATAAACGAAGTTACATCCAAATCGGTTCATAAATACGCCTTTTATCGCGTGACAAAATTCAGGACGTTTCAAAATGTCAGCCACGCTAGAAATTCAAAATGCTATAACTCAGCCATTTTTTAAGATATAGACGAAACAAAAACTGCTCCGAAATCTTTGTATAAAGGTCAAATACATAAGAAAAAAATATTTTTCCATTTTCAATTTTTTGGTACCACATTTCAAATTTTAAATTTTTAAAATTTTTTTAAATGGCCGCCATTTTGAAACAAAATGGCGGATGAAGCTGGCCAACGAACTCGGTCGAGAGATTGGTATGTACTATGTACACACCGAATTACATCCAAATCGGTTCATAAATACGCCTTTTATCGCGTGACAAATTTCAGGACGTTTCAAAATGTCAGCCACGCTAGAAATTCAAAATGCTATAACTCAGCCATTTTTTAAGATATAGACAAAACAAAAACTGCTCCGAAATCTTTGTATAAAGGTCAAATACATAAGAAAAAAATATTTTTCTATTTTTAATTTTTTGGTACCACATTTCAGGTTTAAAATTTTTTAAAAATTTTAAATTGCCGCCATTTTGAAACAAAACGTCGGATGAAGCTGGCCAACGAACTCGGTCGAGACATTGGTATGTACTATGTACTCACCGAATTACATCGAAATCGGTTGATAATTACGGGAGTTACAGTGTGACATAGGTCAGATATATATATATATATATATATATATATATATATATATATATATATATATATATATATATATATATATATATCAATTTTGAACGGAGGGTGGTTTCGGGGTGTGGGGGTCATGATCGATGAAAATATACCAAAATTTTTTGAAATCGCTTTCCTCCGAACGGCTGCAATAGGTAGCTTTTTTGTAAAGAAAGCTACCTAAAAATACGTATAGCAATTGAATTTATGAAAAATATAAATTAAATATATATTTTGTAGCATATAAGTACATTTTTAGCTATGAAATTTTTCATGCTTTAATATTTAACGAAAAGTAAGAGAAATAAGTTGTCAATTTATATTTCTGTCGACCAGAACATTTTGCTGTAATTTAAAATTATTTCCAAATATTTAAATAAATATTCAACTATTTTAAACGAGAAAGAAATTAAAATACATGGTATAAATAAGTGAATAAATATATTATTTTAGTTTTTTTAATAAGCAAATATTTCGAATGTTTGATATTTTTTTTTACAAAATACGCTTTTAAATTTTTAACAAGTTTTTTTTTTTTAATTTTAGACTTTTGATTTGGTAATTATTGCCTACTTAATAACGATCTTTAATTATTGCCTACTTAATAACAATCTTTAGCAATTTAATACACTGTTAAATATCTGCAGCTGTAGCTGCATCGTACCTAAGAAAATATAAATGAGTAACATGTTGCCTATGTCAAAGATATAACATGAAAATAAAAATAAAAAATTAATATCATACAAAATTCCTTTAAAAAAATCAAATACTTATTTAATCCCCCCTTAAGCATTTTATTCTTTGTTTACTGCAATGGTTTTAAATTTATTCTTATTTTATTTAATGTGTGGTATAATATCCATTCTGTTACATCAGAAGTTTCAGCTACTGTTTCCAAGTCCGTTGTTACGAAAAGCAGCACAGTTAAAATAAAAATTGCCCCAGTGACACTTATTTTTCTCAATTTTTTTTTAAATTAATTTCAAAGCATAATTGAAAAAATATGTATAGCAATTGAATTTATGAAAAATATAAATTAAATATATATTTTGTAGCATATAAGAACATTTTTAGCTATTAAATTTTTCATGCTTTATTATTTAATGAAAAGTAAAAGAAATAAGTTGTCAATTTATATGTCTGTCGACCAGAACTTTTTGCTGTAATTTAAAATTGTTTCCAAATATTTAAATAAATATTCAACTATTTTAAACGAGAAAGAAATAAAAATACATGGTATAAATAAGTGAATAAATATATTATTTTAGTTTTTTTAATAAGCAAATATTTCGAATGTTTGATAATTTCTTTTAAAAATACTCTTTTAAATTTTTAACAAGTTTTTTTTTTTTTAATTTTAGACTTTTGATTTGGTAATTATTGCCTACTTAATAACGATCTTTAGCAATTTCCCAGCAAAGAAAGAAACAGTGGGCCATCAGCTGGAAAAAAGATGGCAGCCAGCAGTGCTATCAGCGATAAAGTGCAAGGATGCCATTACTTAAACCTGTCGAAAAGTGTCCGAGCCGAATGCAGCTGGCCCATCAGTGATGGCCAACAGCAGGCCAGCAATGTTATGCCATCACATTACTTGAATCCGGCATTTTATTCTTTGTTTACTGCAATGGTTTTAAATTTATTCTTATTTTATTTAATGTGTGGTATAATATCCATTCTGTTACATCAGAAGTTTCAGCTACTGTTTCCAAGTCCGTTGTTACGAAAAGCAGCACAGTTAAAATAAAAATTGCCCCAGTGACACTTATTTTTCTCAATTTTTTTTTAAATTAATTTCAAAGCATAATTGAAAAAATATGTATAGCAATTGAATTTATGAAAAATATAAATTAAATATATATTTTGTAGCATATAAGAACATTTTTAGCTATTAAATTTTTCATGCTTTATTATTTAATGAAAAGTAAAAGAAATAAGTTGTCAATTTATATGTCTGTCGACCAGAACTTTTTGCTGTAATTTAAAATTGTTTCCAAATATTTAAATAAATATTCAACTATTTTAAACGAGAAAGAAATAAAAATACATGGTATAAATAAGTGAATAAATATATTATTTTAGTTTTTTTAATAAGCAAATATTTCGAATGTTTGATAATTTCTTTTAAAAATACTCTTTTAAATTTTTAACAAGTTTTTTTTTTTTTAATTTTAGACTTTTGATTTGGTAATTATTGCCTACTTAATAACGATCTTTAGCAATTTCCCAGCAAAGAAAGAAACAGTGGGCCATCAGCTGGAAAAAAGATGGCAGCCAGCAGTGCTATCAGCGATAAAGTGCAAGGATGCCATTACTTAAACCTGTCGAAAAGTGTCCGAGCCGAATGCAGCTGGCCCATCAGTGATGGCCAACAGCAGGCCAGCAATGTTATGCCATCACATTACTTGAATCCGGCACTTTACCTGCAGTGCTAGCACCTATCGCACTGAAATTCCTTTTCTATTCCTTTGCTGGCCCAACACATTCCCTTACAAGAATTTCTTATAGAATTCTATAAAAAAAACAAAGCATTATATAATTATGGATCTTTTTTCTATAAGCTAGTTTCACCAAGAGCTATAGAAATATCTGTAGAAGTGTCTATAATAGAAATGTCTATAGAAGTATTTGAACTTTCAGCGGTTTCCATGTGGTCACCCTCACAAGTATTAACCGCGCTCGATGCTGTTTGGTTTTCGTGATCGGACATGAACAAGTACTTTCCGCATATGGTACGACTGCTCGTAGTTTTCATGCTCTCATTACACTATTTCAAGTTTGTTTCTTTTGTGATTTACGTTCCGAATCGTTAAACTGGTATAGAAATTATTCTATTGTATAGAAATCCCATGTATTTTATACGCTTTTTTTAATTATTGATTCTGAACTGCGTAAGTTATGAAAACCGAAATCCTTTGTAACCAAGTAAAACCAGATTTAAAGAGAAAAAAAAAGTGCGTTGAAATAAAGAATTTATTTATTCATTTACTTATTTATTTTGTTGGTGGCAGTGGTGCTATATTTTTTACAGTTTGAAAAAAAAATTAGCTTCACAGCTTAAATTGTGTTAAGATATTCATTTCAGACTTGTGTTCAAATACTCAATGTCTTCGATATTCGCAGCGCCACCTAGCGTAAGGGTTCCCAGCAATAATACTGCAAAAGTTCGTGCACTTCCATGTTGTGGTGGGCCAGCGTATGAGATAAAATGGATGCCCGTCAGAACTTTATCTGATGATTTCCAACAGCAAAGTTGGATGAAGCTGTCCAGCAGTGGTCATGCAGTGGTAGACCATCAGCCAGCACTTCTTCATCATTGCCAACACCTATCTTGCTGCTGGCCAGGTAATTTCGTCTTTGCTGGGTTAATACACCGTTAAAAATCTGCAGCTGTAGCTGCATCGTCACTCCACCGCTTTTATATAAAACGATTACTTTACTACAAATGGAGCATTTTCATTGGTCAAATTAGAGATATACTGTCCAAACGGTGGAGTGACAATGCAGCTACCGCTCCAGATTTCTAAGAGTGTAGGTAATTGGTAATTTTATAAAGGCCGTAGTTTTGCTCTTTTTTAAATTTATGTATTATTATTTACATAAATAAGCTACATAATAATATTTGTTTAATTTATTTGACAAAGAAATAAATTAAAATATGTGATATAAAATTGTTAAACGCTTCTTTAATACTTATTACTTATAATTTTGCTAAATAAATTGTTTATGTTTAGAACAAATGTCAAAGATATTGAAATGCTAAAAATCGTTATTACGTAGGCAATAACTACAAAACTAAAAATTCGGAAAAATATAGCATATTAAGAATTTAAAAGAATATTTAAAAAAATCATCAAATATTCGAAATATTTTCATAATGAAACAAATAAATAAATAATATATTTTTCAAGTATTTATATCACGTATTTTAATTTATTTCTCGTAAGAAATTGTAGATTATTTATTTAAATATCTGTAAATAATTTTAAATAACAGCAAAAGTTAGATATCTATAGAGATCTATAGGTCTATAGAGATGTAAATTGAATACATTTTTTTTTATTTTACTCTTTGTTAAATATTAAAATATGCAAATTTTCATAATTAAATATACTTGCATGCTATAAAATCTATATTTAATTTATATTTTTCATAAATTTCAATTGTCATACATTTTTGTCCTAAAATTACGGCTCGAAAATTATTGGTAAATTTTTTGCTGTGAAAAATAAATCTCACTGGGGTTCGAATACACAAAGAAGAATCTCAAATCCATTATATTTGTTAGTTAATCAATACAGATGTTCATCTTTCTAGATAAAAGATAAAATTGGTATTAGAGGATATAATTGTAAATTACTTATCATGATTGGATTAAAACATGATTTACTTTCCTTTCATTTCTGGTTCGGGTCAGGTTACGGATTGACTTCAATTGGAATTTTCGTATTGGGGTCGGCTCGCTGCCACCGAAATACTCAAGGCCAGAGGACACGAGTGTGATGTCATCACTAATCGACCGACTTCTCACTAGTGTTGGAATTGACACCGGAAAATTTTGAATAGCAGTTTTATTTTATTTTATTTGTGGAATACCTATCACCTTATAAAACAATAATAACTATTTAAACTTACTGGGGAGAATTTGGAACCCCCCCAGTAAAAAAATCAGCCAGTTGTGGCAACACTGTGGCATTCTGCGTCTGGCTGAATTTTTATTTAAGGATTCCGATTTCTCAGGAGTAAATTTAAATAATCATTATTGTTTATTTGTGCATGATAGATATTCCACAAATAAAATAAAAGAAAACTGCTATTCAAAATTTTCTGGTGTGAATTGCAACACTAGTGAGAAGTCGGTCGTTTAGTGATGTCATCACACTCGTGTCCTCTGGTCTTGAGTATTTCGATGGCAGCGATAGGGTAAAACCTAACCCTCGCAATTCTCTAAATGAGGACTGTTGATTTTTTCAGTAATCGGTGCTGCACTTTAGCTGGCTGTCATCTATCTATGAACAGCGTCATTATTCACATTATTGAAAACATGCAACAACTTTATCTTACTGTAGTAATTGCATAGTTAAATATTACATGATAAATAGATACACTTACCTTCCGGATAACAGTTATAGCCATAAGGCACCTACAATACAAGAGGCATAAGAAAAAAAAAATGCATTAGAAAACGCAAATCCTAGTAAATTTAACATTTTACTTATATATGGCTCTTTCCATAGGCTTTTGTAGTATAAGTCACATAGCTAAAAACTGCTATGCTGCTATGCTTATTGGCCACCGCTATTTCCGAAAAGTTAAGAAACTTTTCGTCTTATTCTATTAATTAGATATCTCCGACAAAATAAGTCACATTTTTCGGTTCTAAAATACTGGTAGCCGAAAATAGTAACATGTGACTCACAGTACAAATACTCATGGAAGTAACCATTTTCAATTTTTTGCAGGGAAAGGATCCAAACATCTTATGTCAATTTGTCATGAAAAGGTATACAGGCCCTCATGATTTTAAAAGAAATTTTATATTAAAATGTTTTTTTAAATAAAACAGTAATAGGAAACATTTAAAAAGGTACTAAAGTATCCTTGAAAGGACCACGCATTGGACTGCTCAGTTGTAAATGACAGTTTTTACAAATCGCTTTATCCGTTTCATGGGCAAAGTACTTCAGTTGCTAAAATGTTAAAATGATTGAATGACAACAGGTTTTACCAATTCTGTACGTGCATTGTAAATGGAAAATTTTATTTAAAAATTCCATTGTCATTGTGTCATTTGGTAAATAAAATTAAGTGGGACATATGTATCCCACCGCCGCGCCATTTAAGAGGTTAAATGAATGAAACGCAAGATACTGTATAAGCTCTGAGACTACGATGTAATCATTGATGAGGAAACTATGAAACAAGTATCGATCAAAAAGATGTATGTAAAAGAACGAAGAACGCTGACGTTGAGCAATTAATATTTAATCGGTGATAATCATTGCCACTTAAATGTTCAATAGGTTAAATGAATGAAATGCAAGATACTGTATAAGCTCTGAGACTGCGACGTAATCATTGATGAGAAAACCATGAAACGAGTCTGGTTTAAAACAAACGACGTTTGTAAGAGAACGAAGAACGCTGACGTTGAGCAATTAATAGTTAATCGATGATAATCAATGCCACTTAAACATTGAATGTTATGTTATCTATACTATATGGGAAATTGCTTTTAGATTTGACAATTTATTAATAAATATAATGAGTTGAAACCGATTAAATCATTTTGAAATAAGCACATGCTACTACTCTTTCAGAAAATACACATTAGCTAGATTGGGTATTTAATTACATACGCAGGGATTTAATTACTTATATTATCCATATAAGCACTTAATCAAAGTACTTTAATCTATTTATCAGTCTTTTAATATTCAGGAAGAAAAAAGCAGTTATCAGGACATAATATCTATTTACCAAAATGTTTAAATCGTGACTTTGTATTACGTGTGTGTGCATGTCACAGAACAAGGGTGTATTTTAAACGCTATTAAGGCATTAAATTGAAAAATACAGAACATAACACGAATAAGGTTTCTGTTAAATAATTTTAATGTATTTTTCCTTATTGTGTGTTAACCATAAACACAACTATTTAATAAACTCTCACGAACTTGTACTTTCCGTAGTTTATGTTATTAAGTAAAAGTACTTTAATAAATTGCGTAAATAAAAACTATTGTTTGCTATTATTGACTGCAAATGCTAGACAAATATAATAGGTAAATAGATTTTTGTTTAAAAAATGTATCAGAATAAAAAGTATTTTTAGAGAGGATTTTATAAACCAAAGTAAATAAAAAGGAAATACAGTGGTTACCAAAAGTGTTCGTACACAAATTTCAACGAAATTTTGCTCTATCCGTTAATTAAAATTAATATTTCAAACTGGGTATTTAATAATAGCTGCTTATTTTAATCAAGAGATAGCAAAAAATGTCCCTCACAAAAGCCTTCCTACACTTTAACCCTTTCAGGGGCAAGGTACTTGCATTCGTAAAATGTTCAAATAATTTACTGACACCAGTATTAACAAGAGATTTTATTTGTAAACAAGTAAATTTTCGCGTACTTAATAAAGATGACATTTTCATCATAAAATTCCGGTGCCAGTGTGTCAATTTGGGATTAAAATTATGTGATACCGTGACGGCAAAATTCCGTTAAATTAGTACTTAGTAGGATATGCTTTAGTATCCACAATAACTTTTAAACGTATAGGAATAGATTTCACTTGTTTTTTTTTTCATCAATGTTCACCCATTCGCCGATCATTACATTTTTTAGTTCGCTTTTCGTTTTAATGTTATTTTTTCGTACTCTAACTTTCAGTTTTCTCTAAATATGTTCTACTGGATTTAAATCCGGCGATTGAGATGGTGTTTTCAAACCTTCTGGACAATTACAGGGGCGAACATTAAGAGCTTAGTTAACATTAAGTGCTTAGGATCTTTATCTTGATGAAAAACAAAGTTGTTTCCAATACCCAAATTTTTGGCAAAAATTTTAAATTTTCTTTTTAAATATTTAAAGAAAAAGAAGGATTCATTAGGCCATCAATAAATGCCAAATTATCTAGTCCTGATGTTGCCATGCAATCCCACACAAGGACACCTCCACCGCCATGCTTAACTTTTCGAACTAAGTTCTTGGGATTTTTTCATTTTTTCTCCATACTATTATACGCCCGCCTATCGTGACCAAAAATGTTAAATCTGCTTTTATATGCAAATAAGATATTATTCCAATACGATTCGGCTTTATTTATCATTGATTTTGCGAAAGAAAGCCTCAGCTTTCTATTTTTTGCACTAATAAAAAAATGTCTACGATGAGAACGCCTATTTATTCCAGCTGACCTCAGCACCCGTCGAACAGTTTCAGGTAAAATTTAAGTAGAAAATGTTTCCTTAAATTCTGTAGCAACTTTTATAGCACTTAAACGTTGTTTCTAACAAGTTGTCTAATTATAAATCTATATTCACGTTGGGTTAACTTTGACGGACGACCTTTTCTTACCTTGTTTTTGATCCGATTTACTTCTTCAAAGCCTTTTATCACATACTGCACCGCAGAATTGGATAAATTAACTAATTTAGCAATATTCTGTATTGATTTACCGCTACTATGGTGAAAGATAATCAATTTTCGAATGTTGTTAGTTGTTTTTTTACGACTACGAGTCATTTAAAAATAATAAATAGAATGTTACGGTGAAAGCAAACAAAAAGTAAAGCAGAACGATTATTTAAATATCACCCGAATACAAAAAGAAAGCGACAGATGATAATTTTAATTATGAATTTAGCCGAAAATTTTTAAGAGTACGAAGACTTTTGTGGCGTGATCTTTCTGTGTTCCCTTCCGTTTACATTTTTATATAAAAAGAATATCAGTCAGTATTTAAAAAAAATGTTGGGTATTATTTAGAATAACATAGACATGATGTAGAAAAATATTGGACTCCATATTCCAATTGAATTCCAGGTTACTTCCTTTTTCCTAGAATTTTTAAAGTGTATAAACGCTGGGGCCACTGTAGCTCGTAAGCAAGCTGAAAGAGCAGTGAAAATTATTCGTTCTTCGTGGGCCTCGCTATAACCGGTTTCTTTGAAACCTGTTGCAAATTGCAGAGTATTTTTTTTTTTAATTCAATTTGTCTAATACTTCGATTTAGTCATACTGGTAATATCAAATGTTTTATTGCATAATGAAATTACCAAAATTTAACAGTAATTGAAAAAATTCAATAAAACTAAATGTTGTTGTGATATATTTCAATTTTTACAAGATAGGTAAACAGTTTTTATTACTTTGCTTTGTCTTGTCGTCTGTCTTGCGATGCGTAATGCAAGATATGAATGAAGTGCAATGTCATGTTAGCACTGCGGCTGCGCTGAAAACATTTATGAGAAAGATATACTCACGTAATAGAATTTATTCAATACTTTCATTTAATTAGTCTGGTAGTATCAAGTGTCCTACTGCGTAGTCGAATTACCGCAATTAAGCAGTAAAATTGAAATTAGTCAATAAAATTAAATATTGTTTTCATATACAGTGAAACCTCCTACAACGGTCACTCCGAACAACGGTAACCTCCGAATACTAGTCATATTTTAGTGTTACCGAATCTGTTTCATAGAAATAAAATTACACTAAACCTCTGAACAACGAATTCCGAACAACGGCCACCCCACATCATTTTTATTTCAAATATTCCTTATTCTCACATTTTTATATAGTTGTCAGGATTTTGTTGTTATTGTTGTTTGTTTGTTTGTTAATTTTAACTGCAATTCTGTAGAATTAAAATTGAAATTTAATGACAGATATCTCCAAATCAGGAATCCGAAAATACAGAAATAATCGTAGATAGTGCTGAGTTAACACTAGAACGCCCGGAAGGAGTCGATCCGACTCCTACCATATGATTAAATGTGAACTGGGACCAGAAATTCTTTCATAAAATAAGTTAAATTTAAAGAACGCAGATTTGCGTTAAATAAATCAGTCAAATAATTTTAAGTAAAAATTCTGGTGTCAAATATTTTTATGAATCTTGCGTAAAATCACCGGGCGTTCTAGTGTTAAAGGATATTTTAAATAGAGTCGGAATGACCACTAAATCCAGCGAGTACGTGAATGTAGATAATGATTTGGGCGATACTACTTTTAATACGATAGAAGAACTCATAGAATGCAAAATCAATGAGAATAAGTGTGATGACGAAAATGAATCAGACGATAATATGAAATTATCACAAAATTGGGGCATAAAATCATATTCAGATGTTCCTTTTAGTTTCAGAAAAATTTTGCGCTCACTCAATATGTTAAGGTTGGTTGGTTGGTTGTATTTATGACGGCCAATTATCTGCACGAGGGATATAGGCCCATGGGGGGAGTGCCCTTCGTGGGGGTCTTTCTAAGGGAACCTAACCCGTATTAACGCTTGGAAATCCAAGGTTCGAAGAAAACCACAAAAACTCCGAACGATTAGGCCGACGGGCGCGATTGGGATCGAACCCAGCACCTCCCGTCTACCAGCTTCGAGAGCAGAACCTCTCAACCACTGGTGGGGCCCAATATGTTAAGGAAATGTACAACAAATCTGTTGAAATGGTTATGCATTTAGAGAAAGAGATATGCTTAAAAAACGATTAAGTGATTTCGTTAGTATAAAATAATAGTATGTATAATATTATGCATTTTTTAATTGTAAAAATAAAATAATTTTTGACAATTATTTTGATTTTAATGTAATTTTACCTTTTAAAATGTGGAACCTCTGAATAACGGCAACCTCCGAAATACGGTCACTTTATCGTGGTCCCAGTGGTGGCCGCTATTCAGAGGTTCTACTGTATTTAAATTTTTACAAGATAGTTGAAAGTTTTTTTTACTTTGGTTTGACTGGCCATCTGTCTTCCCATGCGTAACCCAGGTATGAATGAAGTGCAAGATCATGGTAGCGTTGCGGCTACTGTGCAATCGTTTATGAGAAAGATATACACGCGTAATAGAATTTATCCAATAATTTCATTTAATTAGCATGGTAGTATCAAATGTTCAACTGTATAATGGAATTACCGCAATTTAGCAGTTCAATTAAGTTTAGTCAATAAAATTAAATATTGTTTTGATATATTTCAATTTTTACAACATAGTTTAAGACTTTCGTTTCTCTGACTATCAGTCTTGCCATGCGTAACCCAAGATATGAATGAAGTACAAAAATCATGTTAGCGCTGCGGCTGCGGTGCTATCATTGCTGAGAAATATGTACTCACGTAATGGAGTTTATCTATAGGAGTTGGACAAAATAATGTGAACACCCATTTCGAAATGCATCGCACTTACACCGTCCTATACCGCTTTCCCACGTGTTGATACAGTCTGCCCCCTAGTAGCGGTAAAAGGGAATGTATCAGTCGAGCATTTGCCGGTGTGAAAGTTGTATGAGAAAATTATGTTCTCAGCAAAGCGCCATTACATCCGACCGGTCCGACGTGCAAAGATTCATGATTGCTGGAGCGTCCGTGTGTAGAACAGCCAACCTCGTGGGTTTTTCAAAGATCACAGTGTCAAAGGTAATGACAGCCTACAGAATACTGGGAAAGGTGTCCTTTGCAACGCAGAACAGTGGGCGAATGTCGATGTTGACCGAACGGGTTAGACGTACGTTTAACAGGATAGTCGCCAGAAAATGTAAGACTACACTGACGCGGATAACCTCCAAGATGAATACCCACACTGTAAAAAAAAACATTGTAGATTTGCCAGCACAAACTGCTGGCGTCCGAATTGCCAGCACATTGTGATGTTAATTTTACGCAGCTACTGTATTTTTCATGTTTATAAAGTCAAGAAACCAAAGAAAGCTACAGCACATTCGACTGTGATCGAGTTTGAGCGCGAGATGAACAGTACTTTGTACTGTAAAAATTTCGTTTTTTTCAGTGCATTTTCAGAACCCCGTATCAATCTTGGAAGTTACCTGCGGCAGTGTAGTCTTACGTTTTCGGGCGAATATCCTCTTCAACGCTCGTGTATCCCGGTGGGTCAGCTTCGAATTTCGCCCACTGTTCTGCTTCGCAGAGGACACCGTTCCCAGTTTTGGGTAGGCTGTGATAACCCTTGAGCGCTTCTTGAAAAACCCATAAGGTTCGGTGTTCTAAACAGGAACTCTCCAGCTAGGCGAGCTCCAATAATCATGCCTCTTTGCACCTGGGACAGGTCGGACATAATGGTGTTTTGCTGGGAACATAATTTTCTCATACGACTTTCACACCGGCAAATGCTCGACATATATCTTCCCTTTTGCCGCCATTAGATGGCAGACTGTTGCTACGCGTGGCGAAGCGGTATTTGACGGTTGAAATACAACACATTTCGAAATGGGTTGTTCATATTATTTTGTCTGATTATACACTTTCTCACTATTTTCTCGCTAGCTCTATCACAAGATCTACTTCACGAATTTTCATCAAACTTCAGATTAAAGTATACCTAGATTAATATTGCTGCTGATTATGTTTTGGTGTAAATCGCTCAACATGTGGTGATGCTATTTGTCACGACTTCCGCAATAGCTCTACCTTAAAAACTAATGCACGAATTTTGATCTAACTTCAGATTCAGTTAGAAATTGACACAATTTGGTGCTAATTAGGTTTTGGTGTCAATCGTGCCATAGGTAGCGCTGCTGTAATGCTTTTTTACGACTTTCGCAATACTATCTCAAAGTTAATGCACTAATTTTCCCCAAAATTCATATTGAGTTAGACGTTGACATAAGTTTATAATGATTAGGTTCTGGTGTAAATCCCGCAACAGGTGGCACTTCTATGCTACATATTGCTGGATTTGCACGATTTCAGAGAGAGTCATAGCTCAAGAACTAATTCACGGAATTTTATCTTTTTAGAATCCTGATGATGAGCATAGATTGCCTTTTAATATCGGCACTGTGATAGCGAATTTTGAACTATTAAACTGTATGCGATAGAAGAAAGTTTTGAGATTGGTATATCCGACTAGATTACTGCGTTGAATATATCAAATTTCGTGTTAAGGGGGCTGGTCACTCAGCTTCGTTATTCTCCTCCGTAATGTCAAGTCTATGGATTTTTGATGCATTCGTATATTTAAAATATCTTCTGGGGAAATTCATATTTTTAACATGTTTTTTTTGTGTACTCTTCCTAAAGGATGTCTCTTTTTTTCTTAGTTCTCAAAATGTTTCGAAAATCTATGCTGAATTTAATATTTTATGAGTTAAAAGCAGGCGAGATGTGAGTAAGATTTTAACGCTTCCTATAAAATTAAGTCTATATTTAAGAAATATTTTGAGAACTAAGAAAAAAAGAGACATCTTTTTGGAAGTATACACAAAAAAATAGAAGTTAAATATATTAATTTCGCGAGGAGATATTTTAAACATACGAATGCATCAAATGCCCATAAACTTTACATTAGTGAGGGAAAATCTGATGCTGAGTTACCAGCGCCCTTAACTAAGCAGCATTTGCGGGAAGTTTTAGTTTTTTGCTTTAATTGGAAGAAAAATGCAGCTGAAGCCCATTGAATGCTTGTGGAAGTATATGGTGACGCTGCTCCAACTGATAAATTATGTAGGGAATGTTTTCGACGATTCATGAATATTGATTTCAGCGTTGAACACAAGCCTCGCTCTGGTCAGCCAAAAAAATTCGAAGACAAAGGTTTAGTGGCATTACTGGATGATGATCCAAGCCAACCGTAAGCGATCTTACAGAAACATTGGGAGTGAATCCGCAATACATTTCCTTAAGATTTAAATCCATGGGAATGATTCAAAAGCACGGAATTTGGGTGCCTTTTGAACTCAAACTGAGAGACGTCGAAAGAAGAATTTTCGGAAAAGTCGTTGAAAAATATTTGAAAATGCTGAAGTGGGATATCTTACTGCACCCTCCGTATTTTATGGACATCGTTGCTTCTGACTACTGGTTGTTCTGACGGATGCAGCACGATTTAGCAGGTCACCGATTCACTTCTTTCGCAGAAATCGAAAATTGGCTTCAAAAGTGGATCGCCTGAAATTACGAGTTATTTTTTCGAGATGAAATTCGAAAATTACGTGGGAGGGGGCAAACAGTAATAGCCAGCGATGGACAATACTTTTATTTATCTGTTCATTCATTTTTCTTTTTAAATAAATGCATATTTGAACACAAAAGAGCTGACCGAACTAATTTGTACTTCCAATAACACTGGGGAACAATTTTCAACGCAATTTCTATTGACGTAGATTTTTCACTTGTTTTTAAGTCAAAAAAGAGTGCTGATTTCAAAACTGCAATTGGTTTTCTTCTATCACGTCAAGTTTTTTCTAAACAGCTTATATTAATGTGATCACTCTACGCTGAATCGTTCGGGAGTCATAGGAAGAAAGAATCTTCAGAACTCTTAGCATCAAGACTGCACGAGAAAAATTGGCTTGAATAGAGGTCTAAAGTATCCTACTTTCGATCAAGAGAAAGGGAATTTCTTCAATACTTTCGAAGCGACGGATTTCTTTATTGCCATAACGTACATAATTTAATGGAGGACTTGGGAATTCCATCCTATACTGCAACTGAATGGCGACTGCTCATTGATAGCTCAAAAAGGAGCTTGAAGTTTGTGATCCTTCACAATGGAAATTTATTTGGAGCCGTCCCAATGGGCCATTCATTTTATTTGCGCGATGAATATGAGGACACAAAAAAGCCATTGATTTGTTGCAATATCAGATGCACGAATGGATCATCTGTGTTGACCTTAAAATTGTCTGCTTCCTTCTTAACGAGCAACGTGGATATATAAAGGATCCCTGTTTTTTAGGTAGCTTTCATTATAAAAAGCTACCTATTGCAGCCGTTTGGAGGAAAGCGATTTCAAAAAATTTTGGTATATTTTCATTGATAATGACCCCCAGACCCCGAAACCACCCTCCGTTCAAAAGTGTATATATATATATATATATACGTATATATATCTGATCTTTGTCACACTGTAACTCTCCTATTTAACCCTTTCGTGGTCATGCACGCAGATACGCGGTCGCACTTTGGTACTTGAAAATGGTCATAAACGCATATAGGCGGTCAGACTTTTGTACTTGTAGATGGTCATAAGCGCGTATAGGCGGTCAAAATATTCTAGTTGTAAATGGTTATGAGCGCGTTTGCGCGTTTGTGCTTCCCCCCACTTCTCGAGACTGGGAGTTAAAGAAGGCGTTTATCAATCAACCCCCTCTTTCCACACACACAATAGGCGTTAGGCAGACTATTTGTCAACTGGATTACCGTAATTTAAGTCGAATGCCTTTAGTGAACTTCGTTTTCTGTAAATGCTTAAGAATGGCATTGTATTTCGAAACATATACTAGGCAACTTTATAGAATATCATCGTTTACTTATTTTATTTTATTATTTCTGTCCATAAGATTCTAATTCATTATTATAATTATTATTATTTCAAATCATTTGCCATATAATATTTATTTATTTTGCATGTTCATTATTTATTATGTAATATTTATTTCTTTTGCTCTTTTAATGAATATACACGTTCTTTTCTTTCCTTTTTATTTCTAAATGTATGACCTTTTTTCATTTAACTATAATACTAAATAACTAAACTGTCCTTTACTTACAGCACTTTTGTTGTGTAATAATAATAAAAATCTCAAACATCCACTTTAACATTACACTTCAAAAATAATATTTTTATTTATTATTGTTGCTCAGATTTTATTCAAATTCTAGCATAATTTTAAAACTAGTACCGTGAAAGCTGTCTATAATGACGCTGAAGGGACCAGAAAAAGCATCGATGTAGATAGGTTTTCAATTTCATTATAGTTAGATTAAAGACTGTTCATTGATTCAGAGTACATAATAAAATAATTATTATATATAGATGAATCCTTCGTTTAACTTTTTTGAATTATCTAATTAAATAATGAAATTTAATTATTTTCTTATCAATAATAAGAATTCTGGATTTTTTAATAAATATATAAAGAGTGTACAATGTCATATATATGAAAGTGCGATAAAGAAAAAAAACGAACAGGGATTCACAATTTTGACTATTAAACAGGAGAAATAAATTTCAGATGTTGTTCATTTGAATATAAACCAAAGAGAAATACTTAGTGTAAAAAAAAAAAAAAAAAAAAAAAAAAAAAAAAAGTACTTGGATGTTTAAATGCAGAAGATAAGTAGAGAAATAGTACTCTTATTTATTCACTTACATTATTTGACATTCCCAGCCTTGTAAAAAGAAATAAAAAAAGAATCATGTAAAAGTTTCATGTAAAAAGAAATAAAGTTTGTGCTGAATTAATTCACGTGCATGTACAACACTCTTGACCATTTTCCTTTGGCGTTCTAACAGGGTATCTTTATCAGTATTTTCACTGAACCCAATAAAATTGATTAACTAAATTTAAATACTCTTCAATATTTATAGGGGACTTAAATATATGTTGCAGAATTCATATGATCTAAAAAATAAATATCCCCATATTACTCTTTTTTAGAAACATTCAGTTGATCGCTTCGTTCAAAAGTTAATCGTGAGTGTACTTCACTGACGAAAACACGCATTGACTAATATTATTCCTAAGGAAGAATTTTTTAAAGATAGCTTGCTTGCATTTCAGTATTTTTAAACGATTTTCTTTGATTTGAGTAGCTGAGGGCGGTCTGTACAAAGGACTTTTTTACTTCTTCTATTTTATTTGCAGGGTTTTTTTAATGGGAATACTTTTACTTTCGAAACCGGTTCCGAAAGTAAAAGTATCCTAAATTAAAAGAAAAAACTTTAAACAAAATCGAAAAAGAGAAAAACGGTCTTTCTATAGATCGATCTCAGGTAGCCAATGCAAAAGAATCGTTTAAAAAAATGGAAATAAAATCGAGGTATCTAAAAAAATTTCTTCCACAGAATAAACATTTGCGAGCGGGTGCTTTCGCGTGAGTGAAGTAGCCTATTAATTGTTGGAAGTAGATCAAAAACTCCAAGCAATTAAACATCATATACGGGTTTATTAAGTTCAAATGTTCGCAGTAATCTGCAATGCTTTTTTAATATTTTAGAGCAGAAATAAAGTAATTTTATTTTTCAATTTTAAAACTTTCCTTAATCATATGAGACAAAGTTAATGATAATTCTACCGTGAAGGCTGTATTTCAAAATCTCTACAAACATATCATAACTTTTTTTTGCTGCTGTTTGTTTGTGTTTTTCTGTTCTTATCTAGATTTTCCTTTTGTTTATATAGCGGTTTACATACAAAGAGGTTTGCCATGAAAGGATTATTTTAATCAATAAAATGATGTTTACACAGTACTTTTCAGGTTGGGAGATATAACCTATCATCTCACCAATATGATTAAGCAAAGTAAAAAATAATAATAATTTTAAGATAGGTAATGCATTCATATACGCATTAAAGACAGATAATCTTAACAAAAGTTACTCTTCCTTGTTTTTACTTGCATTAAAAAATAAATAAAGGTGTATTTTTACACATACAGTCGAACCTCGTTAACATGAACCTCAAGGGGAAACAATATTTTGTTCATGTTAACAGCAATTCATGTTATCAGTATGAAATCTTTGTATTCGTTTTTATAGGCGACTGTGAAAACAATTCATGTTAAAAGTAATTCACGTTAATCGTGTTCATCTTAACGAGGTTTGACTGTATGTATATTTGTGGTTTTCATTATATTTGTACTTATATTTTTGAATAACTTGATACTTGTACCGTGCATTAGTATATTTATAAGCAGTATATAGTCCCATTTTTAGCATTATTATAGCAAATACTTGGTTTAATATGAAAAAAGTTCTATTTGTTTTTCTTTTGAAAGTTGAGGGGGGGGGGTAATCCAAAAACCGTTCTTATATTTATATCAGTGGCTGTGTCCGCTTGGTAAATTAAAAACATTGTGTACTATTTGTGCTTTCTTTATATAACGAGCCCCAATAAAGCGACTCTTACATTAAAACTGCCATATTAAAAAGCCCTAAATCTTATTTATTCTCACAGTTGTGTTTCACAGAAAAGAACCAGAGATGTAGCCAGAAAAATGCTTATGAGACTACATTTCTCCGAACTTATATCTAAAATTATTAATATTTTTTACCTAATCATTCTACTAAATACAACAGAGTTGACCAAATATTCCAGTGTAATTAATTCCAATGATACTTTAAAAGTTTCTACGAGTTTTCTTTGAAGTAAGTTTTGAAAGAGAGTAAATATCTCCCATTGTTATCTAGTCCAAACTCTTGCAACCTGTGAATGACATCGAAATACTATCTGTAAGTGACTCTTTGAGCTTTGAGAAAACTATAATTGACAGTCCCACCCCTTCCCTTGTAAAGAAGATTTCTAAAGAAAACAGTTCACAGGAACAGTAATATTCCACAAAGCGGTAGCTTGCTACATATTTTTTTCATTGTCGCTTATTTAATAAAAGGATTATGAAAAGTTTATGTTTTAAACTAGTTCTTTTAAAATTAGTATTAATCAATAATTTATTAAATCATGAATATTGCATAATGTAACATAAAAGATTGCTGATATAAAAATAAAGTAAGATATCATTAAAAAAAATCTTTTCTGACATCACAGCAGAAATCTTAGAATAACTCCCCCCCCCCCCTCCCCAACGAAAAAAAAAACTGATAGCCGAAGAGTTGTCTTTATTGTAGCCTAAGAATTATTATTAAACTTATGGTTATTTTTAATAATAAAAACTTTGTTGCACATTTTCTGTATATTATCAAATTCTGCTTCATTCCGCAAGCACGCTTATAGAAGAATTTAGTAATTTAGTTATTCTACCTGAATACTTTTAAATAATCACTTTTAATGGTCTACTTTAAAAAAATCAAATTCGTGATATTTTATATGCGCATGTTAGCTCCGATATCGTGAAATCAAGAAAAACTTTCTCCGATTAAGTCACACACTAATGACAATTTGTAATTCTAAATTATGTGGAACCTCTATTATATTTATTTATTTCACATTTTCCAGCATAGTTGAAAAGGGTTTATGACTTCCGTTTGTCTGTCAGTGCTCTATCTTGCGTAAATATAATTCGATTTCCCTGAAATTTTGTGTGTTATTAACATTTACTATGGCTCGATCGCCAGTGAAAATGAGGTGTGTATAATACACAGTTCACTTACAGGGGCATTCAAAAGCATTCCATTCCATTACTGTCAATGGGAAAAAATCGTTTCAAGTGCAACACTAAAACATGCTTTCTATAGAATTTGAAATGCAAACAATTTATTATTCACTTACAGAGTCGCACAAAATTATTCCGTTACATAATGGTCTACGGGGAATATAGTTTGCAGTATATTTTAATGTAGATATTCAATTTCAAACGAATTTAGGTAAAAAGGTCAACGATAAAAAGGTCAATAGTAAAAAATTCAATCGTAAAAATAATAAATATTATAAATACTTAAATGAACCTAAAATTGAGATCTATTAGTTATTAAAGTTACATATATGTTCAGTTATAAAAAACCGATTCTAAGCTTTAAGTAAAGCCCGTGCTAAGCCCGCATAACTGTTCCCTATTATTGATAGCAAAAAAAAATTTTTATACATATCGTTACACTAAAGCACACTAATAAATAGGTGCTGTGTATTGAAAAAATATTTTTTGCTAGAGACACCGGATATTCATTAGGAGGCCCCAGGAGGAGGGAGATTAAACAGAAAATACAATCTATAGATTCAAGAGGAAGGGGAAGGACATGGAATTAAAATAAACAAAACTTTACATACAGATATTTTAAGGGGGTCAAAACAATGATAAACAAAAGGAATTTTTTCAAAAGTGAAGGTTTTTCATTATCTTGATTTTTGTAATGTAGGAGGAGGAAGGGTTAAGAGCGGGGTGTACGTGTGTTTGTGTGGAGGGGGGGGGGTAACAATAAGTGGGAGTCAAAATTTTGAGGTTTGGACAAAGAAAACAAATTTTAGGGAAAGCACAGCAGAAATGAAAATATTTTCTCGAAAATAATTTGAAATAACATTTAGGATCTAAATTTATTGGATATGGTGTAGAGTCCTGCATCGGGTCTGGAAACCCGTTTTACCTGAAACTGCGATAGCAGCTGTTCGGGTCGGGTCGACGCTAAATGTATATATATATATATATATATATATATATTTTTTTTTTGTCAGGGGTCGGATTAACTTCTACAGTTTTTCTGCAAATCGGGTTGACATCCATTATTTCAGGCTCGGGTTAGGTTTTGGCTCTTGCGGGTCCGGTTCAGGATGACCCTATTTTTCAAAGAATTTCTAAAATATTTTTTCTGGTGAAAAATCTACATAGAATAACAGTTTTTAAAGAAATGGAAAACTTTAATACACATTCTATTAAGAAAAATGGTAAAATCTAAATAATTTAGAAATTAGTTTTATTAAGTTTGTCTTAATACAATTTAACAGACATATTATAAAAATGGGGTATGTGAGTCGAAGGAAAAAATTATGATAGTCAGGGACCAGCTATTCAGAGTTATTTCAATTTACATTTGTGGATATAGGATCTTCGGCTATGCATTGACCTATCTTTAACTGCATTGTCAAAGGACGATTTTCATCTTATTCCTCTATTCAAGATTAACAAACGATAGTACTTTGTTCAAGCTATTAAATAAAACTGTCATACCAAATTTCACACAATTTGACTATTATCGTTCTTCCTCTTAATCATTTAATTTTTCGCTAATTTTTACACACACACGCAAAAAAACTGGAAAGTAAAAACTTTTTTTTCTTCCCCATTTGAAAAATTAAGGAAGATATAATGAAAATGATGTTTTATTAAATTTTGAACTCGAGTTCGAAAAGCAAATTTCAAAATAAGACAGTTTTCTTTTAGCCCAGGGGTTAGGGATTTGAATTCGGAAATAATTAGGGGGAAGCTGGAAATTGTTTTAATCCCTTCAGTTTAGGTCTAGAATGAATATGCTACTTTTTCTCCCTCGTACTAGATGAGCGTTAAGAATTATGCATAGATTTATAGTGAAAAAACACTTTTTTTTTTCAATTACCATAACACTATCTCGAAATCATTAACTCTTTCAAAAACATTGTAAATACAAATGTTGTGGAGCTTAAAATTCTGAATAAAATGAGTATCTACACTCAATACTTATGTTGAATATTAAGGTCACAATTCTACTTCAAAGTTTTAGACCCATCATCAGGGAGATGACCTCAGAATTAATTAGGGGAAAACTGGAAATCATTTTAATCCCTTCAGATTAGGACTAAAATTAATATTCTATGTTTTCCCCCTCGTACTAAGTGCACGTTAGAAAAAAGGAACACATTTACATTCGAAAAACACGTTTTTCTTTAATATTTTTAAGAATATGTGAAATTGCGACATTAATTTTGAACAAAAATATTAATGTGAGTATTCATTTTATTCAGAATTTTAAGCTCTACAACATCTGTATTGGCAATATTTTGATATAGTTAGCTGTTTTGAGATATTGTTAAGGTAATCTGGTTTCTCCTAGCTTGAAGCTCTTGATTAATGATTACGGCAAAATTTTGAAATAGAATTGCGACCTTAATTTTGAACAAAAATATTAATGTGGGTGCTCATTTTATTCAGAATGTTATACTTTACAACATTTGTACTGACAATTTTTTTGATAGACTTAGCTGTTTTGAGATATTCTTAAGTAACTTGGTCTCTCCGGACTTCAAGCTCTTGATCAGCGATTAAGGCAAAATTTTGAAATTCGAATTGCGACCTTAATTTTGTACAAAAATACTAATGTAGGTGCTCATTTTATTCAGAATTTTAAGCTCTACAACATTTGTATTGACAATGTTTTTGCTAGAATTAGCTATTTCGAGATATTGTTAAAAGAATTCAGGAAAAACATGTTTTTCGAATGTAAATATGTACATATTTCCCAACGCTCGCTTAGTACGAGGGGGAAAACATAGAATATTCATTTTAGACCTAAGCTGAAGGAATTAAAATGATTTTCAGTTTTCCCCTAATTAATTCTGAGGTCATCCTCCTGATGATGGATCTACAACTTTGAAGTAGAATTGTGACCTTAATATTCAACATAATCATTGAGTGTAGGTACTCCTTTTATTCAGAATTTTAAGCGCTACAACATTTGTATTGACAATGTTTTTGAAAGAGTTAATGATTTCGAGATAGCGTTATGGTATTTAAAAAAAAAAGTGTTTTTTCACTATAAATCTATGCATAATTCTTAACGCTCATCTAGTACCAGTGGGAAAACGTAGCATATTCATTCTAGACATAAACTGAAGGGATTAAAACAATTTCTAGCTTTCCCCTAATTATTTTCGAATTGGACCTTTTTTTGCTCCCCTACCCCTGGGGCTATTTATAGATATTAAAATTTTAATTTCAGCAATCTACCCTTTCCTCATAAATATTTTAAATATGCAGAAAAGTTATCCCTTTTCAACCGTCATTTTTTTGTGCACTGTCCTTCGGTTGTCTCGGAATTCTTCTGTTAATGATCCGTAAACACTACGCACATTATTATTATTATTTGTGGGAAACAAACTGCAGTGCACATTAGCAATGTGTATCAATTATTATGGTTGAAATAATATTCTATAAAAAAAGTACTACAAGCAGATATCAACTTAGACCATAATTCGAATTATTTTATACATCCATGTAAACTAACAATAAAGGCTACACTCACTATTTCCAATAGTGAACAGGCCTCCATATCATATATCGATTTCATGGCAATACAAGTAATATTTGCGAAGTCAGGTGGAAGAGCAGTAATAGATTTTGTCGCGATTGTTCCCCAAGCTCACAATTAGACTAAAATATTCTTGTTAAAATGTAACTGCATATTGTTTAAAAAGGTACCAATGAACAGTACAAGTATCGAATTATTGAAAAATATCAATAGAATGGATGCAATTAAAACAGTAGATATGATTTAGTGTAAGTATATGTCTTTAAAAACAGGGAAGAATCACTATCTATCACAAAGATTCTGACAATAATGGAAACGAAAGCATTATCTATTTTAAATTTATTGTTATTTTTATTAATACTTTACTTAGCACAATCATGTTGGTTAAATGACAAATTAAATCATGGTAATCCATTTTTTTTTATAATCCTATCTCACATGGACTGATACTATATGATCAGATTTAATGCTAATACTATATGATAAGTATGATTAAAACAATCATAATGAAATGAATGTATTGAAACTGAAAAAAAAAAGTTAAACTAGATTTTGATGATTGAAGTATTCATTTCGTTACCAAGAGAATTAAAGTAAGAAAACTTTTATTTTAATGCATTAAAGTACACTAATACTGTATATTTGAAATTTATTTTAATGTATTTAAATATTTATTTTTAATTATATATTACTTAGAGATCGCAAAAATATTTGACAATAAATGTTGATTACTATCGTTCTCATCCCGACTGATAATAGTTACATCATATAAATCCAACTTATTGCAATTGCTTCAAAGTTTGAGACACTAAATTTTGGGGTATCTGGGCAAATGCGCCGGACAAAAATTGCATAATCTTCGAAATTGACTTTTTCTGACACATTCCTGAATTCAGTTTTGTTCATAAACACACGGAATTGGCAGGAGCTCTTATTCAGAAACTATAAAGTCGAACATTTTTTTTTTCATTTTTCGATAAACGTAGGAAGTCTTTTAGAAAATGCTGTTAAAGTTGGCGTTTTGAAAAAAAAAATCTACACACGGAAGCTCGATAAAGATTATAACAGGAAAACGCTTGTAATTCTCATGTAATTTATTTGCCGAAAAATGAAAAAAAGAAAAAGTGAAAGAAAAAAAAGCGTTTTTGAATTCGGTTTGTCTATCTTTCCTCCTATCCGCCATTCCGTGCTTGCGTAAATATAGTCTAATTGCCATGGAATTGATATATGTTATTTGTGTTTACTTTGGTATGTTTAGTATTGTAAATGATGTGTGTAGCATGTATGATTCGTTTACAGGGACACTCAAAAGAATGCCGTCACATTACTGTGAATGGAAAAAATCGTGTGTTGTGTAGTTTAATGATATTACACTCTTTTAAACATGTTGAAATTTATATACATCACTGAGGTGTTGTACACTACAAGGCGATTAATGTAGAATATGGTGTGCAAAGAATTTATATTTAATTTTCAAGGACACACAAACAAATTTGGCTTATGAACAATAATTGCTAGAAGTTCGTTATCGGTTGTGGTACACGATTTTATTATTTTTTTTTCATATTATATGGCGTTTGTAAATTTTATAGATCATATACAGGGCTGCACTATCTGAAATACATTCCCGTTTATTGACAGAAATTGCTGAATGAAAATTTCCATGCTGAACTAAATTTTTCCATACCATGTAGCATACATACAAAGTTATAGAGCATATAAAGGGCTGCACAAAAAATTAGATGCGTTTTCTAATTTATTTATTTAGATATCATCTTTCTCCGTAATAAGCTGCAAAGTTTTGTTTCAATATTCTGAATGTATTGGAAAATCTTAATTTATGCTAGACGCATGAATTTAGCTCTTGTTTCTTTTACAGATATTCTTTTTCAATTTCTCTAAAGAATTAGAAAATATAATACTGAATCTTACTATACTAAATATAAGGAAAAATACATGAATACATTCCGAAATTATTAAAAATAGTGCTTAGTTTCCATCTAGTCCAAGAATATTCAACTTGTGTCCCGCGAGGTTGCGAATTTATTGTTGTAAATTTTAAATCCTTTTTCTCTCTTTATGGCCGATGGATGCTGGAGGTTTTATTGGGGATAAAGTGAGGGGGGGTAAGGGGGGGGGGGTATTATTCTTCACAAACATTTGAAATTGATTGTATTTTTCTCATTTTGTATAGGGAAATATATTAGGTATGGAAAATAATTCCTGTTATCAGAATATTTTAGATGTAATTATTTCTCCTAGGTGATGGGAAAGGATAAATTGGCACCCGAAAAAAAGGGCACTTTTATTACTATGGAACTTGCAAAAAGCATATTTATTTTGTATATTACTATGCAGAGTCTCCATTTACCTATTTATACTTAGTAATACCTGTAACATTAAGTGGAATCTTGACTTAAAAAGAAATCCAAAGTTCCTTGGAAAATTTCTAATTCAAAATTATTATATTGTCCCTTTCCATTCCGTCTTAAAGGTTTTCATTGTTAAAATTAAAATCTGCATTTAATCAGTAATATTATACATATGTACAATTATTACACCTATAGCTCATTAATGATGCAATACCATGATCACTAATTAATTACAATAAAACCTGTAAGAATGGAATCTATGTATAACATAATCCTGCCTTAAACGGAAAATTTTATGTTTAATAACATAAAATTTTCGAAGTACGAAATATTACACAATTACACCTAGTAAAACCTGTCTAAAACAGAATTTGTTTTCGTACCCAGTGATCTCGTATTAACCGGTTTTATTGTAATATACAGTGGTACCGTGTAGTGTTACTGATTAATTAATTCTGTAATACTTAAGTAATGTATCTTTACTATCTGTAAACATGATTTAAGTACAAGAAATAGTGTACTTTATAAAAAAGAAATGCCTTAACATGTTTGGTTTTACTGTAATCAAACAATTGCCTAAAGATATATAGTAAAAACTCCCGAGAACGAAAGGCAAGGTTGAAATAATTACTGCCACTTTGATTACAGCAATAAATGTTTTTCTTTTAATGGTCTACATTTATCAGTAAAAAAATAGGAATTAATAAAAATTCAAATTTGTTATCCGGAAGCTAAATTATAAGATCCAAATATCTCTTTATTTTTTATTTTATTTTAATTTATTTTCTTCTTTAAGCATGGGTGGAAAAAAGTTTGTCAGTTTGTATTTTTTCTTCTTTTTTTAAACAGCAATTTGCGCATTTTGAATACCTTATTAAAATTTATTTTAATTCTTTTATTGCTTGCTCACAAAAAATAAGTTAGAGGGATTATCATTTAGAAGAAGAATTTTTCCATTTATTTTGGATGCGGATTTGAAATACTATATAACAAATCACATTTTTGGGGGGTGGGGTTTGAGGGGATGGAATATTTGAATATATTTTCAACTGGCATATTCATCAGGATAATGTAAAATATATCAGCTATCTCAGATTTATATCACATAAAATCAAAGAAAGCAGATGTTACACTAACTTGTATAATGACAAATTATTATTATCATTATTTATAAAAGAAAAAATAAATAATATTAGCATTGAAAATGAAATACGATGGATAACACTATCTAAAAGCGAGCACCATGGTATGCCGTACTAAACATTTAATTGAGATTCATTGTATAGTGAGATCTATCGCTATATGTGCGTTTTATAAAATGTAAATTTATTTATAAAATAGATTATTTCCAGTTTAATTTTATAATTAAATCATTACAAATTAATTAAATTTACAGGTTTATGTAACAGAAACTGTTTCTTAAAAAAAATGCATTTAGACGAAATGAAACATGCTTGTTATTGGGGAGATATAAATTCTTTTCAAATTTAGATAAAATTTAATAGCATATAAAGCAAATTATACTACATTAACAGTTTGCAAACATTATTCCAAGCAACGGACCTGTATTCCTGAAAACTGCTATTTCCAAACATACTGTCAGATGCTGTCTGGAATTTACCGGACAATCGTTTTCGAAAGCTTTAGTCAACTAGTTTTAAACACCCATTCACGCCTCATACAGACGGTGGACAGCCGCCTCATTCATTCAGTGTCAGAAAGAAGGGGAAAGAACTAAATCCCTTAGCACTTTCGAAGTAAAAAATCACATAACCCCTTCTACCTTTTAGAACAAGTTCTTTTTTCCTATTCAAGGCCTTTTTAAGGTACATTTTTAGAATACACTGAAACGCTCAATGGGTTAAGAACCGATTTGGATGAAACTTCGGGTATACATAGTACATACTCAAACGTACGTCAATGTCTCGACCAGGTTCGTTGGCCAGCTTCATTCGTCATCTTGTTTCAAAATGGCGGTCATTTAATTTTTTTAATTTTGAAATTTGAAATGTGCTACCAAAAAATAGTAGTTGAAAAATATTTTTTTCTTATGTGTTTGACCTCGATACAAAGATTCTGGAGCAGTTTTTTTTTCGTATATATCTTAAAAAATGGCTGAGATATAGCACTTTGAATTTCTAGCGTGGCTGACATTTTGAAATGACCTGATTTTTGTAACGCGATAACAGGCGTATTTATAAACCGATTTGGATGTACCTTGATGTATACATAGTACATACCGATGTCTCGATCGAGTTCGTTCGCCAGCTTCATCGCCATCTTGTTAAAAATGGCGGCCATTTAAAAAAAATTAAAAAAATTAAAAATTAAAAATAAAGTACCAAGAAATTAGAAAATCAAAAAGATCTTTTCTTGTATGTGTTTGACTTTAATACAAAGCTTCCGGAACAGTTTTTGTTTTGTCTATACCTAAAAAAATGGCTGAGTTACAGCATTTTGAATTTCTATTGTGGTTGACATTTTGAAACGACCTGATTTTTGTCACGCAATAACAGGCGTATTTATGAACCGATTTGAATGTAACTTGGTGTGTACATAGTACATCCTGGACGATCGTACTGCGAGTGAAAAAACTCGTTACCTAGGCAACGAAGCAACTGACGTAAAATCGTGACGTCAGCCTCTACAGATCTCAAAAACAAAACATTCGGATTTCGAACGGTGGAAATGAAGTACACTAAGGTGTTTATTCTTTGAGTCTAATATTTATTATTCGATGTGGAGTAGGAAAGTTATTCATCTATATTCGTTGACAATGTATAATTCGTCGTTCATATTTCATACAAGTATATAATGTTGTATTAAAAATTCTTATTCAAATTGAAATCTTCGTCGATGTTGCGCACATCTGTCTAATAAAAAATGTGCGTTTATACTGCTGCCATTTTTTTGTCAGTGTCTGCCTGAATTTCTGGGAAAATGCGGTAAGTAACGCAAATTTAACCTTCATTCTAAATTTTAGTAATGACAACTCGCAGTTTTTGTATTAAAATCGAATCGTGAATTGAATTCTGTTAAGTCCTATTCTTTTGTCAGATTATTCATATTTCTTTTCGCTAATTTAAATTCGAGCTTTTCAAAATTAATCTGTAAACTATTCTATCCATAATTTTTGGTCCGTATCGAACCAGGAGCTACGATGGAATCTATTCTTAAGTCGTAGCTGTCAATTAATTTATCTGTGCTAGATGTAACGTAAAAAAAAAGTAAAAACGGTCGTGTTTATTTATTTAATTGATGTTTGTTTTTTATATTTTGTATATTATGGTGCATTTTGTATGACATTGTGTGAATTACGTATTTTTATAATTTTATTCAGTTCTTATATTGTTTTTTTGTAATTATTAAAAATGACTAAACAAACAAAGTAGGAGCTTTATTTTGAGCGAATTTGTAAGGAAATAGATATAATTAAGAATAAAATTCAGATTTCGAATTCAGATGAGCAGGCAAAAATTAAAGCTTTGAAATCGAAAATATCTTCTTATGAAGACACTCTTGCGCAAGCATTTGATAAACTGTCGCCGAAAGAAAATAAAGAGAATTTGGATACTTTTTTGAAGTATCGGTAACTTATTTGTGATCTGTTAGTCGATTTAGAGGAGAAAACCAAAGCTGATTCTCCGACTGAAATTCGTGTAGAAACTCAAAATAAACAGAATTATTCGCAGGTGAAATTACCGAAATTCGATTTGCCCCATTTTTATGGCTACTCGAAACAATGGATTTCGTTTAAAGAATTATTTCAGTCTACGATTTTGGGGAATGAAAATTTATCTGATATTGAGAAATTACAATATTTGCATTCTTCTGTTCACGGAAATGCCGTAAAATTAATTCCAGGATTTTCTTTAAAAGCAGAAAATTTTGTGCAGTGTTGGGATTTGTTAAATCAAAGATATGAAAATAAAAGACAGTTGGCTTTAAGTCAAATAAATAAAATATTTTCGATAATGATTATTAAAGCTAGTAATTCAAAATCCTTGTTAGAATTGCTAGAAACAAGTAATGAAGCAATTCGGAATTTGAAAATTTTGGGATTAGAATCTAATTCTTTGAGTGATTTAATGTTAATAAATTTTAAGTTGAATAGATTAGATCAGCCTCTCAAACAAAGATGGGAATTGTTGTTAGACAATGATAAAATACCGGATATGGATTTATTTCGAAAATTTATTGAGCGGGAAGCTCGAAGTGTAGAGGAGTCAAAATGCACTAAAGTAGAGTCTAAATTCAATTTCGCAAAAAAACCTGTAGATGCTAGTCGAGTCAAAACCAACGTAATGAACAGCGCGTTTGTTAGGAATGGTAATAACTGCCTATTATTTAATGAAACCCATGCGTTATTCAAATGTCCTGTATTTAATTCAAAACCAGTGAAAGAGAGGTGGAAAATCGTTGAATTAAACAAATTATGTGAAAATTGTCTAAGACAGAACCATCAAGTAGGGCAGTGTAGAATCAATGTTAAATGCAAAAATTGTTCCAAAATGCATCATACATTATTTCATGTGTATACGACTAGTCAAATTAATAGAGAGTTTGTTAATGATAATGCACCAGAAATTTCTGTTTCTAATAGTGCGCAGTGTCATTCATCTTTGCAGAATTATAATGTTTTATTATCTACCGCACTTATTAATGTAAAATTTAGCACAGGTAATGTTATTTAGTGCAGAGCACTTATTGACAATGCTTCTCAAAATTCTTTAATCTAAAAAAAATGTGTAGAAAGATTGAATTTGCCTGTTGGCAGAACGAACCATAGGCTTGTAGGTATAAATGGCATTTCGGCTGAAACCTGCCTAAATTTCACTGAATTTAATTACTCGCCATATTTTGAAAATAATTAGAATTCTTTTAAAGCCCTTGTAGTCTATCAAGTTACTACCCCACTCCCTAACTTCAGGCTTGAAAGGCATTCATGGCCGCATATGGCAAACTTACAGCTGTCTGATCCCGAGTTTCATATCTCCAAATCAATCGACATTCTGGCTAGGAGCAGATGTTTTTGCACATCTGTTATTAGGGTCACCCATTTTTGGAAAATCTGGTGAACCCGTTGCAATCCCAACTCATCTGGGATATATTCTAAGTGGTCCAGTACCCTATTCGTCTAAACCGGCCACGACCGTGGTCTGCCATTCAGTAGACTTGACAGATTTTTTCAACTCAGGGTCTGTTCCTCCTGCTAAGGAGTTTATTAAATCAGATGCAGCTAAGGAACTGTATCACCATTCAACTCGGCAAAATAAACAAGTTTGTGATGAGGAAAAAACTAATTTTCCTGTCGCTGCCAGTATAGCAAAAGATGATAGTTTGCCACATTCTTTAAAGGCAAGTAACTTAACCCATTCTTTCAATCCGAATTCATCTGAAAGTTTTCTAGGGTTAGAGTGGAACCGGGAAACAGATTCCCTGCGTGTACAAGTTGTAGAAAAACCTACAGTAAAGACTAAAAGTCAATTATTATCCGTAATAGCTGGCATTTTTGATCCTTTGTGTCTTTTGTCACCTTCCACTGTTATTTTGAAAATGTTATTGAAAGAAGTGTGGAAGGCAGACTTGAATAAGGATGATCCTCTTCCCTCAGATATTCTAGAAACGTGGAATAGATTCCATTCTGAAATAAATGCTTTTAATTCTATGCACATTCCACGATTTATGAATTTCAGCACATCATCACCTTTCGAACTCCATGGGTTCTGTGATGCTTCTATACGTACATACGCTGCGATTGTATATATCAAAACTTTTAATCCTGTCACGGTAATGCTAGTCGCTGCTAAAACTAGAATAGCGCCCGCCAGTGCAATAACATTGTCAAGGTTAGAGTTATCTTCAGCTCTTTTGCTAGCAAACCTTATTCAAGTTGTGCAAGATACATTACCTAACGCTCTCCACGAAACATTCTTGTGGACCGATTCGACCATTACATTAAACTGGATTTTGAAACCTCCAACCAAAGGCAACCAATTCGTGCTTCACCGTGCCAATAAAATCAGAGATTTGACCTCAATTGAAAAATGGCATCATATACCTGGTAAACATAATCCAGCAGATTGTGCAACACGGGGTCTCTATCCCTATGAATTAAATGATTGCGAATGTTGGTGGTCTGGGCTTACTTGGCTTTACAAGTCTTCTAATCCTTTCATTGATTATCCATCTCCAACTTCAAACTTTGCAGTTGAGTCTTTACACACCGAAAGTTCTTGTTTAATAAATCAACTAGAAACCGATGTTGATTTATGACAGATTTTCTTCATATAAAAAAGTAATCCGAGTAGTTGCTTGGATTCAAAGATTCGCCTGCAACACAAAATTACATTTAAAAAGGAAAGGACCTTTAAATGCAGTTGAACTTAGCAACGCTTGTAAAACTGTCGTCAAGTGGTTACAACAGTCAGCCTTTTCTGATGAAATTAATCTACTTAATCAACACAAACCACTACCAACATCCAGTAAATTGCTGTCTTTAAACATGTTTCTCGACGCAGATAATATTTTGAGAATTGGTGGACGCCTCAGCAAACACAACACCATGTTATTCGATTCCAAACATCCAGTGCTTATCCCTAAAAACCATCTCTTAACAGAAGCTATTATCAGGTACTTCCATCTCTATAGTCTGCATGCGGGTCCTGGTCAAGTTCTTTCCTTAATTCGTCAAAAAGTTTGGATTCCAGATGGCAGATCAACAGTTAAGAAAGAATTAAGAAAGTGTGTACGTTGCATTCGAATATCTGCCCAACCGCTTACTCAAATCATGGGTGACTTGCTCTCGTCACGAATTGATCCCTGCAGGGCGTTCTAGCGCACCGGGATTGATTTTGCAGGACCAATCAATACAAAATGCCTACATAAACGGAAGTCTACTACTTTTAAATCCCATATCTGTCTTTTTATATGCATGTATACCAAAGCAGTCCACATTGAATTAGTTTCAAAACTTACCACCGAAGCCTTTATATGCATTTTACAGCGTTTCATATCACGCCGAGGACATCCAAGAGACATTTATTCTGATAATGGTAAAACATTCGTTGGTGCAGCCTCATATCTTAAAAAACTGTTCCTAATTCTCAAAGAATCAAAAGTCCAAGATTTTTGCGCACAACACCAAATTATTTGGCATTTCATACCTCCTTATGGTTCATACTTTGGAGGACTATGGGAGTCTTCCATAAAGCTAGCGAAACGGCATCTAACCAAATCATGCCAAGGTACTCTTATGACTTTTGAGGAACTATCCACAACCCTATGCCTTATTGAAGCATGTATAAATTCTCGTCCACTTATTCCTTTATCAACAGACCCTAATGACTTATCCGTTTTAACTCCAGGACGTTTCCTCATTGGTGATCCATTACTTGTTTTACCTGTCATGTCATGTCATAATAATCCATGCATTAGTCTCTTTTCCAGGTGGAAACTGTGTATCAAGATTCGAGATAATTTATGGCAACGCTGGACTAAAGATTATCTCCAAACATTATCCTTAAGGCATAAATGGAAAAAGGGCAATCATATTATCAAGATTGGCCAACTAGCTTTAGTAAAAGAATCTTCAATTCATCCAACTCATTGGAAGTTAGCTCTGGTCGAAAACATCCATCCTGGTGCTGATGGTGTTGTAAGAGTTGTGACTATCCGTACCGGTGAAGGCACATTCAAGCGTCCGATTCAGCAGATTGCTGCTTTACCTGAAGTCCACGCCGGCCCCCCGGAGGTTATGGACGATCGTACTGCGAGTGAAAAAACTCGTTACCTAGGCAACGAAGCAACTGATGTAAAATCGCGACGTCAGCCTCTACAGATCTCTAAAAACAAAACATTCGGATTTCGAACGGTGGAAATGAAGTACGCTAAGGTGTTTATTCTTTGAGTCTAATATTTATTATTCGATGTGGAGTAAGAAAGTTATTCATCTATATTCGTTGACAATGTATAATTCGTCGCTTTTAAATAACCAGATCAAATCCTTCGAAGGTGTCTACTTTAACGCACCCACGTTGGTCGATGTTATGGCCATTTATATTCTTCATAACTGAAATTCTCATACTTCATACAAGTATATAATGTTGTATTGAAAATTCTTATTCAAATTGAAATCTTCGTCGATGTTGCGTCATCTGTATAATAAAAAATGTGCGTTTAAACTGCTGCCATTTTTTGTCAGTGTCTGCCTGAATTTCTGGGAAAATGGGGTAAGTAACGCAAATTTAACCTTCATTCTAAATTCTAGTAATGACAACTCGCAGTTTTTGTTTTAAAATCGAATCGTGAATTGAATTCTGTTAAGTCCTATTCTTTTGTCAGATTATTCTTCGCTAATTTAAATTCAAGCTATTCAAAATTCGTAAACTATTCTATCCACATACCAATGTCCAAGCCGAGTTCGTTGGCCAGCTTCATTCGCCGTCTTGTTTCAAAAGGGAAAAAAATTAAATTTAAAATTTAAAAATGAGGTATCAAAAATTGGAAAATGAAAAAGATTTTTTTTATGTGTTTGACCTTGATACAAAGATTCTGGAGCAGTTTTTGTTTCGTCTATATCTTAAAAAATGGTTGAATTATAACGCTTTGAATTTCTAGCATGTCTGACATTTTGAAACGATCTGATATTTGTCACGCGATAACACGTGTATTTATTAACCTATTTCGATGTAAGAAGGCATGTGGATAGTATATAGCAATGTCTTGCCCAAGTTCGCTGGCCAGCTTTATGAGCCATCTTGTTTCAAAATGGCGGCCAGTAAAATAAAATTATATTTAAAGTAAGGTGCGAAAAAATTAGAAATTGAAAAAGGTTTCTTTTTTGGGCGACATTTTGAAAAATCTGATTTTCTGCCTGCGACAGCACTCGTATATATCAACCGATCCCGATGTGAGTAAGCATGTGCACTGGAATTACTAAGGTCTCGACCAAGTTCAATGGTTAGCCTCATCCACCATGTTGTCTTAAAATTTGTTATGCAGTTCAAGATATCGCCGAATTTGGCAACCAAATATAAGTTACTTTAAATAAAAACAGCTAGGATAAAGCTGACTATTTTCGGGAAATTCTCATTCATAATGATTTAGTATTAATAAAAATTAGTATTGAATTTCCTATAACCGGTTTCCGCTAAATTGAGCTTAGTGTATTTGATTAATATAAGCTGGCTTTTTAAAAATAAGGAATATGAAAGCTACCTCTTTCTCCCGGCACTGTCCGGAAGGACTTTTGTGTATGTGAGACAGCAGAGCTCGTGAGAAGTATTGGTTCCTGTCGATTTTTCTTCAAACCTGATTATCCAAAGATTTTGCATCAGCCACTTGTCGACAGAAAGAACATCATATTTACACCTCTGCCTATAAAACTGGGTCTAATGTAGCAGTTCATGAAAGTTTTGTCAACTGGGAGACTGTTTCAATTATCTCATTTCGAAATTTCCAAACCTACTTTTGTAAAGATAAAAGAGATTGTTGTCATTCTAAAACCGTGTCAAAGACTTTCTGGAAAATACGAGAGCAGAAAGTTACACTGAAATTGTCCATCAACTTTTACAGAGCTTCAAAATGCTTGGTTGCAACATTGGCATCAAACGTCAATTTTTGCTTAGCCATCTTGAAGACTTCTGGGAAAATCTTGGCGCAGTCACTGATGAGCAGGGTGAAAGAATACACAGAGATTTGAAGATCATGGAAGAACGGATAGATGGAATGAGCATATGATGGCTGACTATTGTTGGGGCATCAAGCGAGATGGTTCACAAATTGAACACTCCAGGAAAAACTACAAGTGAAAATATTTACCTTAATATGTAATATTTTCGTTTTGTAAAAGGATTTTACTACTTGTATCAGCACAATGTACCTTATAGTAAGAATATACAGCCGTTGTATGAATAAAATATTTGGTATTTCTTATTTATTTTCCTTTGTATTCACATTAAGTATGATTTTTAGGGTATTCTGTAGCTTAAAAAGTTGACGTGATAGAAAGAAACTGGGATCACTTTTTAATTTAGATGCTAATAATTAGCTAAAAACAAGTGCCAGATCCAAGTGAACAAAATGTATGTTCCTCAGTGTAATATAGTCCATATAAAGGAAGAGTTGTACAATTAGATATTAAATATTTGGTTATTATTGTTATTATTATTTTAGATAAGTTGTTAGTGATTCCATTCTTTTAAAATTCTTATCTTGATCACAGAACCACTAGTTTTTCTTCTCATTTTCTCTTATGTTACAATAATTGAAATTTAAGTGGCTATTTAATAACATCTATTACGCGATGAAATGTCTTTCTTAAATATTTCATTAAATCGGAAATGATTATTTTCTCATATTTTACAAATTAATTAAAATCTTAATCAAAATAACAAATTTGACATAAAGCTATTGGTAATATTTCATGTTGTTAAAAAACTGTCTCTCCTTTACGAGATAGGATTCCTCCGAAGATAGTAATTGTCCTCGAAGTGAAATAAGTAAAAAAAAATGAGTGTGTCAAAAGTAATTTGCCTTTCTTAGAAAAAAAAATGTGGATTTCTTATAATTCTAACAATATTCATTTAATAAGATATTGATATTTAAACCTCACTTTAATCATAATTACAATTTTACATGATCCAGGACACTGGCGATTATTATTTTTATTATTATTTGCTGGAACGCTCTATGCACATTAGAATAAAATTTATTAATTTAAGAAAAATATTTAATTCCAGCATAAAGAAAAAATTAGGAAATTGGAATTCATTATCCATAGATGCCGTGTTAATTCGTATAGTTAGTAAGCACCATGATTCTGGACTCTCGTAGTGCAATTTAAAATTAAATTACTAATGAATTTGTAAATTGCTTAAGTTAAAATTAAATGCGCTGTGTTATTTCGTGGTAAGAAATCTTATGAATCATACAGGGATCATAGGTCACCATGAAGAGTTTCAGTTGAATTAATAATTAGCCAATAATTTATAAGCTACCCTGTAATAAAATTACCAATTCCTAAAATAATAAGATAGTAAATGAGACTTAAACAGAAAATAAATAAAGCAAAATTTAATATAAATAAAGAGTTTATTTACATACATTTACACTCTATTAAGAATTTTGAAAGTTGAAATATCCTGAAAACATCAGGCTGAATGAACTCTTTAAGAGGTTTACAATTAAATTTAAGAGGAATTATACTCTTATACATGATATTTAAATAAAGGATGATAAGAAGTGTGCTATTTACACTCCCCTTAAGATGCTCAAAAATTGCAATCTTTTAAATATTCAAAGGGACTGCTAAAAATAATGCTTTTATACCTTTTTACCCGACTGCCAAGAAGGGTTGTTTCACGCGTATCTGGGTATGTTGATTTCTATATACCCTCGAAACATCCCAACGGCTGGATGGATTTTCATGAATGAGGTCTCTATCGATTCGTCTTAATCGTCCGATGGTTAAAGGCTAAGTTTGTTTTTATAAATTCAAAATGTCGGCCGTAAAGTACAAAATGGCGGTATAGACGAAAAATTTTTTACGCACCCTATTAAGTGGCATATCATTGGATAGGTTTTTCAAAATGAAGACGATGTTTCATTGATTACTTTACAGTCAGAAGCTCCGTTTAAATATTACACAATCTGGAAGTTGTGCAGGTAGGATCTCTAGCTTTACTGCAACTCAAACATTCATAGACATCTATAATAGGCCTCATAAAAACTGTGTTTATAGATAGGAACTAATAATTAAACACAACTTAAAGGTCATCAATACAAGTAAATAAAAAAAAATAGGTAAGTAATATCAAAAATAGTTTTCACATTGATGAGAAATAATTAATTAGTTCGCTTTTTACGCAGTCGGGTTTTTTGATTTTTTAAATTTAATTTTTACTTGTTGACCACTAAGTTCTGGGTCCTCTCATTGACATCTCCTGGACCGTCCATGCGGTACATCAATCTATCGTGATGAGTACTTTTAATCGGGCGCTAATCCATGATCCCAAAGTCATCTCTATGACGATAGGTCTGTCATTATTGCTCAAAGGCTCAAGGAGTAAAAAATTTCGGAAGTAATCTCCTTTCAAAAATATAACGACATAATCGTTAAGGCAGTGCATCTTCAAAAAGATGTTATTCTCTCGGGGACTATTTCTAAAACTGACTGAGAAAAAAAAAAAAACTTTTTTCCGTAAAGGCAGAGCGAAGTGGACTCTGTATCCTTCATCCAATTGAAAAATACCTTTTTGTTTTCTATTGGATGTGTGATCAGCATACGAGTGTGCATGTCCATTTACCGAATTTCAACGCATGCGTAATTTCCTTGAAAATTCCATATTTACTCCTTCTACATGACCTGAGACCTCTGTGTCTCTCTCCCGAAAATTTATCACTTACTCTTGTCATCTCCTTATAGGGGCTTAATAGATGATTCCCTTTTAGGTGACAGAAGTATTTTTAAATATCACAATAAAGATCTAATTATATTATGGTCTAATTTTTTTTGTTTAAGTTGCTGGTATGTCGAAAGGTGGAAATTGTATTATAACATCCCACCATTATTTTTTAATTATTTTTTCTATCTGCACTTCAAAACAAAAATGTTCGTGTTAGATTTTTGCTAATTTTCATACAATATTATTATTGTTTAGAAATATTAAGAGACAAAATAATCAAAAATAGTTTGCAATGAAATCATAAGAATGCTAAACCAACCCAGACATTCTGTGATTTTAGAATTAATGAAAACTCAGAAAACTGTTTAATAGTTTCTGTTACTCAATGAAATACTTCTACAATTTCACTAAAACTAAAACAAAATGTTGGAATTATTCTGAACAGATAATGCACATTTCTCGAATAGGAAATTCAAAAATATTACAATAAGTGCTTAACAATGAAGTAGCACATTTAAATTTACTTGGAACTAAAACATATACTATAATGTAGACATTTAAATTTCAGGACAAAATAGTCTTCTAAATATGACGTAATTTTCGATGAAAGAAACATATTGCATATTGAAATTAAGTCCGTACTAATTAGAAAAAAATAGAAAAGCAAATGACGTCATTTCCATGTAATCATTGTAGATTTAAATTTCCGAATAGGAGTAAAATTTCCATTTAAAAACGATGTTTCATCGTAAGTGAAGGCATCTTCAGAAATTTACGTTCATATTCTATAAAATAAAGGATTTATATTAAATATATATAAAATATAACTTTAATAAATTCGTCGCCATTTGAAGGTATCAAATGTATTTTTTTCTTCTACATAGTCAGGAAAATTGTACATTTTTTCTATTACACATGTCACAGAAAATGTGCATTCTTAGTTTCAATCCTGACAAACTTTATTACGATTACGCGAAAAGAAAGTCATTTTTCTGATTTTCGTTTTAGAGATTTACAGGTGTAAATGTGCAGAGCTCACTTATTGGTATTGCCGTATTATTATAATATTACATTTTTTTTCTTTTTTTTATCCAGAAGGCCCCATGTCTAACACGAACAACGCCAGGCAGGTCTTACAATAAGAAGTAATAAAAAGAAAAGTTTACAGTTAAACTGATGACATTGAGCTCGCAGGATATTTGCACTAACTGTATATTATAGTACTCATATTTATGTCTATTATTCATAAAATAGAACTCAATCTTTATGAGTGAAACGAAAAATAAATAAAGGGGAGGATCAGCCTCATTTCCCCCATTTATACTTAACCAATGAACCTTCAAATCTAATCAGGGAACCGCGTTATCAAAATAAATCGGTATACCAAATATGAAGCAAATCGGCTATTTCTGCATGAAAAACCTATTTAGTAAAATTAAGGAGGGGTATTAGACCCCGTTCATCCCCTTTATACTTGACCCATGAACACCAAAAACTAATCAGGGAAACGCATTATCAGAATGAACCAATTTACAAAATTTGAAGCAAATCGGATATTTCTATCAAGAGTTATCGCGCTGTGTACATATATACGTACAGTCGTGGAAAAAATAAACATCCCATACTAACACCTCAACAAATTATCGTAGAAAAAAGTAACTGGTACCGAACGATTGGAAATAAAGTCTACTTTTAAATGATTTATATACAATTTTCTTAGGGGGTCAGCTACATATTAAAATGAACCCAAACTTCAATTTTTTCAATGGTAATATCCAATTTTAACAAGATATTTCAAATTTTCGGTTCAAACTATGCCTAGTCACCAAATTTCAAGTCATTTGAAGGATGAGTTTTGAATTATAAACATTCAAAATTTAGTGCTTCTAATGTTAAATTACATTTCTATATTTTCATTAATATCTCCTGAAATTATACTCCAAATCTGCTAACTTTTTGTGTATCAATAGTACTAAAATACCCAAACATAAATACGTTGAATTTGCAATTTTTATAATTTTATGATATGAATCATGAATCATGAAATTAATATTGGAAAAAAATTATTAATTGTAACCTACAATATTTTATGGATTTGGATTTCTTAAGTTCTGCTTTATGGAAATCCAAAATTTCACATTTTTCTTCCAAGTAGTTTTCAAATTATGCTTAAAAAATGGCAAAATAATCGTTTAAGGTGCCGTCTATGATAGTAATGACAACATATTTGGGTCATTCCACGTAAAATGAGCAAAAATTTAAAAAAAGTCGTGGTCACATAGTAACAGATTTTAATAAAATTTGATATACAGGTTCAATTCATATTCAAATAGAGCTCTGCAAAATATCTTCGCGAAAAATAAATTATTTTAGCAGTTTTGGACATTTAAAAAACTTGTGATAAAGAATGGCATGTGTGCAATCGTCCAAAGTTGCAGGTTTGAAGTTCTGTATCTTGAAAACTATTTAACTCAAATGAATTTTTTTTAAATAATGTAACCTCTGAAAAATTATCTTCTTATTTATTGAGCAATAATAATCTGGTAACACCATGATTATTCTTTAATTGGTTGTAAAAATTGAAAATTTGCAAATTTTGAGAAAATTAAAAACGTAATAAACATTAAAGGAATTCAAAAACATCTGAGAAATTAATGCCTGATGTAGTTTTACATATTAAGATCGAATTACTAAAGTTTTTAAGTTGCCATGTATTTCCTTCACCTTTAAAAAATTTTAGAAACTTTTAAAAAAATGACAAAATCGTAATTTTTCCTCTTATTGACAGGTAAAAAAAAACAATGAAGGAAATGTCCCACATTACAGTTATTGCACAGACATAAAGATCAATAAGTCCATAATCTGATAAAAAAAAATCAAGCATGCCTTTTTGATTCCTAACGTCCCAAAATTGGGTTAAAAAAGGCAGTATTAACTATATTCCATGAGCTATTTTTTTTAAATTCGCGCCCGTTTCTTAAAATATTGCACGATTTCAAGATGAAAAAATTTAGTGCTGCCATCTATTTTCTGTATGTGGGTTTAGAAATTAATATATAATTTTCTGTTCAATTGAGCTTTTTTTTCTACTTTAATTAAAAATCTTATTGAGGAAAAAATAAACTAAAAGCAAGTATAAAAGTTTTTATGTTTAAAATATACACTGTTATCTAAAATATTAAAAGAATTAAAAGTTTAAAAAAGATTTCTTTCACGTCGAAACAAGTGATAGAAATATTGCATTTTATCCTCAACATTTTTTACTATTTATTTTTTTTCTCATTAAGGAATAAAAAAGGCAAGAATTAAAGTTTAAATATATAATATATGTACTTTTAGCTATAACGTCAAGCAATTTTGATATTGTCAGAGGTGTCCTTCATCTCTATAGAAACGTTGCATTTTTCCCTCAAATTTTTTCAAAAATAATTTTTTTCTCATTAAGGAATAAAAATACAATTACTAACTTACGTCAATCTGTTACTTATCATTCATTCCTAATTATAAATAATTTTTAATATAGTCTTTGCATTCTTAAGGCTAATAACCAAAATTGAAACTTCAAGCATGTAGCCAAAACCACGATTTTGCATCCACTTTTAATATAAATTTTAATACTTAAATAAACAATCCTAAAATCTATTATTTTACATTTACTCATAAATAGATATGATCTACTTACAAAATGATTTTCGTTAAAATCTGTGACATGTCTGCCACAGGTGATTTGCTCATTTTGTATGGAATGACCCATTTTGAAATTTCTTATGCTATCCTGTAATTTAGCAGTCTTGAATCGCTGCTTGAGTGATGCTTAAGATACCTTGATCAAGAAGGGAGCTCTCTCGGTCAACTATCCAGTACCGAACTTCAATTTGAATACAGCCCCTAAAATACGTTTTTTTAAAATAATTAATTTCTTGGAAACTTATCGTACGAATTGCATAAAAATTTGTTTTTAGGCTAATTGAATGGTGTAGAGTTCATTTATGTTGTCAAAATTGTGTACTGCTATTGAATGAAACAATAGTTTGTTTTAATATGTAGATGGCCCTCTAAGCAAATTTTATATACATAATTTAAAAGTACACTTTATTACCAATCATGTGGTACCAGTAACTTTCTTCTACGATAAATTTTTGCAGAGTTAGTAAGGGGTGTTTACTTTTTTTCCACGCAACTGTAGATACATACATACGCATATACAAAACCTATGGGCACATCAACTTTCAGTTTTTGAAAACCTAAGAACTAAAAATAAGTGTGTAAAAAATTGTTTTCTTTGAACGAAAGCATTGAATTTTTGTTATATTATATAATGCCACTGCGCTTTATGTAACGTTCATTCATACAACAAAATTATCAATATATATTTTAAAATAATTTATTATACTGCTATTTAGACGTCCTTACCATAGCAATTAAAATATAACGCAATCGATAAAAACATTTGCCTTTAATTTGATTTTAAACTCGCTGAAATCTGAAAGTATTATATAACATCTTCAGTTACTGAATATTTTTTTTTCATCTTTAATATTTCCCTAAAACTAAAATCAATATTTAATTGTTAGTTTACTAATTGCTGGAAAATGTAATTAAAATATCAAATCTGGCATTAAGTTATTGATTATACTTCACGTGGAAAAATAAATCTGTCATTAACTTGAAGCTATTAATTGTTCCCGAAGTGAAACAAGTAATAAGAGTGAGTCTGTCAAAACAGTTTGATTTTCTTATAATAAGATATGGAATAAACTCAGAAAGAACGCAGAGTATTTTTGTTACACCATACAATGTCATTATGGGTTTATCTAACATGACATTAGATATGTTATATAAATAAATCTGAATATTAATAGAACTGCTGTATATTTTCTGCCTAGCTCTATTGTTACGAGTACAAGGAAAGATTATTTTGGGAAATAAGATTAGAACAAATCAAAGGATAGATCATTTTATTAATGTATTATACGTTATTTAGGAACTTTCACAACAACTAAAATTACATTTATAATTTTAAATCATTTATATGGTAATTATTTTTAAAAAAACAGAAAACGAAAATAAATAAAAAACAATAAGTATGCACAGAGAACATAGATTAATAAAGGCAGGTAGTTTGTGATGTATGGATATTTCTAAGTGTGTATTAGACGTTATTGGATAATGCGAAAATTTAAGTTATCTGCCTATGTTAAAATTTTCTTTTTAATGAAAATTTTCGAATATTTTTATTATTGTATTTGAAGGAGCAATCTTTTAAAAATCCAAATTTATTTTAATTTTATTCCTATGATTAGCAGAAGAGGAGTTAAGGCAAATTTCATAAACAGGAAGTAATGTGCCAAATACCGGAAGTGAGCATGAATGCCAAGAGCATAAATGTAGTTTTAATGCATGATTTCCTTACATTTTTTACATAAGAAACACTAATAAAATTTACTTGACACGTCTAGATTAAATTTTATAGAAAAGAAATCTTTAAATGCGATTTCTGGAAAAAAAAATTTCTGCTATTCCATGTACGAAAAACTTCTTCCATATTACTCATACTCATATTGTTCTGAACTAGTATATAATCTCTATGTTATCATGTAGTTATTTTATAGGTATTCGAATATAAAAAAAATGATAATTTTTAATGATTTTTTTCATTAAACAATTTTATATATTAATTGTTTGACATATTTTAATTAATTTTGAAGCTATTGTAAAATTTATATTTTACAATATTTTATTGTAAGTTTACCAATTGCTGGAAAATTTAATTAAAATATCAAATATGGCATTAAGTTATTGATTATACTTTATGCGGAAAACGAATTGTGTCATTCATTTAAAGATAGTAATTTTTTCCGACCTAAAATAAGTAATAAAAGTGAGTCTGTCAAAAGCAGTTTTCTTTTCTTATAATAAGATATGGAATATACCAAGAAAGAACATATTGCATTTTCGTTACATCATAGAATGTCACTACGTGTTTATGTAACGTTACATTAGATGTGTTATATAAATAAATTTGAATATTAAAAGAATTTATGTATATTTTTTGAGTCGCTGTATTGTTACTATTACAAGGAAAGATTATTCTATATAATTCGGGAAGATGCATAATAGTTTTACTTAGATAATTTCATTCTTGTATTGTACATCATTTGGCAATTTTTACAACCAAAATTACATTTAGAATGTTAAATCATTTATATTGTAGTTATTTAAAAAACACACAAAAAACAAGAAAACAAAAAAAAAACAAAAAAAAACTATGTTTGCACAAAAAACATAGTGTGAGCAAGTCGGAAATTATACGTCAAACGCGGAAAATGAGGAGCGTTTCGTACTATAACTTGTTCCATAAATATTCAGATCTTGGTGCAACAGCTGTTGCACTCTTATACGAAAATGCACGGATACGAAATTTATTACGATTATATATATTAAATTGAGTAATAGGGAAATAATATCACTTCATGTTAAATAGGGCGTAATCATCATGGCAACCTGGAATCATGGCCTATCATGGGATATCATTGAATTAATTACGTATGATTTGATTTAATAGAATGAATAAATCATTTATTATTATCATTTTAAGTTTATGTTCAATTTTCATAAAATTTGCAATGACTCGACAAAATTCTGCTACGATTATATATATTAAATTTCAAAACATTCGGTTGAGTAGTTTTTGCGCTGTTATACGCGGACAGACGGATGGGCAGACAGATAGACAGACGGACCAGATGGCGACTATGGGTGTTACGTATTTATATAATTACGAATGTACCTAAAAATGTGTAAAAATAGTTTGCTTTCGTTACAATAAGATGTGGAAAATTTTACAACTAAAACATAGATTTTTTGTTGTGTGTTATTCAACATTTATTCATATAACATAATAATCATAATTTTGTAACACAATTTAGTATATTACTATATGTACGTCATTTTAGTAACATTTATAATATAACATAATCGATAAAAACACTTTACACTTACTTTGTTTTAAACTCACTCATTTTAAAAAGAATTGTAAAATAGCTATAATTTCTGAAATATATATATATATATTTTCATTTTAAAAATTTCACTAAATCTAAAGTCATGTTTAATTGTAAGTTTACTAATTGCAGGAAAATTTAATTAAAATATCAAATCTGGCGTTAAGTCATATTGATTATACTTCAAGTGGAAAAAGAAATCTGTCATTCATTTGAAGATAGTAATTTTTCCCGAAATGAAATAAGTAATAAAAGTGAGACTGTCAAAAGCAGTTTGCGTTTCTTATAATAAGATATGGAATAAACTTTGAAAGAACACATTGCATTTTTGTCACATCATAGAATGTCATTATGTGTTTGTATAACATGGCAGTAGCGAAGTTATATAAATAATTATGAATATTAATAGAATTGTTGCACATTTTCTGCCTCGCTGTATTGTTACGATTAAAAGGAAAGAATATTCTGTATACTAGCTGACCCGCCCGGCGTTGCCCGGGCAGACTGTCGTTGTAAAATATAATAGTAGAGTGGATTTCATAAAAAAATACTGAATAATATTTATGTAGGCACACATGTCATATACGCAGCTCGTAGGCGAAATTTTTTCTGACGCCAATTTGGCGAAAACCTCATTTTCGAATACCAGTTACATATTTTTTTTTTTTTTTTAAAGGGAATAACAATAAAAAAAATAAATTATTAATAACTATAGGACAATACAATTTATATAATTGAAAAAAAGAAAATAAAAGTAAATGAAGAATTGGTTAATAAATAAACAATAACGGTCGGATTACTATATTATGCAAAATAACGACACTTTGACGCCAGTTAAGTCACCCGGTACCGTATATGGCATTGGCGTCAGAAAAAAATCGCGCCAACTTGGTGCATATATGACATCTGTGCCAAAAAGGAATCGGCCAAGGAAAATTATTATACTTATTTTTAAAGAATGAAAGGTCAGGGAAGTTCTTATGGTTGAACCTAAATGTAATATCGGTATAAGATCGAGGCTTGATATATCGCAAATTAAGATTTGTGAAATGCTAATGCGATGCATTTTATAAAACAGTTATTAAGCCTATTTTGGCGATCGCTTATTCTCTGTGTTGGACGGCGTTCTCGATCCATCTATTTCAAATTTTTCTTCTTAATTTGGCTTCTTCTGCACTTTCAAGCATTCGCCGAGATGTTTTACGGGCATTTCTAATGATATTTTGAAGCTCCGAAGAACGAAAGAGCGAAACGTAAATAAACCCGATTTACATCGGATTAAATCCTGCCAAAGGACTTTTACGCAATAACGAATGAGATGCGTTTCATTCGGGCGTTGCCATTAAACAAATAACAAATAATCTCGATTTATGTGCCACTTACTATAGCGTAATATATATTATGTATAATTTAGGAAATAAGATCCATAACAGTTTTAGACTAGGGATGAAAGGATAGATAATTTCATTGTTGTATTGAACATTATTTGAAATATTTTACACTCAAAATTACATTTAGAATAATAAATGATTTTTATTGCAGTTATTTAAAAAACAAGAAAACGCAATGTATGCACTGAAAACACAGAGTGAAAAAGGCAGGTAGTTTGTGAGGTATAAACATTCCTAAGTGTCTCTTAGACGTTATTGGATATTGTGAAAATTTAAAGTCTGCCAACATTAACATATTCAATATTATACATAAGAAAAAGCACTCCAATGGTCGGAAGATGTTTTGACGGTAATCTACGAAGTTTTAAATGCATGCAACGAAGTTTAATTGTACTATATGTATAGTTTAAAATTTACTTATGTTTTAAATATCTCGAAGATTTTGGATGTGCAAAATCTTTCTGATTTTCTGTAACATATGCAGTTATAAAACTGACGATCATACCTTGCTATATGAAGTAATTGCTGAAATGAATGAATATTATATCACTTTTAGTTAGTCTAATATATTTTTAGCTATAATTATTTTTTTTCTAAAATTACATCAAATTTTCTACGTATGAATGCGAACTATGCTTCTTGATCAGAGGGATATTTTTCTGTTACATATACTTACACAACATACTGTAAAATTACAAACCCTCCACCTTTTTCTTCATTACTATTTTCTAACAATTTCATGAATAAATAACATAGTTTTATAAAGAAGTTTCATAATCGAAAATTCTCCATATTTTGCAGATTTATATCGTTTAAAAATTTCAGCAAAATAATGTTTAATTTAGTTTCCTCTTCTGCAACATTTGTTGCCCCACGTTATTATTTCCATATTTTTACATAAAACCCATACAACATCGTACGCGTTGTACTCAAATATATTAATTCTGGGTATGCACTCTAAGAAGACCTTACTTGTCAGCTTTACTTTAGTTATAAGCGACTAGTAACTCTGTTATAGAGCCTCTCTGGTTGTTTGAATGTGAATGTGGCGTAAAACATAACCTGTGTCCGTAGCTGACTCTATACTACAGGCACTCAAATTTTCCGAGGTGCATTTGGTTTTCTTTGGAGTCTACAGTTTCGCGATTTAACTATAACCGTATGCAAATTTAGGTGTCGTTGTTCAATCTGCAGGAGTATAAAACGTCGAGTGAAAATACGATACAGTGGATTTGAAGTTGGGTTGATTTCTGGCATCTCAGCTAGCGAAGGTTGCGGAATCAAAGATCAATGCGTTGAAAAAGGCTCAGTAAGCAGTTCTTTTTTGAGAAATTATGTTGCGAAATAAAGTTTCTTCGCATCCACGGTCTCTACTAACTACGTTAAACTGCAGCTGCTTGTGGACATCTTTCACATCTTGTGGACTGTCACCATCAATTTGCAATTATTACCTTTCAAATCGGTTTGATATTGCCTGAGATTGCGTAGAAATCGTAATTTAGAATGTTTTCAGAACGCTTTTCGCGCATTTACAACACTTTTAAATTTCGAATTTTTAGAAACTGTTCTTAGAGATCATTTATATCTAATAAGTAACTACCATGCTAAATGTTGTGCATCTAGGGCCTTCAGTAATACAAAAATCGCATTTTTAGAACTTTGTTTTGCTCCTGCAGCCCCCACGTCGTAGTGACATAAACATGAAACAGAGCCTATATTGGAGCAAGAGTTGCCATCATCAACTTCAAACCATCACGTTTGAAATTAGTTTGGTACTTCAATAGATTGTGCAAAAATTGCAATTTAGAACGTTTTTTAGAACGCATTTCGCGCATTATCACCCTTTTTAAATTTCGAATAATTTAAAAAATGTTCTTCGATACCATTTTACATCTAATAAGTAACTACTATGCCAAATTTCATGTTTCTAAGCCCTTCAGTAATACAAAAATTGCATTTTTAGAACGTCGTTTGCTCCTGCACCCCTTTTGGGTTAGTGGAACCGACATAAAATATAGCCTATGTTGGCGCAAGGGCTGTCATCATCAATTTGACACCATTATTTTTTAAAATCGCTTCGGTACTTCCTGAGATTGCGTAGAAATCGCAATTTAGAGCGCTTTTCGTGCCTTTTCATACCTTTTAAATTTCTATTTTTTTAGGAAATGTTCTTAGAGATAATTTATATCTAATAAGTAACTACCATGCCGAATGTCATGTTTCTAGGCCCGTCAGTAACACAAAAAACGCATATTTAGAAGTTTTTTTTATCCTTCACACCATGTGGGGTAGCTTCACCAATATAAAATATAGACCGTCTTGGATCAAGATCTGCCACCAGTATTTTTTAAATCGGTTCTGTACCACCTGAGATTTCGTAGAATCGAAATTAAGAAAAGTTTTTTAGAATGCTTTTTGCACATTTTCACCCCTTTTAAATTTCGATTTACTTAGGTAATGTTCTTAGGGATTATTTATATCTTAAAAGTAACTACCATGAAAAATTTTATGTTTCTAGGACCTTCAGTAACACAAAAATCGCAATTTGGAGCGTTTTTGCTTTCGCAACCCACAGGTGATAGTAACACCGACATAAAATAGAACCGCCACCGATTTATAACCATTACTTTTGAAATCGGTTTGATAACACATGAGATTGCGTAAAAATTACCATTTAGAACGTTTTTTAGAAAGCTTTTCGCGCAATATCACCGTTTTTAAATTTCGTGTTTCTTAAGAAATATTATTAGAGATAATTTATATCTAATAAATAACTACCATGCCAAATTTCAGGGATCTAGTCCCTTCAGTAACAAAATAATCGCATTTTTTGAACGATTAAGCTTCTGTACTCCCTTTGGGGTAGTTTTACAGACATAAAAAATAGCCTATTTGGAGCAATTGCTGTCACCCTCATTTTCACGATATTATTTTTAAAATTGGTTTGGTACTTCCTGAGATTGCGTACAAATCGCGATTTAGAACGTTTTTTAGAACAATTTTCGCTAATTTTCACCCTTTTTGAATTTAGTTTTTTTTGGAAATTTTCTTAGAAATCGTTTATATCTAATCAGTAACTACCATGCCGAATTTCATGTTTCTAGGCCCTTCAGTAACACAAAAATCGCATTTTTAGAACGTTTTTTGCTCCTACACCCCTTTTGGGGTAGTGACATCGACTTTAGATATAGCCTTTGTTCAAACGTGGACTAACACTATCATTTTTGATACCATTACTTTTGAAATCGGCTCGGTCCTTCCAGACAATTACCTCCTACAAACAAACAAACAAACGAACAAATTTTAATTATTTATAATATTAGTATAGATGGTTGTGAGCCCATCATATGAAGTATTTGTATTTTTATTTAATAAATTAATACATTATTTGAGTTCGTTAAACTGCCGTAAAAAGGCTTAATATTACTTAAGAAATCTTAAAATTTATTCAGAGTTATGTATAAACTATTTGACGATTTTCAAAGAGAATAATAAAGCAAACTGACTCACACAGGCATTTCAGCCAAAGCATTTTAATGAAAGGAATTTCTTCCAATTATGAAATATAATATCTCGAACAACGAATTAATTTGAATTTCAAAAAGCTTTGCTTCCTCAGACTGTTATATCTTTACTAAAACAAAATAACAATTTCAGCTTAAGAAACCTATTTCTGAACAGTAATAAAAGAGGAAAGTTTGAAATACAATATGTATATAAACAGAGAAAATTAAATTTTAATCGTGTTTGCAAGAAGAGGAAACATTCAGACATATGTATTTAACCCTTTAGTGCTCAGCTTTGCATATATGCAAACAACAGTTTTTTGAATTTCTTAGATTTTTTTTATTCGTACATACATAATTCACACCAGAAAATTAAAATAGCAATATTTGCTTTAATTAATAACAGAGAATCCGTATTTAAATAAAGCGAAATTAACCATTGAAACTTGCTGCTGTACAGTCAGATTCTCTGAACAACGTAATTTCTAGAACATATTCTGTCATGGGAATTAAAGGGTGACAGGATAAGTTTTATAAAATAAATAAGTATATAAAATAAGGTATTTGGAGACATGCTGATTAAAATTTTCACTAATTTGCAATATTTTATCGTAAAACAGCCACACGACAGTAGTTTTTACTAGTATTGCAGATGTGCAACAGAAGAAAAGTTTGATGTATTATATGAAAATTGTATCTCCGATTTTTTTCATTATTTTTCCTGTGTAATAAACCCTTCAGAGTATCATATACAATTTTATCGAGACAAAATAAAAAAAAACCCGCGCATTTAAGGTTTAAAGAAAGTAAGTGCCATCTATTGGTGATGAAACGAAAGAATTATTAGAAATTAAAAATTATTAGTTAGAGCGTGTACAGGCAGACGGCCAGAAAAATCAAACGCATAAACATTTTTCAACTATCTTGGTAAGAGTAAAAAAAAAACACCTTTTAAGGTATTTTAGAAGATATATATTATACTCTTTATTTTTTATTTACATTTTCTATTTTTTAGTGTTTTACCCGTTCGTGTCTGGCGTACTATTAATAACACGCCTTTTCAATGATAATTATGTTGTCTTAATTACTTTTATTACTATCTACATCTCTATACATTCTTATTATGATTCCATTTATGGTTTTGAACTTAGTAATAATAATAACAATAAAATATTGCTTTATTCTCTTTTCACTGCTGGCGAACTCTTTTATTTTAAACATACATTTCACCTTTTAAATTTAAAATATAGGTTACTTTTCTGAACGTGTCATATGTGAAAAAACGCAAAAAATATTAGAAAGCTGTAATATCTCTTCAATCATGTTGTAATATGATATTTCCCAAATGTCTCCAAAAACTCCTCCTTAGTCTATTGGGATATGAATATGAATTGAATAGTAAGCAAAATAGGGGGGAGTAGTACACAGTGAGACAGCAGCCACTTTGACATATATTTGGAACTTTTTTCCAATACACATATATAACGACCTCATCTTATGCAATACGTGGATGTAGTTTTGGCACTTCAGTTACTCGTCCGACAAAATAGTAAATAACTCTTTATTTTATAGGGATTAAAGTTACATAAACGTCTCTTTTAGAGTTTATTTCCTTCAATCTGACACATATTTACTTAATCAAACCTAGCTGTATCTAATAATGGACTATTTCGACAAAACGACATAAACTTTTTAAAGCAGTGAAATTGATGTAACAGATGTGGCATCCATTTTGTTACAACGTAACGAAAGTACGCATTGATACACACAGTTGCGGTACACAGTGAGACATGTCTCATTGTGTACCTACTATGTGGTTCCGATGTTAAAAAACGTTACACTGTAAAAAAAAATCTGTAGCTCTACAGATGTAAAGTTGCATGTTTACTAAACTTTCATCTGTAACTGTACAAAAAAAGCTGCAAATCTACAAAACTAGTTTTTGTAAAGCTACAGAAATCTGTAACTTTACAAATGAATCTGCTAAAATTGCAGTAATCTTACTAAAATTTTATCTGTAACACTGGCTGCAGTTACATGAGAAGTTCTAGGCATCCCAGTTTCCTAAAAAATTCTTAGTAACCTTACAGATTGTTTGATTTTCGGCGCGAAAGTGCGTCGGTTACATGAATTTTTGTTGTTGCCGTTACATAAAAAGTTCTAGGAATCCCAGTTTCCTAAAAAAACTTTAGTAACTTTACAGATTTTTTTTTACAGTGTAGTTATTAATAAAAGAAGGTTTCTCTCTCTCTCTCTTACTGTGTGTGTGTGGGCGTGCGACGGCTAGGGAAAACTACTAAACGTACGTGGCTGTAAATTTGCATGAAGGTAGCTCAAGATATGACATTGTTCAACCGATGCTCCTATTTTTAATATTTTGAAAATCTAGAAATATTAATTATAAATCATAAACTGCAGAAAATTATTGATAGAGCGTAAAAATATATGATTTATGAAAACATTTACATTGTCTCACTGTGTAACACTTGTGGTACACAGTGAGACAATTTCGGATACTCTGTTATGCTGCTTCTGTGCTTTTATAAATATCTTTTTTTAAAAACCATTTATACATTAATGTGCAGCTTATTTGTGTAACTTAAAGATGTAGCACAATTTTTTTCAAAAGAATAAAAATCGTCGCCATTCGCTAAATAATAATAATTTTCGTCTCACTGTGTACTACACTTCCCTAACTACATTCGTTATATTTCAGACAATAACATATTCGTTAACCTCTTGAGGGGCGGTGGGTATATTATACACCACCTAATTTTAAGTAAGATTTGCACCACAAACTTTTAATAAGTTTCCTTTTTATAACTTTGCTGAAAAAGAGCTGAAAAATTGTTTTTCTGTATTTCGAAATAAAATTTTTCCAAATTTTCGGTGGGAATTCAACATTATAGAAACACTATTGCTTGCCCCTCAAATGGTTAAACTTCAGTAAATATATTTGGATAACTAAATTTAATATTATTAAGGGAAAAGTATTTTTTTTTTCTAATTGAAAAAATTATATATAATCGGACGCGAAAAGATTAAAATATTTCGTTTTTGCAGTTTTACAGCAATTTTTCATATTTTGGCGAGATAGGCTTGTCGCATAATCTACTTCATAGTTTTTTTTTTCGTTTGAAATTGTAAGTATAATATTTTTACTTTCTTCTATCTTTACAAGAAGAAAGTATTCTTTACAAGAAGAAACTATTGGGTCGTGAAAATTTTCGACTTTTGGTTTTCAACGGATTTACACGTCTTAGAGGTCAAAGATTCCGAAAAACATGTTTTTATAAAATGTCTATCTGTGAGTCTGTGACCCTGTCTGTCTGTCCGTCCGTCAGTCACTCTGTATGTGTGTGACACAAATTTTGTGGGCGCTCTATATCAAGAACTAATGCACGGAATTTAATAAAAATTTACATTCAGTTAGTCCTTGATATAAATTGGAGCTGATTAGTTTTTGGTGTGAATCACTCAACAGGTGGCGCTGCTAAGCAGGATTTTTCACGATTTCCGCAATAGCACTATCTCAAGAACTAATTCTTGGATTGTTAACAAACTTCAGGTTCTGGTACACCTTGATATGAATTGCTGCTGTTTATGTTTTGGTGCGAATCGCCCTACAGGTGGCGCTGCTATGCTGCATTTTTCATAATTTCCGCTATAGCTCTATCTCAAGAACTAATGCACAAATTTTCATCAAACTTGAAATTCAGATATACTTTGATTGGATTGTTGCTAAATTGATGCAATTTCTTGTACTATTTAAATGATTTAATTGATGTGATTTATATAGAAGAAAGTTTTGTGATGGCTGCAACATACTAGTTTTTTTATTGTTTGTAACGAACCCGGTAAGGCCCCTACGAAGTAATGCAGTCATATTCCGATATGAGTTTTGAAAAATTCCTTTATTTAAAACTAAATTGGGCAAGGGGATGATAGAGATCATTCCAGATTTCGCCTAAACTATGCAGTGAATAAGAAATATAAATTACTATTCCATTAACCAAGAAATATTCAAACTTCATCTTACGTAAATAGTTATCGAAACTTCGCGTCGATAGCCACTTCCTTAAACTAATAGGTCGCTTTCCGCTGTAGGGCTAAACGTTAGACAATTTTCAATTCAATAACGCGGAATACCAGTGGTATTCAAGAAAATATTTATCAATTCAACGACAGTGCAAAAAACTTCTTTCCAAAGGTCGACGATGTTAGGTGGTCTCAGAACAATTAAAATTTCAAAATTTTTGAAATGTTAATTTTTTTTTTGGATGTTAAAGTCCTATTTTTTATGAACATTTTGACATAATTATTTCCTTGAAATTCCCATTTGAACAGAAGTTATGGCTTTTAGAATTATACCCGCTCAATAGCTGAAGCGGTGTTTCCGAAACTTTGAAATCATTTTTCTCCAAATGACGTTTTGGGATATCTCAAAAATTTCTGAATCTTGTTTCATGAAACGTTCAAAACACACGTTTCATGTCTGTCTGTATAAACTGAACCTAAAATTTCATTTTTATTGTCTAAAAAAATTTTTTTTTAGGTGATTATACTGTTGAAACTTCAAACATTTTGTATTAGCTAAATACAACTTTGTTTTAAAAATATGAATATATTTTAAATACAAATTTATGTAGGTTTCGGGTAATTATTACAATCTGAAATATAATTAGGTACAACAAATTTCTTTCAAGCTGCAAAATATATTTTGTAATCCTGCGCGTAAGCACTTATACCAATTTTCTGCTCGACAAATGTCTGAAAATTTGGAGCCCCATTATAAGTACTAATTCTGCATCTCGCAGTTTTTTAAATACATGAAATGAAAGTACATGCTTATACCTTTCATCCCAGTAAAAATTGTGTTTTTAAATTATATACATTTTGAGATATTGAATGAGGAATATAGTCCTTCTTTTCATTTTTTCCAATTTTAAGAGTCCTGAAACCCGTTAAGGGGACCAGGTAAGCAAAGTTTGGCAAAAAAATCAATCGATTTTTACTTTTTTACATCATTAAATAGTTTAAACATTTATCTTTCCAACGATGTGTCTCACATATTAATAAAAGAAGTGTTGGAATTATTCATTCTTTCCAAGAGCTTCACAGGTTAATGGCCATTTAAATCTTTAATTGACGTTTTCTTAAAACTTGGAATTTTCATGTTTGTGTTCCTTTTTTTCAATATCTATTAAACTTAAGAACTCAATTAAAAAAAAAAAACTTTTATTATGCTATATTGTATACTTTAACACAGGGATTTAATGATTTGTTGAGAATTATTTATTTTATGCAGTGAAATCTTACCAAAAATGCTAATTTAAAAATGCCTTTCAATAAATAATTAATAATTAATTTTCAGGTTCACTTAGAAAGAAAATGGTCTACTAAAAAAGTAAAGCATGTAACTTAAGCTACTCTAAAAATTGTAGACCTCTATATTTCACCATTTCTGAGAAAATGTTACATAATGTTGGTATATTTTAACATGGCGGAGATAGAGCTTACCCGGTCCCCTTAACAAGACTTCAATTTTACTACACTGGCTGGACACACTAAATATAAATCCTCTGACGCAAGGTCTTGATCAATCCAAGACTAGGACACGACCCAAATCCAAAGACAATTCGCTTCGACTTGTATATTCTGCAGGTAGAGCGAAGAGCCTAATTTACATAAAATAACAGGAAAAACAATCAACCTTAGACTCAGAGAGGTCCAAACATACCTCAAAGAATTAGAATACAATATAATACAGTGGTCTCTGTTGTGCAACACTGGTTAAATGTTTTGCATCACGCTCACACTCAAAATACAGTGAAACCCCCTTGAACGGCCACTTCTAAACAACGACAACCTCCCAATACCGGCCACATATTGATGAAAACAAACACGTTTCATAGCATTAAGGGGGTAGGATACCTTTGAAAACGTCGAAAAAGTAAAACATATCACTATGTTCCAAGCTTCAAAACTCGTGTAATAATTCAAAAATAAAAATCAAACATCATTTAAATATAAAGCTCATATAAGTTTATATTTATAAATATATATATACTTGTAAATTCATAAATAAATATTGAAATGATAAGTTTAAAAATATATGATAATGAGAGAGAAAAAATCTTGCGCGCATGATAAAATCTGAAAATATGCATAGAAAGAGGAAATTTTGCTGAAAATAAATACACAATAGAGTTGCATTTATAGTAAAACCAGAATATTTGTAATAAATATTGACTAAATTAAAAAAATAACAAAAAAATATTTTTCACTTTTTGAAAAATATTTTCAAAGCACAAAAACAGAAAAAAAAATAAAATTTTACATTTTTCTGGTTTTAAGTTGTAGATAATACATAAATGAATATGTAGTAAAAATTTCTTTTGATTGCCATGCATAGTTTTTTAGTAACACTGCACGCAGTATCCAAATTCATCATTTTGAATAAACGCAACTCAAAGTTTAATAATCCTATGTAGTCTTAATATGTAGTCATAATAAAACTGCCATAATTAGTAAACTAATTGGAATTTTTTAATGCGGTTTTTTGCATATTGTTCAGAAATGATTACGGAATAAGAATATGTATTTAAAAAAAAATTCGAAAATTTTGATGGTTTAAAGGTATTCTACCCCCTTAACATTAGTACGAACTTCTAAATAAAGAATTCTGAACAACGACCACTCAAAAGTCAGGAGGAAAAATTTTACAGCTCCTGGTACAATTTCATATTTATTTGCGAACCGAAATGTGAAGTGTGAAGTGCCAAACAAAATTTACTTGATATGTAAACAAACAGATAATGAAGTCATTAATAATGATTCGGAAAATTTAGATAATATTCTTAGACGGCGGGCATAACTAAAATAAAAGCCAGCGAGTCTCTATGTCTGGACAAAGATTTGGCAGTTACTGCCACATTTGATTCCATATAGCAAATGGTGGAAGATAATAGAGAGGAAGAGGAAATGGATTATAGAATCACCCAAAATTTCCAGTATTAACACACATGCCGAAGATTTTATGAACCTTCGTGAAATCCAAAATTTCGCATTAAATCATAATGTTGATGAGTTGTATAGCAAAACAACTCATTGTTATTTCTTTGGAGAAAGATATTTGCAGCAAAAAACAAAGCAACTGAAAATCACTGATTTTTTTAATGTTCTAAAACAATGAGGATTAATTAAAATGACTGCGCTTATTACTATTTAAATTTATGTAATTTTGATTTTTTTAAATGAAACCTCTGAATAACACCCACCTCTGAAGAGCGGACACTTTTCACCGGTCCCACAGGTAATCGTTATTCAGAGGTTACATTGTACTAGAGACCATTTATAAGCCAGCCGCTAGTCCACTATAAGTTTATCACCTTACGAAAACAGGATTTTTTTTTAAAAATTCACTTATCAACTTATAATTACGTTAAGAAATATATTAAATTGTTGTATTGTCATCAGCGTGTGTTATTCTGTGCACACAATTTTTATAATTCTCACCAATCTGGAAATGAGTGAAAAATATAATTACGAAAATACATCGAATACAAATAAAAACCAGCTTAACTGAAATAAAAGTATGCAAAAAGGGCCAAACGCTTAGAGAAAATGAGAAATTATCTATACTTTTACCACCATTATCTCTCAGGGATACGATACTTTATAACTCACAAGCGGGAATGACCGAGCATAGATCGGTGAAAATTAGCTTTCTGTTCAACTCGATACAATATTCTCACTGTGTCATTCGTCCTTCCAAATTACATTTTCTGCTCAACTCTGGTTTTTTTAACCTTGTATCTCGGGTCCTATTTTATTTCTAAAAAATTCTAAAAAAATAGAATTAGAAATATGTAGAATTTCTAAAAAATTCTTTCACATTCTGAATGCCTATTTTTTCGATAAATATAGCCAAAATTGGTGACATTCTTGCATTTGGTGCCGAGTATGTGTTTTGGCATTCGTAATCTTGAAAGTCCATTTTCCGGCAAAATGTCGCCAATATTTCGCCAAATTCGCGGTTTCGTGACCCTGACCCGTAGTGACTCAAAATGACGCACTAAAGAAATCTACTCGAACATGTGACTTAAGCTCAAAGGTCTGCTAATCAAAAACGGTAGGAAACAAAATTTAGTCAAAATTATTTAAACCGTTTTATAGATAATATTAGTTTGACCAGCAGTGACTCCAAAATGACCCACTAATCTAATTTTCTCGAACATGTGACTAAACCGCGTGGTCTTCTAAAGACCGAAAATAGTGTAATACAAATTTTTGTCAAAATCGTTTGAGCCGTTTTTAGATCAATTAGCTTGACCCTGATCCATTGTGACAGGACATGACCCACTAATTGAATGTTCTTGAACATGCAACCTAGCCTATGGTATTCTTGTATGCCTATGGTATTCTATGGTATTGCAACCTATGGTATTGTTGTGCCCAAAACGATAAAATACACAATTTCGTCAAAATCGTTAGAGCCATTTTTTAGATAAAATTAGCTTGACCCACAATAACCGAAAAATGGCCCACTAATCGAATTTTCTCTAACATATGACTTAGCCCAATGGTCTTCTCATAATCCAAAACGATAAAATACAAAATTTAGTCAAAATCGTTAGAACCGTTATTTAGATAAAATTAGCTTGACCCAAAGTGACCCAAATATGACCCACTAATCGAAATTTCTCGAACATGTTACCTAGCCCAAAAGTTTCCTCGTGCACAGAAATGGCTAGATGTAAAATTCAGTTAAAATCAATTGAGTTGTTTTTTAGATATAATTAGCTTAACCCTGACCCATTATGACCCAAAATGACCCACTAATCAAATTTTATCGAACATGCGAACCAACCCAATGGTCTTCTCGACCCCGAAACCAATAGAATAGAAAATTTAATCAAAATCGTTTGAGCCGTTTTCTAGACAAAATTAGCGTGACCCGTAGTGTCCCAAAAATAACCCATTAATCGAAATTTCTCAAACATGTGACCTAGACCAATGATCTTCTCATGCCTGGAAAAGGTATTTTACAAAATTTGTCAAACTCTTTTGAGTCGTTTTTTGATACATTTAGCTTGACCCTGATTCATTGTGACCCAAAATGACCCACTAATCGAATGTTCTTGAGCATGCGACTTAGCCGAATGGTATTCTTGGACACAAAAACGATAGAATACAAAATTTCGTCAAAATCGTTAGAGCTGTTTTCTAGATAAAATTAGCTTGACCCACAGTGACCCAAAAATGCCCAGTAATCGAATTTTCTATAACATATGACTTAGCCTAATGGTCTTCTCGTAATGCAAAACGATAGAATACAAAATATAGTCAAAATCGTTAGAGCCGCTATTTCGATAAAATTGGATTGACTCAAATATGACCCACTAATCGAAATTTCTGGAACATGTGACCTAGTCCAATAGTTTTCAGGTGCCCAAAAACGTTTCAATGTAAAATTTAATTAAATTCGATAGTGTAATTTTTTAGATATAATTAGCTTGACCCTGACCCATTATGGACCCAGATGACCCATTAATTGATTTTTCTCGAACATGTGACCTAGCCCAATGGTCTTCTCGTGGAAAAATACATGGAATAATACAAAATTTAGTCAAAATCGTTAGAGCCGTTTTTAAGATAAAATTTACATACACATACATGCACGCGCAATTTTTGCTCGCATTATAGTATAAGATAAAGTAAACCGTTTCATGGGAGAATAGATTTTCTGGAAAATTACGCAAATTATACAAGAATTCAACGTTTTTTTTTCCTTTTATTTGTACAGTGATACATATTTATGGAGATAATATATTAAAAATGGGTTCCTCAGCATGAAGGTAAATAAAACAAATTATTAATCTCATCACTGGTGCGTAATATCTATTTTGTAAATAAGGCAATTTTTTTTCTAATTTTGTTTTCAATTTCCCATTAAATTAAAAATAATTTTTTTTTTATATATGATTAGATTTTTTTAAAAATATGATACATATATTTCATATATGCATGTAGCATATACTGGCTTTTAAAGGTATTTCATGAATGCATTATTTAATTAATAAAATTTTTCAATTCTAAAGTATGCAAAGAGTGCACGCTGAATAAAAATTTCTGATATTTATTCGAAGAAGTGGGAAAAGAATTCAACCATTCCGATGAGATTATTAAGGCAAACAGATTGAGAAAGGAATTTAATTAATACAATATGATTAAGCGAAATTCCATCCAACTGAAAATCTAATGCAAATAAACATGTTTACTTCTAATATTATGAAGATTTATTTCCCTAATCCACATTAAGTTATTCTGCAAAATGTTTTCTTTTCATGTAAAAGATAATACATTGTATTTAGTGCATTATAATTGAATGACATTTTTTGGAATTCCTATATTGGATCTTCAAGGATGAAATTTGTAGTTAATAATATTGCCAACTTTAACTGTTTATCAGCTCAGGATATGCTATTTCCTTCGGGCAACAATTAAAGTGTCGTTCCCCCCCCCCCCCCAAAAAAACCGTTCCATTACATAAGCCAGCCGTAAAACGAAACAGACATATCATTGTACGATTAAATACTGACGGTATCTACACAACTTTTAAGCATTGCACATTTTCAATTTTTACACAGTCGTATAGGGAAAAAAACGTAGTTTAAATTCAATTTGTTTGAAAACTGCATACTAATTTATGTTTGAGATATTAATTGTTTTGGTGTTTTTAAAGCCATTTCTCTAATGGTGGCAACTGAAGTATTCCATTTCTGTAGAAAGTAAAGGGATAATAATAGATTAATATACCATTTTGTTACAATTTTCGCATAAAAACTGAAAAAAAAATTGTAATTAAAGTACGCGCTGTGCCAAGAATACCGTCAGCTATAAAAATGCATTTTAAAGTGTATATGTGTGACTATTTTCCCGCATTTTCATAATTCCTATCAAAAAACTGGAAGAATGTAATTTTATTAATCCGCGTGTAATAACATTTTTCGATATTTAAAAAAAATGTAAATGAATAATTTCTTATAAAACATGGAGCTATCATAAACTACGTGTAATTTTCAGTATCTATATTAATGTTATAAACAAACGAAGGCTCATGAATCATCAGATACCCAATATTTCTCTCAAGTTCATTAATGACGACATCGCTTTTTGCTGGATTTGTGTATAATTCCTTTATAGCGAGGTCATATGCATACTTTTCTACAGATGTTGATTAACAGTGAATCGTAAATGTGGAATTCTTCAGCGGATGCAAATGACGTCATTTTATATAAAATAAAAGCGTGTTTTACGTCTTAAAACTAAAATATGTTTTATACTATGTGTATATACAGGGTGATTCATAAATATCGAAACAATAGGCAATTTCCTTAAATAGTGTCCCTAGACCCATACTTCCAATTGAAAAGTTTAATAAAAAAGGTGCAAAATTTAATGACATAAATTGCAGCTCCAGGGGGGGGGGGGGTCAATAAAATACGAAAATTAAATTTTTACACGGCCCCTGTGGAGTAAAAATTCCAGTTAGGAAAACTTTCCCTATCCGTTCCTGAATTAAACACAAAAAACTGCATCTTCATATATGCAAAACTCGCAGAGTTATAGCCGTTTAAATAATTCGACGCTTTTTAAGGGATTAGACACAAATTGAAATGCATGCAATCCAAGAAACAATGTTACTTTAAGAGTTCAAGGAAACATGCAAAAAATATATTTGTTGAGTTAGAATTTTGATTTTTTATCCTTTTTTGTACTGGTTAATCATATCATTTGCAAACAAAATCACATCCTAATATTTCTCATAAAGTTTAAAAAAAAAAAATTGAATTATTAGTATTTTTTAAGCGGATTTAATTTAAAATCTTTATAACTCGAAACATTATTGATCGGATTTCAATTTTTTTTTCATTTAATTAAAGAGGAAACCATAATTTCAGTTTTGTTTCAGGACTTTTTTAAATATTAATTTTAAAAAATATTAAAAATATTTATTTAAAAAATTATTTTACTTATTTTTTAAAAAAATCATATTTTCAAAAGTATTTATTTATTTATTTTTTTCAAATTTGCCGAAAAAAAATTAATGTAAATTAATCAAAAAAGACATGTTCCAAATTTGCACCTTTTTTATTTACCATTCTTGACTTATATAAATTTAAAATCAAGAAGTGGTAAAAAAAAAAAAAAAGAAAAGAAAAAAAAAAGAAAACATCATGCAGAAAAACGCATTTAAAGTTTTAAACATAGATTGGCTCCAAATAAAATGTTTAAATGCTTTTTAAAAAAATTGCACCTGTAAAAGTAACTTCTTTCTGTAGCTTAAACTTCCGATTCAGTTTAACTTTTGCAGTTTCCACCTCCTTTTTGTACTTTTTAAATGTCCATAAATAAATGTTAAATGTGTAATTTGAAATAATGCTTTTTCTAACATGCCGATTAAGAGTTTTTCATAATTTTAACCTTCATAACTTCAGGCTTTTTATCGTCCCGGTGAGGCCGTTAAAAAAATGTCTGCATTCTGGGGTCGGGCCGGGCCAGACCCGGGACTGGCTTCCTTATTCCTAGGTCTCCACGGGGCGAAATTTTCAGTCCCTGTCTCGAGACAACCCGTATTAAAATCATTATCTCTGACTGACCCGTGCAAAAATAAGTAAAATTTGGCTCAGCACAAAATCTTTTAAAACAAATGCATATATTTTTAAATGACCACTATTTTACAGTAGAACTTTAAAATTCATATTTTTAAAGGATAGTAGATTTTAAGGCAAAAAAATTAAAATACAGTAAAACTAGTGAAAAAAAAATCTGCCTATGACGGAATCCTTTCTTGAAGGACAAATCTGTTGATAAAAGAAAAATGAATATAATAATACCTGAGAAAAAATGTACTACATTTACAACTCCTAAGAAGGGAACGTGTTTATGACGCTTTTTTTTTTCTTTCCTATGTGATTCCGTCTTAAAAGATTTTACTTTATAGCATTTTTCAATGTCTCCAACGCATGGAATATGGATTAACGATAAAGGCGAAGTGAATCATTTACACATCAATAGAGATTAATAAAACAAATAATCACAGCTTTTGACTCTTCTTTAAAAATAATAATTATAAACATGAAAAAAGAAAAGCTATAATAGTCCAGGCAATAGAGACCGTATAGGGACTCTACCTAGCAAAATTAATGGTAGTTCTGGAAATCTGCTTTCTAGATGTTTTTTGGGTCGCTGAATTCGAATTTGTAACTTCGCACCAAAATATCCCCCGGCAACCCCCCCAAAGTTTGGTAAAAAGCCCACCAAAAAAGGTTTTTATTAAAAAATCAATTTTTTTATTATTTTAGGGAAAAAGTATCTAGAAATTCAGAAAGTAGACAAAATTTGCAACAAATTAGATATATCACATTATGACTTAGAATGAAGGGCAAGGGGGGATCTGCCTCGGAACATGCGCCGCAGTGCTGCGTGGACTAAGTTGCGCAATTCCACTTAACCACTCAACCACACCCTCCCATCTTCCCTCCGAACTTTCTCTATAAGGTTTACTTTAAGTTTTTTGGGTCGCTGAATCCGAATTTTTAACTTACCCCAAAATTTTTCCCCCCGAACACCCCCCCCCCCCAAAATAGTTGTTTTTAACTTGAATTTCTTATTGTTTTAGGGGAAAAGCATTACGAAATTCAGAAACTAGACAAAATTTGCAACAAATAGGATATATGACATTATGACGTAGGATAAACGGGGAGAGAGGGGGGCTGCCTCGGAACATTTCCCGCGCTCTATTCTCAAAAACCAAATTTTTTCAAAAAATCATTTTTTTTTTTTGTCGGGGGGGGGGGGGGGGGGGGTTGCCGGGTGAAATTTTGGTGGGAAGTTACAAATTCGGATTCAGCGACCCAAAAAACATAAAGTGAGTCGAAATCAAGAACTAGTATTAATTTTGCCAGATAAAATCTCCTATTGCCTGGACTTCATAATTTAGTGCACGTAGCGCCGCAGTGCATTTTCAGAGGCAACCCTCACTCTCCCCGTTCATCCTAATTCATAATGTCATATATCCTATTTGTTGCAAATTTTGTCTAGTTTCTGAATTTCGTAATGATTTTCCCCTAAAACAGTAAGAAATTGTAAGTTAAAAACAACTATTTGGGGGGGGGGGTCGGGGGGGGATTTTTGGGGGAAAATTAAAAATTCGGATTCAGCGACCCAAAAATCTTAAAGTAAACCTTATAGAGAAAGTTTGGAGGGGAGATGGGAGGGCGAATGTAAACGTGTGAGTGGTTAAGTGAAATTGCGCAACTTAGTTTACGCAGCACCGCGCATGCTCCGACGCAGATCCCCCTTTCCCCTTCATCCTAAGTCATAATGTCTTATATCTAATTTGTTCGAAATTTTGTCTACTTTCTGAATTTCTAGATACTTTTTTGGGGGCTTTTTACCAAAATTTTTTGAGGTTACCGGGGAAATTTTGGTGGGAAGTTACAAATTCGGATTCAGCTACCCAAAAAACATCTAGAAAGCCGATTTCCAGTCCTATCATTAATTTTGCTAAATAAAATTCTCTATTACCTGGACTATAATAAGTATTTTTGGTCAGAACTCCTCCATACAAAACAATTTTTAACATTATCGATTTAAAAAACTATGTAGAAATTCAGTCAGACCTGGCCAAGCTACGATTTGAACTTTTTTCCAGGCAGGGCCGAACTTTTTTTCCTATGGGTCGGTTCCGGACCGGACCTAGATATCTCGACCCGTGCAGACCTCTAGTGCGGACCATCAGCATATTTTGAAAGTAGGTTTAACGTAAAATCTATACGCTGCTATTTTATGTCCAAAGGAGAGGCACTGTCTTAAATCGACTTGTGGATGATCCCTATCTTGCATTCAAAATGAGTCAAAAACTCGTCGCTCAGAGGCATGGATAAATGGTGTAAGTCACAAATTTTGGATTTTGATATCTCTGCGAATTTTTAAGATATCGAGAGGAATTTTTCTGTGTTTAATTCAGGGATGATAAGGAAAAATTTCCTAATTGGGAATTTTACTCTACGGGGGCCGTATAAAAATTTAGTTTTTGTATTTTCTCAAATAGACCCCCCATGGAGTTTGAACTTATGTCATTAAAATTTGCACCTTTTTTAAGGAAACTTTGCATTTGGATGTATGGGTCTAGGGACAATACTTAAGAAAATAGCCTATTGTTTCGCATTTATGAATCACCCTGCATATCTATATCTTTTTTTCGTCGGCGGGCGGCACTAAATTCTGAAAAAGCAGAATCCCTGTTTTCTAGTAAGCAATTTATTTTGAGTAATCTCAGAAATTAATGCAAGAATTTTAAAATCTCAAAAACTACGTGGTAAGTTCCACAATTTCCAGGCTCTTGTTACTTCATACTGGCTTAATATTTTACCGCTCTTTTTTTTTCTTCTTTTTTTCGAAAGTTACACATCTTGCCATTTAAAAAAAATCATTGTAAGCTCGAAAAAACATTAAAAACATTTTTAAAATTAAAAATTATTAATTAATTTTTTGTTGAAAATGGACTGTCGGAAATTCGCATTATTATGAAGTATGAGTTCTTACGTGGAACTACAGCATCGCAGACGGCGATGCTGTACCTTCGCTTAATTAAGGGCGTTCTTCACTCACTTAAAATCTCTTGCTCCGTAATATTAAACCTATGGGCAGGTCGATCTTTAATATGGATATACTTTATTTTTTGAATTTCGGTAGCAGAGTTTTTTAACCCCTTCTCAGTCGGTTTTTTTTTTCGAATTTCCAAAACCAAAAAAGAAACAGTCTGAAATTATTTTTATCAAATTTATTTGAAGTATTAACAGAAAGTTGGCAACATTTCGCCAAATTTGGCAAAATCTTGCCAACATCGATTTTCTGAAGAGCTTTTTACATAAAATTTACGCACATAAAAGATTTTTTCCTATTATAATATTAGATAAATATCTGCCTAAAAAGAATTATTAAAAATTATTATATATATAGAACAATAACTAACGAACGCCGATATTACAACAAATTCGAAAATAATAGAACTAGTTGCATCATCTCATAGCACTATGCAGAAATAGAAAAAACGATCCCAGAATATACCGACGTGCAAGTTTCGACAAAATCACTTTCAAGGATGAAAATTTTCTTCGCGTCGCATGACATGCGAAGCCGACCGTATGATATGCCACGCCGACAGTGAAGGGGTTAATAAAAGTACATTCTCTTCCAGAACCGGTTTCGAAATTGAAAATTCTGATCTGCAACCGAAATCAAAAAAGTAAAAAATAGTCATAGGGTCAATCGATTTCAAGTGGTCCAGAAAATCATTTATTCGTTGCTTGACCATTTTTAAAAAATCTGAATTAGTTTGTACAACAACCCTAACATGATGGAAGATCAAAGTGACTATTATTTTGATTTTATTAATTTTTGTTTCTGCATGGCGGCCATCTTTGTTTCATCGTCTGTTGCAAATTTCTCACATGAAGGATTTACGGAACTGTTATTAACTTATCGTTTATTTCTCCAATTCAAGTGCGGATTAAAGCAATTTGTACAGAATACATTGGGCTAAAAATTGGATAATAGAGTAGTTTCCGAAAATAAATCCTTATTGGTGAAATTTCAATATAAAGTTCCAGTTTTCTTCCAAATAAAAATCTGCAGTTCCGGTTTCGGACAATATTTACGGTAGCGTTATGTACAAAAAATTTCAGGATGGAGGTTTGACTAAAAGATAAAATATGGCAAGGGCAAAAAGTCAAAACAATGCTGCCAAACTATTGTTTAGTTGTAGTCACGGGTAAGTATTTATCTCAAACTGTCATTTAAATTTATTTTTTTAATTATCTTTAAATAATAGTAACAGAAATTAAAGCCTTTTGCAAAGCTTAGCAATTAATTTCAAAAATAATTATAAGGAAATACAGCTTGTCTACATGAAATCTCTCTGATTTGAAATATCAATTTTATGGAAACAATAAGTCTTAGAGATTTGCGGTTTGCAGTATCGTGAAAGCAACACAATAAGTTTATTTTGCTGCAATTGTTTTTTCGAAACAGTTAATTTTTGCTGTATTCAATATTGATATGTCATGTAATTATCATTGTTTTATTGCAGTTCTTGTCTAATGAGCACAGATGTCAACAGCACAAGAGAGATTCCAATTGATGTTATGGTACGCGCATATCAAAATGCATACATAGACACAAAGGTCACATTTTCAGACAAACAAACGTTTGCAGCAAAATAAACTTGTCATGACATATCAATATTGCATACTACAAAAATTAACTGTTTCGGAAAAAGGTTGTAGCAAGATAAGCTTGTTGTGTTGCTAGTCACGATACCGCAAACCGCAAATCTCTAAGGCTCATAGTTTCCATACAATTAACATTTGAAATCAGGGAGGTTTCATGTAAACACCCTGTATGTTTATAAGATAGGGGAATTATTTGGTTTAAAAAAGCAAATACATTAAAATATAAGTAACAATAGGGAAGACTGTCTAGACAAAAATTTCATTAAAATACTTTGAATCCCTTTTCGCTAAATTGTCGAAGGCTATGATTTTTTATATAGGGCAATTCCATCGTAACTGACGTAGCATTTGATCATCGAATTTTGTTTTCAAATCTATTGAGAAAATTTACTAATAAAGCTAGAACAAATTTTTACAATTTAAAATATTTCTTACTAAGGTCTTAATAACCAAATACCTGCAGATTATTTCAATCTCTCTTTGAGTCCCAAAAATTGCAATTCAAAATTCTCTAACTGACGTAACAAGAAATGTACAAACATTTTTTCTGACTCCGCTGAAGTGTAAAAATTATCAAAACTATCCAGTTAAAAAAAGAGTTTTAACGTTCTCGACAACATTAAGCAATGCCAAATTATAACAGTAACTTGTTTACTTAATTTCTGAATAATAAAAAAGAAAAAAATGGCATTTGCCCGTGTAACTTACGTAACTTTTAGTGTGTAACTGGTGTAACATTATGACGTTACAAAGACAATAATGGTACTTAACTTAGTTTGTAAACAGTAATTTACAATGCTTTTTTATTAGGACTTCTCAATAGAATATAAAAATATCAAGTTTTCCAATCATACCCTTAAATTAAACATATTATAAATTTGATTCCCCTCCCCCACCAAAAAAAAATAAAAATAAAATAAATAAAAAAATGATGATTTTCTTTGGAATTGCCGGGTTTTCTTTAATATGGAAAATAGAGTTATTACATATTTAAACACATACATAAAAATTTGTTGCTGCTTTATGTTTTATAAATTTTGGACGTTTTAAAGAAAACTAAACTTACCGTTAAAGTTTTTTATAATTCCACAATACAGTATTTTATCGCAAGCAATAGTTATATGTAGTTTACGATGAGCATTATGGAAACATATTTGGAAAAATATAAAGTGTAGGATGAATTATATTTTAATATATGTTGTTTTATACAACAATTATTTTTGGTTAAGAGATTTTTTTATTAATATATGTAGGACAATTGCACCATAAAATATAATAAACTAGCTGTTTAACCCGTTCTATGCACGGGCACTATGCAGTTCATGAATTTAATACTAAAACCAAAATTAAAAATAACTATTAGATTTAGTAAAATATTTTTCTACTACTGTGCCCATTTTTTTTAATGAAATTTAATTTATCATTTTACTATGGCAGCAGACAACAAAACGATATCTTTGGAATAAGGTAATAAATAGAATAAAAAGTTTTGTTGATGTTTGTGATAAAATGTGTTTCTTTATTTTTAAATTTTTCTAATAATTAAGCAAAATTAAGGTAAATGCATTATCGTACTACCCGCTACAGCATTTTAGTGCAGCGTGGCGTACGTAATATGCAATACGTCTTGCAATAGAATGGTAATTGCTGTGGTAAGAATTTTATCGTGGACTTTAAATTTTTGGCAGGTTGCTATAACGAAAAATGATTAAATTTGATAGGAAAATGCTGCTATCTTGGTGGTTTTTTATTAATTAAAAATTAACTCTATGTTATTTCGATTCCGGATTACTTTAGTTGCCCCAGCCGTATTTTAACACCTTCGGGACGCGTGTCTTTTACAAAATTTTTAATCTTTAGCCACCGGATTTTTAAAACAGAAATTTTTGGCTAATTGAATCGGGAAAATGCTCAGGTTATATGGCAAAATTTACAATACAATTTTACTGGTGAGAATAATCACTGATTCTGAGCACCTTACACGGAACGAAGTCCCCAAGGGTTAAATACACATGTACGTAACATTTCAGAATTATCGCTTCCAAACTGTGGATTTTTATAGAATCACATACAGATAAATTTTCATTTTTATATATTAGATAAAATGTATGCGTTAAAAACACATAAACTTTTTCAATGGTACACGTAAACAAGAACTTTTATACAAACTTGTACAAATAAATTAATGATAAAGCATAATATCGAATTTTTAATTATTTCTTAAATTTTGCATAATATCGAAGTTTCGAAATGCTTCTGCACTCGTCTTCAGGTTAAATATGATATTCAAAGGTTTAAAAGTCTAGAGAAGAAAGCTTCCTGTCGAGTCTTGATCAATTGTATTAAATTGATCATGATAAAAATCATGATCAATGTATATCATGATTGATATCACGATATAAATTAATCAACATGATAAACATCATTAAGAATTGATATAACGATAATGATCGATCATGATTGTATTAAATTCATATAATTGAAAAACACTCGTCAGAACGCTTTCGTCTCAAGACTTTTAAGGGGGTCCGAGACACATTTTCAAATAACTTTTATTTATTGAGTTAAAATTCTGAATTTGTTTGTGATGGCTAACCATATCATTTGTAAACAAAATCACATGATAAAACTTCTTATATATTTTTTAAAAAAAATTAAAAATTAAAATTTATTAAAAAATGTGGGGTAATTTAAAATCGTTATAACTCGAAATATTATTAATAGAATTTATCATTTTTTCATTTAAGTAAACAAAAATAAATAAGTTTTAATTTGGATTCAGCATTTTTAAAAATACTAATAAAAAAATAACGAAAAAATATAACAAAAATGGTGCAATTAAAAAAAAATCGTATTTTCAAAAGTAAATATTTTTTTCAAATATGCTGAATCAAAATTAAAGTAAAACAATTGAGAAAGACATGTTCCAAGTTTGCAGCGTTCATCTTTAACGGTTCTTGAGGTATAACGATTTAAATAAGTGAAAAGGTGAAAATCCCATCAAGAAGAAAAACGCATTTTCACAAGTAGTTGTTTCCACGACAACCATTGATTGAAAGCTAGATTTTGAAAACAAACCAAAACGAAAAATTTATTATTTCATATTCCAATTAAGATAGGAACATGATTTAAACATCATTTTAAGCAAAAAAAAAAACAGAGAAATTTTTTATACAATAAACGCTTTATGGAAAATTTGAAGTTCTTTGTGTCCCGGACCCCCTTAAACATTTCAATATCATATTTATCCTGAAGACGACTGCAGAAGCAGTTCAAAATGTCGATATTATACTTTATCACTAATTTTATTTGAACAAATTTTTATAAAAGTTCTTGTTTATGTTTACCATGGAGGAATTTTAACGTATACATCTTATTTGTTAGATTTTTTTCTGTTATTTATAATAACTGAACTAAATTGAAGTGTCAGGGAGAATACCGATGGTTGTGCACCATTTGAGAAATCTGAAGTGACAGTATTGTACGTTAGCTTGAATGGATTACTATCGTTTGTTCACCATACATCGAGGCTAAATTGATGATCCTTTCAAAAACACATTTGACGATAGGTATAAAGGGGAAAATATGATGAAACTTCTTTGAAGAAACACAAATAAAGACTGGTGTAAGGCGATGACAGTAAAAATTATGAACACAGTAAACTCCCGATTATCCGCGGAATTGAGTCGCGCGATTGTCACGGATAAGCCGATTTCGTGGATAATCCACAAAATTTTGAAAAAGGGAACAAATCAACACAAATATGCACGTGAACAATATATATGTCGTAGGCTAATTGAGAAATCAGGCTCTTTGCAAAGAGCCTAGGCTGTTTGCAATGAGCCGGTCTAATTGGAGAATCATCTTCTTTTTTCCAATAAGCCTGATATTTTTCAGGCTTATTGCAAAGAGCCTAAGCAGTGTTAGGCTAATTGAAAACTGACCACTTGTTTCTCAATCAGCCTGCTATTTTTTAGGCTTATTGCAAAGAGCCTAAGCAGTGTTAGGCTAATTGAAAAATGACCGTTTATTCAAAAATGACCACTTATATCCCAATCAGTGTCATTTTTTAGACTTATTAATCCATAACCCGAACCCGAAAAAATAATTACAACAGACCGTGCCCAGATCTGAGCAAGACAAAATAATTTCAGTCTACACGCAACCGGGCCGGAACCTGAAATTTCCTTTTGAAAAAAAACCTCAATCTGACCCGAACCAAATCTGATAACCGATTAAAAAATATTGCAAAAAACTATCGGATCCGAGCAAGACAAAATAATTTCTGAGGACATGCAACCCCACCCGAACCTAAAAATTCAATTTGAAAAAAGAACGAAATCTGACCCGAACCAAATCTTAACCAGACAAAAATATTCCATAGAACTATAACCCGATCAGAGCAAGAAAAAATAATCTCCGTGGATAAGTTACCCGGTCCGAACCTAAAAATGTCATTTGCAGAAAAAACCCGAAATCTAACCCGAACCAAATCTGAAACCGAAAAAAATATTCCAAAGAACCATAACCCGTTCCAAGCAAGAGAAATAATTTCCCTGGACATGTTACCCGACACGAACCTAAAAATTCCATTTGAAAAAAGCCGAAATCTGACCCGAACCAAATCTGAACCCGGCAAAAATATTCCATTGAATCATAAACCGATCAGAGCATGACAAAATAATTTCCCTGGACACGCGACCCGTCCTGAACCTAAAAAGTCCATTTGTAAAAATGCCGAATTCTGAGTCGAACCAAATCTGAACCCGACAAAAATATTCCATTTAATAATAACCCGATCCGAGCAAGCCAAAATAATTTCCCTCGACATGTTACCCGACCGGAACCTAAAAATTCCATTTGAAAAAAAACCCGAAATCTGACGCGAACCAAATCTGAACCAGAAAACCTGATCAGAGCAAGAAAAAATAATTTCCGTGGAGAAGTTACCTGGTTTGAACCTAAAAATGTCATTTGAAAATAAAACCCGAAATCTGACACGAACCAAATCTGAACCCGAAAAAAATATTCCAAAGAACAGTAACCCGTTCCAAGCAAGTTAAAATAATTTCCCTGGACATGTTACCCAACACGAATCTAAAAATTCCATTTGAAAAAAGCCGAAATCTTACCCGAACCAAATCTGAACCCGACAAAAATATTCCATTGAATCATAACCCGATCAGAGGAAGACAAAATAATTTTTCCTGGACACGCAATCCGACCCGAACCTAAAAAGTCCATTTGTAAAAAAAGCCGATTTCTGAGCCGAACCAAATCTGAACCCGACAAAAATATTCCATTTAATAATAACCCGATCCGAGCAAGACAAAATAATTTCCCTAGACATGTTACCCGACCCGAACTAAAAATTCCATTAGAAAAAAAGCCGATTCCTGAGATGAACAGATCTGACCCCGACAAATATTTTCCAAAGAACCATAACCTGCTCCAAGGAAGACAAAATAATTTCAACCTACACGAAACCGGACCGGCACCTGTAATTTCCATTAAAAAAAAAAACTTGAAATCTGACCCGAACCAAATCTGATAACCAATTAAAAAATATTGCAAAAAACTATCGGATCCGAGCAAGACAAAATAATTTCTGAAGACATGCAACCCGACCAGAACCTAAAAATTCAATTTGAAAAAAGAACGAAATCTGAACCAGACAAAAATATTCCATAGAACTATAACCCGATCAGAGCAAGAAAAAATAATTTCCGTGGACAAGTTAACCGGTCAGAACCTAAAAATGTCATTTGAAGAAAAAACCCGAAATCTGACACGAACCAAATCTGAACCCAAAAAAATATTCCAAAGAACCATAACCCGTTCCAAGCAAGAGAATATAATTTCCCTGGACATGTTACCCGACACGAACCTAAAAATTCAATTTGAAAAAGCCGAAATCTGACACGAACCAAATCTGAACCCGACAAAAATATTCCATTTAATAATAACCCGATCCGAGCAAGACAAAATAATTTCCCTCGACATGTTACCCGACCGGAACCTAAAAATTCCATTTGAAAAAACCCCGAAATCTGACCCGAACCAAATTTGAACCAGACAAAAATATTCAATAGAACTATAACCTGATCAGAGCAAGAAAAAAAAATTCCGTGGACAAGTTACCCGGTCAGAACCTAAAAATTTCATTCGAAAAAAAAAACCCCAAATCTAAACCGAACCAAATCTGAACCCGAAAAAAATATTCCCAAGAACCGTTCCAAGCAGGTGAAAATAATTTTCCTGATCATGTTATTCGACACGAACCTAAAAATTCCATTTGAAAAAAGCCCAAATCTGACCCGAACCAAATCTGAACCCGACAAAAATATTCCATTGAATCATAACCCGATCAGAGCAAGACAAAATAATTTCCCTGGACACGCAGTCCGACCCGAAACTAAAAAGTCCATTTGTAAAAAAGCCGAATTCTGAGCCGAACCAAATCTGAACCCGACAAAAATATTCCATTTAATAATAACCCGATACGAGCAAGATAAAATAATCTCCCTCGACATGTTACCCGACCGGAACCTAAAAATTCCATTTGAAAAAAACCCGAAATCTGACCCGAACCAAATCTGAACCCGACAAAAATATTCCATAGAACAATAACCCGATCAGAGCAAGAAAAAATATTTTCCGTGGACAAGATACCCGTCCGAACCTAGAAATGTCATTTGAAAAAAAACCCCGAAATCTAACCCGAACCAATTCTGAACCCGAAAAAAATATTCCAAAGAACCATAACCCGTTCCAAGCAAGAGAAAATTATTTCCCGGGACATGTTACCCGATATGAACCTAAAAATTCCATTTGAAAAAAGCCGAAATCTGAGCCGAACCAAATCTGAACCCAACAAAAATATTCCATTGAACCATAACCAGATCTGAGCAAGACAAAATATTTTCCCTGGACACTGAACCCGACCCGAACTAAAAATTCCATTTGAAAAAAAGCCGATTCCTGAGATGAACAAATCTGAACCCGACAAATATTTTCCAAAGAACCATAACCTGATCCAAGGAAGACAAAATAATTTCAACCTACACGAAACCGGACCGGAACCTGTAATTTCCATTCAAAAAAAACCTGAAATCTGACCCGAACCAAATCTGATAACCGATTAAAAAATATTGCAAAAAACTATCGGATCCGAGCAAGACAAAATAATTACTGAAAATATGCAACCCGACCCGAACCTAAAAATTCAATTTGAAAAAAGAACGAAATCTGAACCAGACAAAAATATTCCATTGAACTATAACCCGATCAGAGCAAGAAAAATAATTTCCGTGGACAAGTTAACCGGTCAGAACCTAAAAATGTCATTTGAAGAAAAAACCCGAAATCTGACACGAACCAAATCTGAACCCAAAAAAATATTCCAAAGAACCATAACCCGTTCCAAGCAAGAGAATATAATTTCCCTGGACATGTTACCCGACACGAACCTAAAAATTCAATTTGAAAAACCCGAAATCTGACACGAACCAAATCTGAACCCGACAAAAATATTCCATTGAATCATAAACTGATCAGAGATAGACAAAATTGGACACCCAACCCTGGACACGCAACCCGACCCGAACCTAAAAACTCCATTTGTAAAAAGCCGAATTCTGAGCCGAACCAAATCTGAAACCGACAAAAATATTCCATTTAATAATAACCCGATCCGAGCAAGCCAAAATAGTTTCCCTCGACATGTTACCCGACCGGAACCTAAAAATTCCATTTGAAAAAACCACGAAATCTGACCCGAACCAAATCTGAACCAGACAACCCGATCAGAGCAAGAAAAAATAATTTCCGTGGACAAGTTACCTGGTCCGAACCTAAAAATGTCATTTGAAAAAAAACCCGAAATCTGACACGAACCAAATCTGAACCCGAAAAAAATATTCCATTGAATCATAACCCGATCAGAGCAAGACAAAATAATTTCCCTGGACACGCAATCCGACCCGAACCTAAAAAGCCCATTTGTAAAAAAGGCGAATTCTGAGCCGAACCAAATCTGAACCCGACAAAAATATTCCATTTAGTAATAACCCGATCCGAGCAAGACAAAATAATTTCCCTCGACATGTTACCCGACCGGAACCTAAAAATTCCATTTGAAAAAAACCCCGAAATCTGACCCGAACCAAATCTGAACCAGACAAAAATATTCCATAGAACTATAACCCGATCAGAGCAAGAAAAAATAATTTCCGTGGACAAGTTACCCGGTCCGAACCTAAAAATGTCATTCGTAAAAAAACCCCGAAATCTGACCCGAAGAAAATATTCCAAAGAACCACAACCCGTCCCAAGCAAGAGAAAATAATTTCCCTGGGCATGTTACCCGACACGAACCTAAAAATTCCATTTGAAAAACGCCGAAATCTGACCCGAACCAAATCTGAACCTGATAAAAATTTTCCAAAAAACCATAACCTGATCCAAGGAAGACAGTATAATTTCCGTAGAATCGTTACCCGACCCGAACCTAAAAATTCCATTAAAAAAAGCTTAAATCTGAGTTAGTAGCGCACAGAAAATTTAAGAAGTTTTGCAATGTGTCCCAGTGTTTGAATTAACTGAACAGTTTACTTTTATTTTAAGTGCATATTTTATCCCCCAATGTGGGCATATCTATCCTATATATATAAAAACGAAGTTATGAAACGAATTTATGAATCGACTTTATGATACGATTTTATGAAACGATTGATGACTGAGTATGTTTCGCAGCTATTTCTCCTATAATATAAATTTTTCAAAAAAAAAAAAAATGATAAACGACTTCAAAAAAAGCACTAAAAAGAATTAAATAATTCTTTAATATTCTCTAATGACGAAATGTTATCCAATAACCGCACATATCATGCATCGGCATAAAAGCATTAAATTTAATATGTAGTATTTTAGTATTTTAGTATTTATTTATTTAATATTTTAGTATCCACCAAACATGTATTTTCTAGGGAATATTTTTTACAAGAGATTAATTTACATATTTGTGATTTAATTAACGAATACATACATATGAAAAGTAATCAACTACCTTTTGAAGTTGGTGCCAATCTATCTTAAGTATAGTAAAATTGTGAATATATTGTACCTATTACAATGAATAAAGTGTCGATGGAAAATATGATACCAAAAAAAAAAAAAAAAAATGCTCTATTTCTTCTGCAAATTATTTGTTTAATCATTGTCGATTGTGAATGTTTGGCACTAACTTCAAAAAGTAATTTATTACTTGTTTTTATGTAAATGTTCGTAAATTAAATCATAAATATGTGAAATAATCTCATGTACAAAATATTCTCTAGAAAATCCATGCTTGGTGGATATTAAATTATACATATTAAATTTAATGGTTTTTTATGCCGATACATGATATCCGATGTGCGGCTATTGGATAACGTTTCGTCATTAGAGAATTTTAAAGAATTATTTAATTCTCTTTATTGCTTTTTTGAAGTCGGTTAATATTTTTTTTTTTTGAAAATTTATTTTATTTCCTACTTTTTATTTATTCATACCGTAATACATAATTATTTTGATTTCAATATCTACTTAATAAATAAATAATTTGTCATAGAAATTATAATTCACAACAAGTGGGTAAGTGTGATCACAGATCGCACAGAGGGTTTCGTTTAATATTCCTTTCAAAACACTTTATCTTTTTTCAAAATCTGTTAGTTGCACATTCCGCAACCAGGGGCACACGCTATTCTAAACAAACCTCTATCCGAACGAAACACCGTTTTACAACTTATCCGTAGATATATTAGTCAACGGATCGGGCCCATAGCGCCCGAGATAGGTAGGCTACCCTTGGCGCTAAATGTGGAACTAAAATATGTAAGGCTATGGTGACATATGTGAAAGAGTGGTCAAAGTGGGGTGTTGGCAAAAGTTAGAAAAGTGTGCCCCGTGTGAAAATGTTGGACGTTAGAAAAATTGCTGAAAATATACAAGTTAGAACCGGAGGAGTAAATAATATAAGACTTTTTGAAAATTTTATGATTTTGCGTGTAATCGCAAGTTTTTTGCTATAAGTATGCAAAATTTCAATTTTCCAACTTAATTAGTAGCTGAGTAAGAAACACTTCTTAAAATACACAAGTTAGAGACCGGGTAAATAAGATAAGACTTTTTTAATTTTTATGATTTTACGTGTGATTGCAAGTTTTCTGCTATAAGTATGCAAAATTTCAAGTCTTCAACTTAATTAGGTGCTGAATTAGAAAAATTGCCCAATATACATAAGTTAGAGCCCGGGGGTAAATAATATAACACTTTTTGAAATTTTTATGATTTTTCGTATGATCGCAAGTGTTATGCTATAAGTATAGAAAATTTCATGTCTCCAACTTAATTAAGGGCTGAGTTATAAAATTTGATTTTTTAAAAATTTTATGATTTGTCGTTTTATCTGAGGTTATGATCTGATGATTCAGCTATAAGTTTACAAAATTTCAAATCTTCAACTTAATTAGGGCTCAGTTGAAAAAAAAGCTTAAGATACACAAGTTAGAGACCGGAGAGGTGAATAATATAAGACTAGCTGGCTTAGTCCACTAAAGGGCCCCTCCTTTTTATGAACCTCTAATAACATGAAATCTCGAATAGAACGAACCTCGAACCGGGTCCCAGCTAATTACAGCAACGTATAGAAGGCGTGCTGCGCACGCACTGCAAAATTTTGTGAAAAAAGCAATCTCGCTCGAATGAACCTTAAACGGGGTCCCCGCTGCCTGCGGCACCGTATAGCAGACGTGCTGCGCACGCGCTGCGAAATCTTTTGAAAAAGTGAATCGCGCTTGGGGGCAAAGTGGGGCGATGAACACTTCGGATGCATAATATGATTAAGTTGCAACAGACCTCTCCAACGATATATCACGTGAGGGGTGTCGGCAAAATTTAGAAAAGTGCCCCCTTTAGGGGGGAGTGGGGGATAGACACCGGAGATGCATAACATGATTAAGCGGTCACAGAGCTTTCCTACGGTATGTCACATGACGGGTATGGGCAAAATTTAGAAAAGTGTCCCTCTTGAGGGGGCAAAGTGGGGGATGGACACAGGAGATGCATATCATGATTAAGCGGTCACAGTTTTTTCCTACGATATATCACATCACGGGTATCTACCAAATTTTGAAAAGTGCCCCCCTTGGAGGGGGGCAAAGTGCGGGATGGACACTGGAGATGCATAACATGAATAAGCGGTCACAGACGTTTCAAACGATCTGTCACATGACGGTATCGGCAAAATTTAGAAAAGTGCCCCTCTTGGCGGAGTAAAGTGGGGGATGGTCACCGGAGATGCATAACATGATTAAGCGGCCACAGACCTTTACTACGATATGCCACATGACGGGTATTAGCAAAATTTAGAAAAGTGATGCTAAGGTTTAAAAAGAAATCTTCGCCCCTCCCCCTCCCACCACCTGACCGAAATTTCACACGCCATTCTTTTATAAAATTTTTCTTATGTGTTGTAAACTATCTTAAAATTTCAAACAGATCGACTTGTTATATTTCCTACTTTAAATGAAATCGCGGTCTGTTAGTTCTACATTCCATCACCAGGGAGCGCACTCTATTCTTATCAAAAGCGTATCTCAACGGAACTCCTTTACACAATCTATCAGTAGATATGTTACTCGAGGGGGTGGCTCTCTTCAGCAAGAATTTAAGGGTGTTCTCAAAAGTGCAACAGTAACTTTCTGACATAAGTTTTAATTTATTTTTCTTCGAACATGCATGAAACTAGCTGGTGTTGTCTAGAAACTATGTCATTGAGCTGTTTTCCATTTTTTTTCAAAGGCAATAGATATTTCAGAAAAGAGTGTCAAAGTGGGCATTTTGAACCTAATTTCCGCGCGAAGGGAGAAAGAGCACTCAACAGCGGGCAAAAAACGGGTTTGTCACGTGATCGAATTCGCTTATAACTCAATAGGTAATGAATGGATCCAAAAATGGAAAAAACAGTTCCATTTCAAATCGCTTACATATCCAGGCTTTCAAATTTTATATCTTTCCGTTAAAAAATGAATTTGTAAATACGTCAAAACATTTTGTGCTTGTTGAGCAGAGCAGTTAAGAACAGCCTTAAGATGTTTGTTGCAATTACTATACGGGAATAGTGATAATTTAACATTTGACATATTACTTACTATTAATGTCCGTATACGTCTGTCTGTCTGTCTGTATATTGGTAACAAAATTTTTGTACTCGGATAAACTTTTTTCACAGAGCACTCAGAACGCCGTGAAAGGTGTCAAACGAAAGGTCGTTTTCTCAGGACGCTCAAACTTTTTTTTGCTTAAATCCAGCCGTAATTAACCTAATTACGGGCTAATTAAATTCTAAAATTAACCAATCAACCTTTCGAACGCAGGTGCGAACGCACTTTATCCAAATCCTCCTCAGTTTCTCCTAAGGGTTGCCAGTAAATTCAGCGGATGCTCCGTCAAATCAGCCGATGCAGGATTACCACGGTGTAATTTAAGCAATAAATGAAGTGGACATTTAAAAAGCAAAATCGCATCTGCCGGAGTATCGGTCGTACAAATTCGTAACAGGTGTAGAAATACGCGGAAAAAATTCTACTTTATTTTGGTATAAATTTCAAATTTCTGCGTAGGGTAGAACGCAAAAAATCCACTAAAAATCGATCGATAAAATTTTAATTTCTGTATTTGAAAAGACAATGAAAACAGATTTACATTCACCGGAACGCAGCTGTCGTCATCTCTCAGAAATATCGGAGCGAGAGAAATTTAAGGTGGGGAAAGTCTAATAAGAAATTTAAACTTTTTAAATATTAAATTTTTCGATTAAATTTTTTGACATCCGGGCTGGAAATCTCTCGCAGATTTCATACATACCCGGTTCAAAGAGATAGCTTCATTACAAGCTGAGATATTAATTATTATTTTATTAATTCCTTTTATTTCCATCAAATGCGAGATTAAGATGGAGGCACGTGCTTTTTTAACGGAGATTTCATTTAAATTAGGAAATCCAACAATTTGCGTGGGGTATTTCGACGGCTTGCTATGAGATTATTCAATATGAAAAATTTTATAAGTGTTCATCCCACTATTTACGAATAGCAATTTCAGGAAATATCTTACATTATTGGTTAAGACCACCACTCGATGTGTTTGAAACTTTAACCCCTTGAGGGGCGGTGGGATAAAATATATCCCACCTAATTTAAACAAGATTCTCACCAGAAAATTTTAACTAAATTTTATATTTTTAACTTTGGAGGAAAATAGTTGAAAAACTGCTTTTTCATATTTAAAAATAAAATTTTTCGATTATTCCGGTGAGAATTCAATTTTTAAAGACATTTTTGCTTGCCTCTCAAGGGGTTAAGATACTTTATAACACATAAGAAAAAGTGTAAAAAAGAATGGAGTGTGATATTTCGAGGAGTGAAGGGGGGGGGGGACACTAGATTTATTTATTAAATCTTAGCGTTTGTTCCCGCAGAAAATGTTTTAAATCCTTGGTTAAGACCGCATCGCCACCCTCCTGACCATGTATCTACGGAGAGGTTGCGCAAAGAAGTTTCGTTCAGATATGCTTTTGTTAAGAACAGAGTGCGCTCCCTGGTGGTGGAATGCGGAACTAACGTAACGCGGTTTTGTTAAAATTAGGAAATATAACAAGGCGATCCGTTTGCAACTCTAAGATACTTCATGACACATAATAAAAAGCTTATAAAATAATGGTGCATGCAATTTCCTGTGAAGGGAGGGCGGGGGAGGGGCGCTGGATTTCTTTTTAAAGAATTAGCGTTTATGACCTTTTTAGATGTCGTTTTTTGAGGACTATGACATACTCAGACATATGCTACTTATGAAATATAAAAATGTCAAAATTTTAGTTACCACTATTTCCGAATAGTACTTTCAGCAAATTTCTTAATTTCTCGCTTAAGACCGCCACCAACTCGAGTAACACATCCACTGATAGGTTGTTTAACAGAGTTTCGCTCTGATACACCTTTGTTATGAATAGTGTGTGCTCCCTGGTGGTGGAATATGGAACTAACATAAAGCGATTTTGCTAAAATTAGGAAATCTAACAAGGCGATCTTCTTGAAACTTTAAGGTAGTTCATAACACATTGAGATATATGCTACTTATTAAATAAAAAAATGTCAAAAGTTTAGTTATCACTATTTCCGAATAGTAATTTGTGCAAATATCTTAAATTCTTGCTTAAGACTGCCACCACTTCGAGTAACATATCTACTGATAGGTTGTTTAACGGACTTTCCTTCCGATACAGTTTTGTTATGAATAGAGTGCGCTCCCTGGTGGTGGAATGCGGAACTAACAGAATTCTTGGTTAAGACAGTCACAATTCCGACCCATGTATCTACGGAAAGGTTGTGTGAAGGCGTTTCGTTTAGATACGTTTTTGTTAAACATACAGTGCGCTCCCTGGTGGTGGAATGCGGAACTAACATAACGCGATTTTGTTAAAATTAGGCAATCTAACAAGGCGATCTGTTTAACATATCTACTGATAGGTTGTTTAACGGACTTTCCTTCCGATACAGTTTTGTTATGAATAGAGTGCGTTCCCTGGTGCTAGAATGTGGAACTAACATAACGCGATTTTGTTAAATTTAGCAGCGAGGACCCGGTTCGAGGTTCGTTCGAGCGGATTGCCTTTTTTACAAGATTTTGCAGTCGTACGCAGCACGCCTGCTATGCGAGGCCGTAGGCAACGTGGACTCGGTTCGACTTTCGTTCGAATTCGAAAGGCTTTTTAAAAAGAGTTTGCAGTGCGGGCACAACACGCCTGCTATAGGGTGCCGAAGGCAGCGGGGACCGGGTTCGAGGTTCGTTCGAGCGAGATTGCCTTTTTTACAAGATTTTGCAGTCGTGCGCAGCACGCCTGCTATACGAGGCCGTAGGGGACGGGGACTCGGTTCGACTTTCGTTCAAATTCGAAAGGCTTTTTAAAAAGAGTTTGCCGTGCGTGCGCAGAACGCCTGCTATGCGGTGCCGTAGGCAGCGAGGACCAGTTTCGACTTTCGTTATAGCGAAAGGCTCTTTTAAAAGAGTTTGCAGTGCGGGCACAACACGACTGCTATAGGGTGCCGAAGGCAGCGGGGACCGGGTTCGAGGTTCGTTCGAGCGAGATTGCCTTTTTTACAAGATTTTGCAGGCGTGTGCAGCACGTCTGCTATACGGTGCCGTAGGCAGCGGGGACCCGGGTCAAGGTTCTTTCGCTTCGAGATTTTATAAAAAAGGAGGGGTTCATGAAAAGGAGGGGCCGCTAGCGGGCGAAGCCAGCTAGTTTATATTTAATAAGTAGCCTGTATCTGAGGACTCCGTCAAAAAACGCACCTGAAACGGTGTTAAACAAAAAGGTAAAAGAAAAGAAATATTTTGCCCCTCCCTCTCTCCCCACCTGACCGAAATTTCACGCGCCATTTTTTATAAACTTTTTCTTATGTGTTATAAACTATCTTAAATTTTCAAACAGATCGCCTTGTTATATTTCCTAATTGTAATAAAATCGCGTTATGTTAGTTCCATATTCCACCACCAGGGAGCGCACTCTATTCTTAACAAAACTGTATTGGAAGGAAACACCGTTAAACATACCGTAGATATATTACTCGAGGTGGTGGCGGTCTTAATAAGAAATTAAGGTATTTGCTGAAATTACTATTCGGAAATTGTGGTAACTAAACTTTAGACTATTTTATATTAAATAAGTAGCATATATCTCAGGACTACCTCAAAAAGGCACCTAAAGCGGTCAGAAACGCAAACTTTTTAAATAGAAATCTAGCGCACCCCCACCCCCCCTTTCCCCGGAATTTCACGCGTGATTCTTTTTTACACATTATCTTATGTGTTATAAAATATCTTAAAGTTTCAAACATATTGACTTGTTAGATTGCCTAATTTTAACAAAATTGCGTTATGTTAGTTCCACATTCCACCACCCGGAAGCGCACTCTATTCTTAACAAAAGCATATCTCAACGAAACTCCTTCACGTAATCTTTCCGTAGATACATGGGTCGGGATGGTGGCGGTCTTAACCAAGAATTTAAAACATTAGCTGCTGTAACAAACGCTAAGATTTTAAAAATAAATTTAGCTCCCACCCCCTCCTCAAAATATCACACTGCACTCTTTTTTCTTATGTGTTATAAACTATCTTAAAGTTTCAAACAGATCGAGTGGCGGTCTTAACCAATTATTTAAAATATTTCCTGAAATTACTATTCGAAAATAATGAATACTTGTAAACTTTCTGTTGATGAATGAGTTATACTTATCCCATAGCGCTGTTCAAAAACCCCACGCAAATTGTTAGATTTCCTAATTTAAATTATTTCGTGTTTAAAAAAGCACCACGTGTCTTCATTTTAATCGGCGCATTTGATAGTAATAAACCGATTAATTAAATAATAATTAATATTTCAGCTTGTAATTAAGATAGGACTTAGAAATGGGTATCAGTGAAATCAGCGAGAAATTTCACGTCGGTATGCCAAAAAATTTAATCAAAAAATTTAATATTTAAAAAGTTAAAATTTCGTATTAAAATATCTTACTATGGAAAACCGCAGCGTCGTCTTGTCTGACACCTGCTTTCCCGCCGAAATGAAATATTTTTTCCTTGTCTTTCCAATTAAAGAAACTAAATTTTTATCGATCGATTTTTAGTGGATATTTTAAGTTATACACATCGCAAAAATGTGAACTTTATACCAAATGAAAGTAGATTTTTTTCCGCGTCTGTCTATACCATTTACAAATTTATCGGACCAATACTTTCTGAGATGTGATTTCGCTTTTTAAATGTCCACTTCATTTTTCGGCTTAATTTCCTCCGTGGTAAACATGCATCCTCTGATTTTACCGGCAACCCTTAGGAGAACTCCGATCAAAGCGATATAAGTAAGAGTCCTATCTTAAATGGGAGAAGTAACCGCAAGATTAAAAGCGAGGTCACATCAATCAAGGTCACGCGCCATGTAGCGAATGGAGTGTGAACTACGGGTAGATACCTAACTGTTTTCTTACTCACACCACTAAAATTGTAAAGTTTTTTGCATCTTGAGTAATAACTGAAATACCCCTTTCGCTACGCCATTATTTTGCAATAAATGTGGCAAACAAAATTAATTTCCATGAGTGACTAGAGATTTAGAAAATATGCGCCACACTAAAAGCCCGCGTATGTGGATTATCACCTCGTCCACAAGATGGCGCAATTGTGTTAATTTACGCCCGATTCCAGCATTAAGTTTGTACGCTTACTTATATCGCTTTGACTCCGATGATTTGGAGAAGGTCTGTTTGTACCTGGGTTATAAAGATTAATTGGTTGATTTTGAGTTGTTAATTAACTAATAACTTCGGTAATTACTGCGGGATTTTCTCGGAAAGAGGCAGCCCAAATTGGCACCTTACGTGACCCTCTGCGTGCCCTGTGAAAAAAAGTAGTTCCGGCTACAACGGCGATGTGCACATACATACATACAGACGTTTACAAACATTAATAGTATTGATGACTTCTTTAAATTTTTATGATTTGTCGTGTGATCGCAAGTGTTCATCTATAAGTATGCAAAATTTAAAGTCTCCAACTTAATTAGGGGCTGAGTTAGAAAAATTGCTTAAAATACACAAGTTAGAGACCGGAGGGGGGGGGGTAAATAATGTGACTTTTTGAAAAATTTTTTATGATTTGTCGTGAGATCGCAAGTGTTCATCTATAAGTATGCAAAATTTAAAGGCTCCAACTTAATTAGGGGCTGAGTTAGAAAAATTGCTTAAAATACACAAGTTAGAGACCGGAGGGGGGGGGGGCGTAAATAATGTGACTTTTTGAAATTTTTATGATTTTTCGTGTGATCGCAAGTGTTCAGCTATAAGTATGCAAAATTTCATGTCTCGAACTTAATTAAGGGCTGAGTTAGAAAAATTGCTTAAAATACACAAGTTAGAGCCCAGAGCGGTAAATATAAGACTTTTTCAAATACTTATTATTTGCTGTTTGATGTGAGGGATTCAGCTATAAATATCAAAATTTCAAGTCTTCAAATTATTTAGGGGTTCAGTTAGAAAAAAAAAGATTAAAATACACAAGTTAGAGCTCAGAGGGGTAAATATATAAGACTTTTTCAAAATTTTATGATTTGTCGTTTGATGTGAGGTGTTTAACTATAAGTATCCAAAATTTCAAGTCTCCAACATATATGCTTTCTGAGAACGTGCTCTGTGACAGACGGTCAGACAGACGGACGGACAGAGGCGTGAGTCGAATAGGGTTTCGTCAGATGAACGAAACCTTAAAAATTATTTATTAAACGAATTGTTTTCAATAAATTCTTTATAATTTCATTAGAAGTATTGATTTTTTTAGCATTTAATACTTATGATAATTTTTTAAACAAGTACATTGTATTCACAACAGTCTACATTAATTTATTTATTGGTCACATACATCTGACTTGTGTGCTTAACATCAGGTGCCCACTTATAAGTCATCGTCAATATACAAGGACGAGATAGCACAAGGAAATTTACAACACAAGAGAATCACATCCGGGAGCTCCACAAAGAGTGTGCAACGGAGACAGCGGGAGTTGAACCCGCAGCCCACCTACACTCTCAAGTGATTTAGCATCTAGAGTATATTTACACACTAGGTATTCTAGACGCTGTAGTACAGCGTCTAAAATACCTAGTGTGGAAATATGCTATCCAAACAATGCTAAAAATGTGTATCCCTTGAATGTGCGAAGATGTTGCTGAAATCTAAAGAGTCGATCGCAGCTTTTCGTATTATATTGTATAGACTAGCAATATTCTTGGAGTTTTAGAAAATATCCTGCAGATGTCGCTGCGATCCCTATATTTCAGCAGCTTCATTGCACATTTAAGGGATACATTATATTAGCGCTTTATTAAGTATTACAGAGATAGTCGATTTCCACACTATATATTCTAGTCGCTATGCTACAGCGTCTAGAATATATAGTGGGTAAATCTGCTATCCAAACTGTGCTAAAAAGTTGTATCCTTTAAATGTGCAATGATGCTGAAATCCAGGGAACCGATCGCAGCGATATCTGCGATATATTTTCAATTTTCAAAGTAAACACCGTATTATTACAGCGTCTAGACCAAATCGTCTTGAAGTTTTAGAAAATATCCTGAAGATGTCACTGTGATCGATTCATTGGATTTCAGCATCGTTTGACATTTAAGGGAAACAATATTTTAACACTATTTTAAGTATTACGGATAGCCGATTTCCACACTATATATTCTAAATGCTGTACTACAGCGTCTAGAAAAAATCGTCTTAGAGTTTTAGGAAATATCCTGCAGATGTCGCTGTGATAGACTTGTTGGTTTTCAGCATCGTTTCACATTTAAGGGATCCAATATTTTAGCACTTTTTTAAGTATTACTTGGATAGCCGATTTCCACACTATATATTCTAGACTCTGTAACCCTACCTGAAAAAAAATCTGAAGTCATTCTGACGACCGAATCTGGATCTAAACCCAGTGGACGGAATCCAGATAACCATTTTCGCTGTTAGCGAAACAAGATTGACCAATCAGAAGCCTGCATATTTGCAAAAAGTGAAAAGTTTAAAAAAAATGCAGGCTGCTGATTAGTCAATCTCGTTTCGCAAACAGCGAAAAATCTGTCTCGGTCACGGTCATTGTCTCTACACATGGCAATGCACTTTACGTGCACTGACATGTGGAGGCAATTTTTATCTCCGTCACAATAGGCACCTTCGTACACAGGCACTAGTGCTCTGATATATGAAATTATTTTACTGGTGTATTTTCAGTTTTTCGATACCTACTTCCCATGCCGGGTGGTATTGATGTGGGCTTCCAGTTTGATGGATGACTTGTCCTTTTAAGATTTTGCACTTCGGAAAGTTACCACATCCAGAAAATCTTAAAGTCCACATTGCTCACTGTTAAAAATATGTAGCTTTTGCTGCATAGTCATTTTGCCACTTTCATAGAAAACGATTACTTGATGATATTACTGAGCATTCTCATTGGTCAGAATAGAGATATTCTATAAAAGCGATGGAGTGACTATGCAACAAAAGTTGCAGATTTTAACAGCGATACCTACGAACCAAAGATATTTAAGATACATAGACCGGCAATGGAGGATATTCCATCTCCGTTTTGATCACGTGGTCAAGGTAAAAACTTCTAGCGTAAAGAAGGGAAGGCTCCGTAGACGTGTAATGTAAATCCCCGCTAGCCAATGAAACAGTTCATGAGGCAAAGCAGTAGTATCTTCCCTTCTTATCAGTTAGGAGTTCTTTGGGTAAATTACCGGTATCACGTGACTTTTTTCAGCCTCGAACCCATATTTGGAATATCCTCCATTCCCATTCAAAAGCATGCGAAATCATGGCAGCCATCTGAAGTAAATTGATACACCTGAACCGCGAGGTTTGTACGTCAGCTGCGGTTATTTACCATTAAGTGCTATGGCTAGAATGACCTTAAAAATTAATTTTTATTTATATATATGTAGTTTATGGCATATTTTTTTTACATAAAGCTATTTTTTATAGCTAAATATGCGTTATAAATATTGAATTTTCAGAAATAACGTTGAATAAGGCGATTTATTACTAATTTTATGGATGGTATGTTTGAAAATGAGTACCTAATTTTAACACGCCTTATAAACCTAAATAAAGACGAAATTTATATGGAAACAGATTGTTAAACATGTCCACCTTTTTTAAGTTTGACTTACAAAAGTAACTGGTAGGGAAATTTAGATTAAAGGTAGCAGCTGTAACATAATATAGTAATTTATAAAATTTTAAATTACTTGTAAAGAAATCTACTTTTTTTAAACTAATTTTTATGCAAAAATGTAATTAAAAAAATGCATATTAATGAAAGTAACACTATATTTTTATCATTGTAGGGTGTTTATTGAAATACTTACTTGCTATACGAAAAAAAAAATGATGAATAATAAGGTATTTTTTTAAAAAATGCGGCCTAAATTAAATAGGGTAGGCTAATACTTAATGATCCGCAATGACAAAATATGTTGATAAAGCATTTCCTTAGGTAAATTAAAATATAAAACATATATACTGCCGTACAAACGCTGTGATCAAAAATCTTCAGTTAAACTGACAGTTTGCAGGTCTATGTATCTTAAAAGCCTTTGCCTAAGGACATCGGAATGGAGGATATTCCATCTACGTCATGATCACGTGGTCAAGGCAAAAACGTCTAGCGTAAAGAACAGAAGTCTCCGTAGGCGTAATGTAAATCGCCGCTAGCTAATGAAACAATTCATGGGGGAAAGTAGTAGTAGTTTCCCGTTTCCCTTCTTATCAGTTAGAAGTTCTTTGGGTAAATGGAGGATATTCCATCTACATTTTGATCACGTGGTCAAGGTAAAAACTTCTACCGTAAAGAAGGGAAGGCTCCGTAGACATAATGAATAATCCTCGCCAGCCAGTGAAACAGTTCATGCGGAAAGCAGTAGTAGCCTCCCTTCTTATCAGTTAGAAGTTCTTTGGGTAAATTACCGGGCTTTTTCAGCCTCGAACCCAGATTTGGAATAATGTCCATTACCGGTATTACGTGACTTTTTTCAGTCTCGAACCCATATTTGGAATATCATCCATTGGTTGTTGAAAAGCTTTCAATACACCACGAAAGCACCTTACATCAGAGCGCGGCTATGTTCTTCCATGTGTCAGTGCACAGCAAAGTGACTCTATATGTCAGTGCACAGTGTTTTCTTATGTGTAGTGAAAGCCTTCCGTCAAAAAAAAAAACTGACAAGAAAAATGTTAGCAAAAACATCGGCATGCTTCAGTAAATAAACTGCTGCTATCTAATATCCATAAAAGCAGTAATGGCATCTGAAATGAGTGGTGATGTTTGGATGTCCGAATATGATAACCTGAACCTGACTGCCTCTATGTGAGAGTGGTAACATTCGATGCTCAGATTGTGCTTTGACAGATGCTTTTGTCCAAACTATAGCAATCCTGGACATTTTCTATTCCAGAACACATACGGGTGAGAGAATTTAACAAGCTTGACGGTAATGGCAGGCTCACCAAGATGCTTCGTGAAGACAAAAAAAAAAAAAAAAGGATTTTGATGACAAAAAAAGAAATGAAAAATGCTTCATGATGACGAAAAAAAAACAAAAATTAAAAATCGCTTTTGTCTAGTTTCGTCTCAACCAATCAAATATCTCCGTATGACTCCACTTTCCTATTGAAGAATCCTACACGAAAAAAAAAACTGAAATCATTCTGACATCTAATTCGATAACCGAATCTGAATCTAAAGACAGTGTCGCTACACATAGCAATGCACTGTACTGTGTATTGACATATGGAGGCATTTTGTGATTTAAACACAACAGGCACCCTCATACTATAGCGCATAAAATATATAGCGTGGAAATGGACTTTATTCCAAATCTGGGTTCGAGGCTGAAAAAAGACATGTGATACCGGTAATTTACCCAAAGAACTTCTAACTGATAAAAAGGGAAGCTACTACTGCTTTCGGCATGAACTGTTTCACTGGCTGGTAAGGGTTTTCATAACGTCTGCGGAGCCTTCCCTTCTTTACGCTAGAAGTTTTTATCTTGACCACGTGATCAAAACGTAGATGGAATATCCTCCATTGGCTATCTCAGTAATACTTAAAAAAAAAGGCTAAAATATTGTATCCCTTAAATGTGCAACGATGCTGATGAAATATACAGATCGCAGCGACATCTGCAGGATATTTTCTACAACTGCAAGATATTGCTAGTCTATACAATGTAATATGAAAATCCCGCAGATGTCGCTGCGATCGACACTTGGGATTTTAGCAGCATTGTCGCACATTTAAGGGATACAAATTTTTAGCGTTGTTTGGATAGCATATTTATTTCCACACTAGGTATTCTAGACGCTGTACTCTACTATAGCTCCTAGAATATATAGTATGGAAATTGGCTATTCCTACAATCTCTCTATTCTAAAATAAAGTAACTTACGTTGTCACCGTTGCCGCCGCCGGTTTTGAATTTTTTGTGACCGGAGGTCTTTCTCCGTTAATATTAAGAAAAATACTGCATACAAAAATATGAAAAAAGGCGGTATTATAAAGAAATGTTTGATAAACACGCTGATGCAGACAGTTATCAAATCGAATAATTATTTTAAGAGATATTTAATGCTAAAGTTGGACAAAATCGTTCCATTAAAAAAGTTTTATAGGAGCAAAAACTATACATGCGAATTAATTCATTTTTAGATCATTTTATGTGATAGAATTTCCAGGTGTTCAGAATGCATTCACTTTTTTAATTTGACTCATTTTTTGAGGTTGTATTTCTATTTTAAAATCAAATTTTCAGCATTTCGAGAGATATTTTTTACTTATTTTAGAAAATGGTATTAATGTAAACTTTTGCCAACTGTATAAACAGCGCAAATAATAATGTTTGCTTCAAATTGAAAAATTATTTACACGTGACTATTATTAACAGAAAAAAAACTTTCAAATTAGAATTAAATAATTACGTATGAAAAGCAGGAACTTATTGAAAATTACTTCATAAAAACTATATTTACACGTGAATTTTAAAAGAGAAAGGATATTGTAAAATAACAAATTCATTAACATCCGTTAGAAGTCTTAAATAGGAGAAATTACATCACATTTACGTCACATTACATTTATTATGTAAAATGAACGAAAAGTAATATTGCAAAACTGTTTAAATTTAAAAATTGCGCGAGACATTAATTTAATATTTTGAGATTATATTAATAAGATTAATATTACTTTTATTGAACGGGTTTAGACTGCTTTCGAGCGACTATTTAGTAATTTAATAAAAATAAAAAAGATTACAAGATGAAAATTAAGTGTCATCAACAAAAAATATGATTTGAAAGAGAAAAATCTGTGAAGCAGAAAATAAAGAAATTGCTTAAATGGTTTAGTTAAGATTCGTTAACTTTCTGTATCGTTTCCGTCAAAAGAAGGCATTGGTATTTGTAAAATATATGTGCATTTTGTTGCAGATTTGCTTATTATATTAGCTTATTTTGAAATGTTTAATTGATTTTATTTAATCAAAGACGAAAACAGCCATTGTATCTTTTAACAGCAGCTGATTTTTCCTTAAAATTCCCCAATCGAAGAGAAATGAATAGAAAACCGTTTATAGGGAGATCGACACTGTTTTTTAAATTATAATTCAATATTTCAAAATCTTTTTAAAGCCTATCAAATTAGAGTGCTTTTGGAGACTGCGGTGTCTGAACGGGGGTTGGCGAGCGTAGCTCGTAGGGGGCCGATCCCCCTAGTACTTAAAAAAGTGCTAAAATATTGTAGTCTTAAATGCGCAACGATGCTGTTGAAATATACATATAGCAACGACATCTGCAGGATATTTTCTACAACTGCCTGATATTGCTAGTCTATACAACGTAATGATATTTCCTTTCTAAAAACAAAAGTATTGTGAATGCTAAAAAGAAAAAGAAATCTTTAGTGAAACTTAGGTCAGATATAAAACATTTCAAATGTTTAAATTGCCTGCATTGTATTATGTCAATCGTTCTATAACGCTTTAAAAAAAATACCGGGAGGCAAAGACGCTGTATACTTAATTCATTTTATTTTAGCTTCTTTTCAAATGTTTAACTGATCTTTAATCAAACACGAAAACAATCATTGGATGCCTTAACAGCAACTGATTCGGCCTTAAATTTTTGCAGTCAAAGGGAATTGAATGGAAACCCGTTTACAGGGAAATCTGCACAAGTTTTTTCATTATAATTCAATCTTCTCTAATATTTTTAAGACCGATCAGGTTAGCGTGTTTTTAGATTCTGCGGTGTCTGAACGGGGGTTGGCGAGCGTAGCTTGCAGGGGGCAGAGTCCCCTAGTATATGTATAAATTAATCCCCTTAAAATGGTATGCGTGTAAAACTTGATTTTGTTTTTGCCTTTACGTGTTTCTTAAAGGAATATATGAAATTAACAATGCTAGGAAAATAACATTATCGCAAATTTCCAACATAATGCCAAAAAAAAAAAAAAAGTTGGAAATTGCACGTTAAACATGGCAATTGAGGTGCGTTAATACTATAACTAGTTTTATAAATATTTTTTGCACCGCATATTGTACTGAATGTTTATTTTAGTGCACTTCATAAGTGTATATGAATTTCATTTTGCTCGAAAGGCTGTAACATCATTAAAATGCACTTGAAATAATTTTTCCCCATTGCCCGTAATGTAATGGAAAGCTTTTGACTGCCCCTGCAATTAAACTATACATCCGTTTTTCATAAAATTTGAAATGACTCGACAAAATTTTGCAACAATTATATATTTAAAATTTCAACCTGTTAGGTACACTGTTAAAAATTTTGCAGCATTCTGGCAGGTCATTTGACCGTTTTTGTAAAAACGGTTTCATAACCATAATTTAACTATATTCTGACCATAAAATGGCCAATAATATGGTCAGAATAGTGTTAAAATTACGGTTGTGTAACCGTTTTCGGGAAAAACTGTCAAATGACCTGCCAGAATGTTGCAAATTTTTAACAGTGTAGTTTATGCTCTGTTATATGCGGACGGACAACCGGACAGACAGACAGAAGGACCGAACGACGACTATAGGTGCTACGTATTTATAAAATTACGAACGCACCAAATAATTCAAATAAAAGTGCAAAAAAAAATATTAAGGGTCTTCTCAAAAAATGTTTTTTTCTGCGAAAGTTTTTCAGCACTTTTACGGACTCATTTTTAAACAAAATGCTAAAGCATAATATTAGAAGACGGTTGCCTATTAAATGATTTGGAATCGAATGGTGTTTTTTCGTCTTTTGATACATGAATTACATCTTGATTTATAAGCGATCGTTCTCTCATGACGATCTTTATTGGACTATCACGTCCGGAAATTTGTTTCATAAGGCCAAGTTTGACAGCATTATTTTAAAGTTTGTCTGCTTTTATCGAAAAATAAAAAACTATTCAATTTTCGAATAAAAGCTGTTGTTAATCTTATAAATTTACCAATAAAAATTAACTCATGAATGTGCCAAAAAGTAGCCAGCTGTATTTGGAAAATAACGTAACTGCTACAATATTGCAAACACTAATGTACCTACTTTCGTGTCTGTTTTAAATATTAGTTATAAAAACAGCTTTTTCGTTTTTTAAATATAAAATAATAATTTATATTAAAAATATGACGCAAATTTATACAAAAAAGCAAATTAAAATAATTAACTCAAATAGAGGAAATTAGTTATAGATGGGCGATGTACTTTTTATGTATAAAAAATATTCTTTTTATGATACAAATCTTTTAAATCGGAAATTTCTGTTGATTATTAAAAAGTATAAGTACAAATATGGCAAATTAAATCTGTTTTAAAACCAAATGGAAATAAAACTTAAAAAATATTTATTCCCGGAGCACGTGTGACGCCAAACAGTCGGTAGCTCTTTATTGGATACGGGATAAACGACGATGTGTATCATAAGCCACGTGCTATATTTGTGACAGCTGGCGACGAAGAGTCTCTCTGTCTTCCCTTTGTTCTTTGATTCTGCTTTTGTTCAGTTACTTTTTTTCAGCTAAAACGTAATTTCAATCTACTTCTCATTCTGATTAGTATCACTATTTTATTTCAAAGGTTTTATTCAGTTATGCATTAGTACATACTGAGTTGCATTTTTAATTTATCTTGTGCATTTTAAACGAGATCGTGCAAGTTTTAGAATATATTTATAAAATAAAACACACAAGGCATTATGGAGGACGGTATACACGGTAGTAACAGTTGTGTAACCGATCCACAAGACGAACTTATTAACATGAAAACAATCTTTAACGAAAAAATGAAAGAATATAGTAACAAGAATGATGATGTTGTTAAAAAACCTTGGACAAGTGCATCCATAGAAGACGCAATCCGTGAAATTTTAGACTCAAATAATCCTGAAAAAAAGAAAACTTCTAGACAATATAGATTAACTAGAAAGTACGACACTATGGAAGTTGGCGATAAAAGAGTTTTAATTAAAAAAATGAGAAGTAATGATGATCCTATTGTAGTAATAATCCCTGTTGAAGAATTCTTTGATATTCTTTTGCAGTACCACCGTGCTACTGGACATGGCGGAAGAGATAAAATGTTGTTTGCGTTGAAAAATAAATTTTATGTGCCTAAACCTGCAATTGAAATTTTCCTTTCACTTTGTAAAATGTGCAATATGAAAAAATGCCAACAACATCGTAATATTGTTGTACGACCAATCACAACAAAAGATTTTAATCTTCGAAGTCAAGTTGACTTGATTGATTTTCAATCAACTCCTTGTGATGAATGCAAGTGGTTAATGAACTATCAAGATCATTCAACAAAATTTTGTCTTCTTCGTCCTTTGAAAACAAAGTGTGCTACTGATGTTGCACTGGAATTGCTAAAAATATTTTTAGACTTTGGTGCACCTCACATATTGCAGAGTGACAATGGACGTGAATTTACTGCTGACGTCATTAAAGAACTTGTACATATGTGGTCAGATTGCAAAATTGTGCATGGAAGACCACGACATCCACAATCCCAGGGCAGCATAGAGCGGTGTAATCAGGATATTGAAAATATGTTACGTGCGTGGATGAATGACAACGAAAGTACAGATTGGGCAATGGGGTGTCGTTATGTTCAATGGCAAAAAAATACCTCAAAACACAGAGTTATAGGACGAAGTCCGTATACAGCACTTTTTGGAACAGAAGCAAAGCTAGGATTAAACTCAACAAACATTCCATTTGAAATATTAGATAAAATTGAAAGTGAAGAAGATTTAGAGCGCTTTAAAGAGGATAAAAAGGAAAGTGAAATCTCAAACGAAGAAGAAAATGAAATCGCTAGTAATGAAATAGATTTATGTTTTATTTGTTCAGAGATTTTAGAAGAAACAACAACTGTACCATGCTCCTCTTGTTCTTTGAAGGTACACGCAACTTGTTGTAAAAGTGTTGTCTCCTCTTCTAAGGACAATAACTGCAGTTATCTCTGTGGCATTTGCAACAGGCAAGAAAACATAGCAACAGAGAGACAAAATGCCCATGCAGGTCAAAAGCGACAAGCCGAAAAAATGATTGAAACTACACGAAAAAAATTGAAACCCGTTACAGTTGGGGAATTTATTTTGCTAAATGTCCCAAAAGTAGATCGTGGCCCTTTAGACTGCCCAAATTTAATTGGGAAAATTCTCAAGATTCAAAATAATGTTTATCAGATAGGAACGAAAGGCGGCATAATTAAAACATGGTTCTCAAGAAGTGACTTCCAAATTTCTGGAGCACAAATCCTGGAAGATATACCAGAGAAATCAATATCTGTTCGTCAAGCTGTAGCGTATGAATCGAAATTTGGAGGTCAGGGATACAACACCTGCAAATGCTCTGTATCAAAAATTCGGTGCCAAAGAAAAAAGTGCCTCTGTAAGAAAGCAAATCAATTATGTTCTTCGAAGTGCCATAAGAGTGCACCATGTGGTAATAAATGAAGAAAAGACACAAATGATAATTTCTGGTAACTTTACTTTTTATATGTAAAATGAAAATTTGTCTAAATTTATTTACTGGTGTTAACCTACTCTCGTGTTATTACCTTCTTCTTATATTAAGTTCTTTTTGTATTATTGATATAGTAGATTCCCTCAAATCCGCAACTCTAAAATCCGCAATCGCCTAAAATTCGCACATCATCACAGATGTAAACAATAAAACTTTCAGTTCAGATGCAGGAGCAAAATTACTGATTTTTTTAGTTTTATATCATTCCGTATGTATATTAATATGTAATTCTCTATAATATGACTGAATTCGTTTTTTTTTCATGAAGGAAGTATAATTTTTTTCCTCAAAAAATGAAGATATTGGTGATATCACTGATAATCACAATCTTTTTACGAAATATATTTATGTATTAATAAAGCTTTTTGGTTATTAAGACTGGCTAAATCTGAAATAAAACTTCCTTACTTTATGATTTTTATGTGAATGTACCTTTATGAAGAAATTTTGATTGAATAATTCATGGAAAATGTATCTCATCTTTATCATCCATATTTAATTATACGTTATTAATTATTTACTTTTAATAATTTAATCATTTTAAAAATTATCTTACATTTAACATTTTAGTTTTTTACTTTACTAATCTGTTTTAATATTTTACTATAATGCAAGCATTTATTATAATTTTGATTGCATTATTACATCCAGATTACTGTTTAAAAAATGTAAAAATAGTATTGACCAGAAATCCACAAAATTCTAAAATCCGCACAACCTCTGGTCTCAAGGTTTGCGGATTTGAGAGAGTCTACTGTAATCTATTCTTGAATTAATAAATTTTCAATTATTTATTAACCACTTTGTTAAAAAAGAAAATTAAAAAATAATCAATAACTTTCTTTGTTAAAATAAAATTTGTTATTCAACTTTAATTATAGCTGTATTTTTCATATAAGCAATTTGTTAATATGCAATGTTTTTCCAGTTTTACGTAAAAATAATCTATCGCGAAAAAAATATATAAAATATAAGGATGATATACTTAGATTCTCAGTCGATGTCTTCATTGCAGATTTTTTGGTTTATCTTTACGAGGGGGATGAAATTTTAGCGAAAATAATAAAAAAGGTGTTTATTAACCTTAAGTATCACTCAGCTGCTTAAATTAAATCTGTCAATAGAGAAGTTTTTTTTTTTTTTTTTTTTTTTTTTTTTTTTTTTTTGTATAATTTTCATACAGTCACCCATACACTTTTGAGAAAATATTAACTTTCTTCCTTATCTGCAGATTTTATAATTACAGCCCTTTTTTTATTTATTTTTAGCATATTATTTTCATTAAGCAACCCATCTTTTCTACGTAAAGGTGAAAAATAACATAAAGCCTACCTCATCTGGAAATGTCATTATTGCAAACATTTTCTAAAATATATTTTATAATAAATGCCATTAGGTACGGATCTTTTCTGCGTAATACTGGGATAATTTTAAAATCTGCCTCATCTGTAGATTTCATTATTGTAGACAATTTCTTATATAATTATTTTTATGAGCAACACATCTTCGCTGCGTAAATGTGGGATCTGCAGATGAGCCATATTATTAATGCTTTTCCGGGATTACGTAAAGAAGATAGGTTTTATCTGCGTAATGTCAAAAAAACATTAAAAATCTGCCTCATCTGCAGGTTTTATTTTTGTAGAAATTTTCTTATATGTATATTTTCTTTTCTTGAGCAGCCGATCCTCTCTTCAGAATGATGAAAAAAAATTTAATTCTGCCTCATCTGTAAATTTAATGTTTGCAGAAAGTTTCAGATGCGGGTGGTTCATAACTATATGTCAAAAATATAAAGACAGGTAGAGAGGACCCAAATAAGCGCATTTTGTATAGGAATGAGGGTACAGAAATGCTGCGATGAGGCAGAGGAAGGCTAGTTAAGTTCCGTGGATGAAAGTGCTTCGCTGGCTTGACGTGAAAAGTGAATAATCCGTTCCCTCACGGATTTTGAGTAACATGCATCGTTACACTAATGCGGAACTTGCCGACATTAAATGTATGGGGCTGCACAAGGAATGGTTCACACCCAACGCATGTCCAACATCTTTTGAGCTTGTCGAAGGACTATTCTCTGTGCGTAATACTGCTTCTTCCACAGCAGGAATTCTGCGACATCTTAAAGTGCCCTTATCACGCCTGGAAGCATACGACGATCCACTCGCGCACAACTCCTAATGAAGACACTCAAATGTTCAGGAATATGGCAGAATCCTACCCGGGAATCGTTAATCTAAATCCCTTGAGCAGCCAATCCATTTCCTTGCGCAATCCCATACAGGAAATGCATGTCGGCAAGCTCCGCATTGGTGTAATAGTGCATATTGCTCGAAATCCGTGCGGGAAATGACGGTTCAAGCCAACGAAGCACATCCGCCGCATTCATCAGCGTCCTCTACTGCCTCAACACGGCATTTCCGCACCCACATTCCTATAAGAAAATGCTTATTTATGACTTCTCTACCTGCATTTACATATTTGACATATAGTTTTGAACCACCCTGTATATGTTTTCTAATTATTTTCGTTAGCAACCAATCTTCTTTCTCGTAATACAGAAAAAACATTAAAAATCTGCCTCATAGGCAGATTTCTTTCATACTTCTTGCATGGGTTTTTAACAAAGCATATACCCTTGTAATAAAAATGAAGTATTCACAAAAATTACGGTGATGAACTCTGTCAGCAGCCAACTCTCAAAACAGATTTATAACATATTTTTTATGTTCCTGTTTTTGTGTTACTTAAATAATGCATAATTAATCACTAATTTAACAAGTTCTTAATTAGCCTAAAACTGGATAGGCTCATTGCAATAAACCTGAAAAAAATCTGTGGTCATTTTCAGGGTTTCGTTCATCTGACGAAATCCTATTCGTCTAACTCCTCTGTCTGTCCGTCCGTCCGTCACAGAGCCCGTTCCCAGAAACTATATATGTTGGAGACTTGAAATTTTGCATACCTATAGCTGAACACCCCACATCAAACGACAAATCATAAAATTTTGAAAAAGCCGTAATTAACGGACGTTATTAATTAACCTTTAACTGATGTTACCGGTCTCATAGACCGGTGCTTTGTTTAATTTTCATAGTTTAACTTGCAAATTTCAGTTTATCTACAAACAATACTGAAATTTTGTGTCGTTTGGAACTTTAGTACTATCACCACAGTCTTTTGAATCGGTGAATTTTAATTATAACACTCCTGTACAAAAAGTTTAGTACAAAAACAACATCCTATGAATTTATCGCGGCTTTTATTCATCTTTCGACGGAGCTTCATACTAGTTATATGACATTTTCTGTGACATCAGTTAAAGGTTAAAAAAACCCAATTACAAGATCGGAAAGGCATTCATAATTCAACAAAAGCATGGATTTTTTATCAAATTACAAAAACGATCTCTTAATTCTCCTTAGGGTTACAATAGAATCAAGGCATGCATGGTTATAAGAGAGGAATGCAAAAGAATGAACTGGACATTTTAAAGCGAAATTGCATCTCAGAAAGTTTCGATCCTAGAAATTTTTAAGCTGTACAGACAAACGCAGAATAAATCTGCTTTCAGTAGGTATAGAGAAAATTTTTATGCGATGTGAATAACAGAAAAAATCCACTAAAAATCGATCGATAAAAAATCCATTTTCTTTAATTCGAAAGACAAGGAAAATAAATTTTATTTCCGCGGGAAGACGGGTGTTGTCCCAGACACGTCGGCGCGGGAGAAATTTAAGTAGATCATGTAGTTTTTCATTCTGGAATATTTTAAAACGAATTTTAAACTTTTAAATTATTAGATTTTTTGATTAATTTTTTTTACATCCGGACGTAAAAATCTTCGCTGATTTCATCAATGTCCATTTAAATCTTCTATACAAGCTTCTACTATACTTCTTTAATACAAGCTGATATATTAATTATTATTTAAATAGTAATTAGCTTTATTTCTATCAAATGCTTATTTTAAAATGAAGTAATGAACTTTTTTAACCACGATTTCATTTAACAAGGTTATCTGTTGGAAACTTGAAGATAGTTTATATTTCGGATATAGTTTTATTTTTCGGGTAAGGGGGGAGGGGCGCTAATTTCACTAGTTGGTTAATTTCTATTATATACTTATTTTAAAAGGCAGTCACGTGATGTTTCATTGCAGTATTCTTCTGAACGGTGTCCGACTTTTAAAAATACAGCATAAATGTTACTTTTGCCAGATAAAAAATTCAGAAGTATTGATACCACTATTTTCGAATAGTAATTTCAGCAAATATATTAAATTCTTCGTTAAGATCGTCCCCCGACCCGACCCGTGTATCTACCGATAGGTTGTGTAAAGGAGTTTCGTTCAGATGCACTTTTGTTAAGAATAGATTGCGCTCCCTGGTGATGGAATGTGGAGCTAACAGACCGCGATTCCATTTAAAGTAGGAATTCCAACAAAGCGATCTGTTTGGGACTTTAAGATAATTTATAACAAATAATAAAAGATTGTAAAAAAGAATGCCGCGTAACATACCGGTTGGGGGGGGGGGTGAGGGGAAGAAGCTCAACAAAAATTAGGCAGTATAACAGGGCGTTTTGTACTGTTTTTTGTGCGGTTTTTTGATGGCGTGATGAGATAACTCTTACTTATTCAATATAAGAATTTTTATAAGTGTTCATACCACTATTTTCGAATAGTAATTTAAGAAAATATCTTAAATTCTTGGTTAAGACCGATAACCCTTCGACTAGCATATCTCCTGATAGGTTGTTTAACAGAATTACGTTCAGATACGGTTTTGTTAAGAATAGAGCGCGCTCCCCCGTGGTGGAATGTGGAACTTACAGACCGCGATTTCATTTAAAGTAGGAAATCTTACAAGGCGATCTGTTTGAAACTTTAAGATACTTTATAACACATAAGAAAAAATTTATAAAATGTGGCGCTCGAAATTTCGGGCAGATGGGGGGAGGGACGAAATATTTCTTTTTTTTTTACCTTTTTGTTTCATACCGTTTCATATGCGGGTTTTTGACGGAGTCCTCAGATACATGCTACTTACTAAATATAAATATATCAAAAGTTAAGTTACTACTATTTCCGAATAGTAATTTCAGCAAATATCTTAAATTCTTGCTGAAGACCGCCACCCTTTGGAGTAACATATCTACTGATAGGTTGTGTAAAGGAATTTTCATTCAGATACACTTTTGTTAAGAGTAGGGTGCGCTCCCTGGTGGTGGAATGTGGAACTAACAGACCGCGAATTCATTTAAAGTAGGAAATCTAACAATGCAACCTGTTTGACACTTTAAGACTGTATAACATACACACTGTATAACACTGTATAACATATGATAAAAAAGTATAAAGAAGAATGGCGCGTCGCATTTCGAGGTTGGGGGGGGGGGGGTGAGAGAGGGACGCGAACAAAATTGGGAAATATAACTGGACGATCTGTTTGAAGCTTTATTATAGCTTATAAAGCATAACAAAAATTTTAAAAATCAGGCCGCTTCAAAAATCAAGGTGACAATCCCCCACTTTGACCCCCCCAAAGCGGGGCACTTTTCTAAATTTGGCAGATACCCGTCATATGAGATATCGTAGCATTTCGGGGGGGGGGGGGGGAGGAACAAAATTAGGAAATATAACATTGCGAATCTGTTTGAAACTTTAAGATAGTTTAAGAAGGGTTTGCTAAAATTTAGAAAGTCTTCCATGGCGATAAATGTACTGGAGGTTTTAAAAGAAAGTGTTTTGAAAGGAATATTAAACGAAACCGTCTGTGCGATCTATAATCACACTTACCCACTTGTTCAATAAGCCTAACGCTATATACGGCTTTTTGCAATAAGACTTATCGGGCGATAGAAATATTTTGTCGGGTTCGGGACGGATTTCCAAATTACTTCAAATGGAATTTTAGATTGCCTGTCGGCGGAAATTATTCTGTGTTGCGCGGATCGGGTACCGTCGCACGTAACGTTTTTATCCGGTTCTAGTCGGTTTTCGGGTTGGCTTCGAATGGAAATTTTAGGATCGGTACAGTTTGCGTGTCGAAGAAATTTATTTTGTCATTCTCCGATCGAGTTACGGTTCGTTGAAATATTTTTGTCGTTTACAGATCGAGTTCAGGTCGGATTTAAGGTTGTCTTCAAATGGAATTTTCGGGTTTTGTACGTATTGCGAGTACAATTATTCGCCTATATATTATTCGTACAATATATCAAATTAATTCGCCTTGCTCGGATCGGGTTAAACACTGATGTATTTTTATTTCGGGTTCTGGTCAGGTTTGGTTAACTTTAAGTAGAACTTTCAGGTTCGGAACTGGTTGCATGCCAACTGAAAATATTTTGACTTGCTCGGATCCGGTTACGGTTCTTTAGAATATTTATCCCGGATTCGGATTTTGTTTGCGTCATATTTCGATTTTTCATATGGAATTTTCAGGTTCGGTTAGGGTTGCGTGTCAACGGTAATTAATTTGTCTTGCTCAGATCCGCTTATGGTTCTTTGGAATATTTTTGTCGGATTCAGATAAGGTTCGGATCAGATTTCAGGTTTTTTTATATGGAATGTTTAGGTTCGGTACGGGTTGCGTGTGAACGGAAATTAATTTCCGTTGCTCCGAAAGTGTTATGGTTCTTTAGAATATTTTTATAGGTATCGGATTTCGTTCGACTCATCGTTCGGGTTTTCTCCAAACAAAATTTTTAGGTTCGTGTCGGGTTGCGTGTCCACGGAAATAATTTTGTACGGTTTTATTCCTTTGGAATATCTTATCGGGTTCAGATTTGGTTCCGGCCAGATTCGGGTTTTTTTAATGAATTTTTCAGTTCGGGTTTATGTAACATGTCCACGGAAATTATTTTGTCTTGCTCGGATCAGGTTGTGGTTCTTTTGAATATTTTTGTCGGGTTCAGATTTGGTTCGGGTTTTTTACAAATGAAATTTGTAGGTTCGTGTTGCGTTGCGTGTCCACGGAAATTATTTCGTCTTGCTCGGATCGGGTTATAGTTCAATAGAATATTTTGTCGGGTTCAGATTTGGTTCGGGTCAGATTTCGGCTTTTTTCAAATGGAATTTTTAGGTTCGTGTCGGATAACATGTCCAGGGAAATTATTTTCTCTTGCATGGAACGGGTTATGGTTCTTTGGAATATTTTTTTCGGGTTCAAATTTGGTTCGGGTCCGATTTCGGGTTTTTTTCAAATGATATTTTTAGGTTCGGACCGGGTAACTTGTCCACGGAAATTTTTTTTTCTTGCTCTGACCGGGTTATAGTTCTATGGAATATTTTTGTCTGGTTTAGATTTGGTTCGTGTCAGATTTTGTTTTTTTTTCAAATGGAATTTTTAGGTTCCCGTTAGGTAACATGTCGAGGGAAATTAATTTGTCTTGCCTTGATCGGGTTATCATTCAATGGAATATTTTTGTCATGTTCAGATTTGGTTCGGGTCAGATTTCGGCTTTTTTCAAATAGAATTTTTACGTTCGTGTGGGTAACATGTCCAGGGAAATTATTTTCTCTTGCTTGTAACGGGTTACTGTTCTTTGGAATATTTTTTCGGGTTCAGATTTGGTTCGGGCCAGTTTTCGGGTTTTTTTTAATGACATTTTTAGGTTTCGGTCGGGTAACATGTCGAGGGAAATTACGCTGTCTTGCTCTAATCGGGTTATATTTCTATGGAATATTTTTGTCTGGTTCAGATTCGGTTCGGGTCAGATTTCGGTTTTTTTTTCAAAAGGAATTTTTAGGTTCCGGTCGTGTTACATGTCGAAGGAAATTATTTTGTCTTGCTCGGATCGGGTTATTATTAAATGGAATATTTTTGTCGGGTTCAGATTTGGTTCGGTTCAGAATTCGGCTTTTTTAAAAATGGTCTTTTTAGGTTCAGGTCTGGTTGCGTGTACAGGGAAATTATTTTGTCTTGCTCTGATCGGGTTATGATTCAATGGAATATTTTTGTCGGTTTCAGATTTGGTTCGGGTCAGATTTCGGCTTTTTCAAATAGAGTTTTTAGGATCGTGTCGGGTAACATGTACAGGGAAATTATTCTCTCTTGCTTGGAACGGGTTATGGTTCTTTGGAATATTTTTTTCGGGTTCAGATTTGGTTAAAGTCAGATTTCGGGTTTTTTTTTTCAAATGACATTTTTAGGTTCGTACCGGGTAACTTGTCCACGGAAATTATTTTTTCTTGCTCTGATGGGGTTATAGTTCTATGGAATATTTTTGTCTGGTTCAGATTTGGTTCGGGTCAGATTTCGGGGTTTTTTCAAATGGAATTTTTAGGTTCCGGTCGGGTAATATGCCGAGGGTAATTATTTTGTCTTGCTCGGATCGGGTTATTACTAAATGGAATATTTTTGTCGGGTTCAGATTTGGTTCGGCTCAGAATTCGGCTTTTTTACTAATGGACTTTTTAGGTACGGGTCGGATTGCGTGTCCAGGGAAATTATTTTGTCTTGCTCTGATCGGGTTATGTTTCAATGGAATATTTTTTTCGGGTTCAGATTTGATTCGTGTCAGATTTCGGGTTTTTTTTTTCAAATGACATTTTTAGGTTCGGACCAGGTAACTTGTCCACGGAAATTATTTTTTCTTGCTCTGATCGGGTTGTCTGGTTCAGATTTGGTTCGGGTCAGATTTCGGGTTTTTTTTCAAATGGAATTTTTAGGTTCCGGTCGGGTGACATGTCGAGGGAAATTATTTTGGCTTGCTCGGATCGGGTTATTATTAAATGGGGTATTTTTGTCAGTTTCAGATTTGGTTCGGCTCAGAATTCGGATTTTTTTAAAAATGGAGTTTTTAGGTTCGGGTGGGGTTGCGTGTCCAGGGAAATTATTTTGTCTTGCTCTGATCGGGTTATGATTCAATGGAATATTTTTGTCGGGTTCAGATTTGGTTCGGGTCAGATTTCGGCTTTTTTCAAATGGAATTTTTAGGTTCGTGTTGGGTAACATGTCCAGGGAAATTATTTTAACTTGCTTGGAACGGGTTATGGTTCTTTGGAATATTTTTTTCGGGTTCAGATTTGGTTCCTGTCAGTTTTCGGGTTTTATTTTCAAATGACATTTTTATGTTCAAACCAGGTAACTTCTCCACGGAAATTATTTTTTCTTGCTCTGATCAGGTTGTCTGGTTCAGATTTGGTTCGCGTCAGATTTCGGGGTTTATTTCAAATGGAATTTTTAGGTTCCGGCCGGGTAACATGTCGAGGGAAATTATTTTGGCTTGCTCGGATCGGGTTATTATTAACTGGAATATTTTTGTCGGTTTCAGATTTGGTTCGGCTCAGAATTCGGCATTTTTACAAATGGACTTTTTAGGTTTGGGACGGGTTGCGTGTCCAGGGAAATTAGTTTGTCTTGCTCTGATCGGTTTATGATTCAATGGAATATTTTTGTCGGGTTCAGATTTGGTTCGGGTCAGATTTCGTCTTTTTTCAAATAGAATTTTTAGGTTCGTGTCGGGTAACATGTCCAGGGAAATTATTTCTCTTGCTTGGAACGGGTTATGGTTCTTTGGAATATTTATTTCGGTTTCAAATTTGGTTCGGGTTAGATTTCGGGTTTTTTCTTCAAATGACATTTTTAGGTTCTGACCGGTTAACTTGTCCACGGAAATTATTTTTTCTTGCTCTGATCGGGTTATGATTCAATGGAATATTTTTGTCGGGTTCATATTTGGTTCGGGTCAGATTTGGGCTTTTTTCAAATGGAATTTTTAGGTTCGTGTCGAATAACATGTCCAGGAAAATTATTTTCACCTGCTTGGAACGGTTCTTGGGAATATTTTTTTCGGGTTCAGATTTGGTTCGGGTTAGATTTGGGGTTTTTTTTTTAATGAAATTTTTAGGTTCTGACCGGGTAACTTGTCCACGGATTTTTTTTTTCTTGCTCTGATCAGGTTATAGTTCTATGGAATATTTTTGTCTGGTTCAAATTTGGTTCGGGTCAGATTTCGGGGTTTTTTCAAATGGAATTTTTAGGTTCCAGTCGGGTAACATGTCGAGGGAAATTATTTTGTCTTGCTCGGATCGGGTTATTATTAAATGGAATATTTTTGTCGGGTTCAGATTTGGTTCGTGTCAGATTTCGGCTTTTTCAAATTGAATTTTTAGGTTCGTGTCGGGTAACATGTCCAGGGAAATTATATTCTCTTGCTTGGAACGGGTTATGGTTCTTTGGAATATTTTTTTCGGGTTCAGATTCTGTTCGTGTCAGATTTCGGTTTTTTTCTTCAAAAGACATTTTTAGGTTCTGACCGGTTAACTTGTCCACGGAAATTATTTTTTCTTGCTCTGATCGGGTTATAGTTCTATGGAATATTTTTGTCTGGTTCAGATTTCGTTCTTTATTCAAATTGAATTTTTAGGTTCGGGTCGGGTTGCATATCTTTAGAAATTACCTTGTCTTGCTCGGATCCGATAGTTTTTTGCAATACTTTTTAATCGGTTATCAGATTTGGTTCGGGTCATATTTCAGGTGTTTTTTTAATGGAAATTACAGGTTCCGGTCTGGTTTCGTGTAGGTTGAAATTATTTTGTCTTCCTTGGATCAGGTTATGGTTCTTTGGAAAATATTTGTCGGGTTCAGTTTTGTTCATCTCAGGAATCCGCTTTTTTTCAAAAGGAATTTTTAGTTCGGGTCGGGTTCAGTGTCCAGGGAAAATATTTTTTTTCTTGCTCTGATCAGGTTATAGTTCTATGGAATATTTTTGTCTGGTTCAAATTTGGTTCGGCTCAGAAATCGGCTTTTTTACAAATGGACTTTTTAGGTTCGGGTCAGAATGCTTGTCCAGGAAAAATTATTTTGTCTTGCTCTGATCGTGTTATGATTCAATGGAATATTTTTGTCGGGTTCAGATTTGGTTCGGCTCTGAAATCGGCTTTTTTACAAATGGAATTTTTAGGTTCGGGTCGGATTGCGTGTCCAGGAAAAATTATTTTGTCTTCCTCTGATTGGGTTATGATTCAATGGAATATTTTTGTCGGGTTCAGATTTTGTTCGGGTCAGATTTCGGCTTTTTTCAAATGGAATTTTTAGGTTCGTGTTGGGTAACATGTCCAGGGAAATTATTTTAACTTGCTTGGAACGGGTTACTGTTCTTTGGAATATTTTTTTCGGGTTCAGATTTGGTTTGTTTCAGATTTCGGGTTTTATTTCAAATGACATTTTTAGGTTCAATCCAGGTAACTTCTCCACGGAAATTATTTTTTCTTGCTCTGATCAGGTTTTCTGGTTCAGATTTGATTCGCGTCAGATTTCGGGGTTTTTTTTTCAAATGGAATTTTTAGGTTCCGGTCGGGTAACATTTCGAGGAAAATTATTTTGGCTTGCTCGGATCGGGTTATTATTAAATGGAATATTTTTGTCGGGTTCAGATTTGGTTCGACTCAGAATTCGGCATTTTTACAAATGGACTTTTTAGGTTCGGGACGGGTTGCGTGTCCAGGGAAATTATTTTGTCTTGCTCTGATCGGTTTATGATTCAATGGAATATTTTTGTAGGGTTCAGATTTGGTTCGGGCCAGATTTCGGCTTTTTTCAAATGCAATTTTTAGGTTCGTGTTGGGTAACATGTCCAGGGAAATTATTTCTCTTGCTTGGAATGGGTTATGGTTCTTTGGAATATTTTTTTCGGTTTCAGATTTGGTTCGGGTTAGATTTCGGGTTTTTTCTGCAAATGACATTTTTAGGTTCGGACCGGGTAACTTGTCCATGGAAATTATTTTTTCTTGCTCTAATCGGGTTATAGTTCTATGGAATATTTTTGTCTGGTTAAGATTTGGTTCGGGTCAGATTTCGTTCTTTTTTCAAATTGAATTTTTAGGTTCGGGTCGGGTTGCATGTTCTCAGAAATTATTTTGTCTTGCTCGGATCCGATAGTTTTTTGCAATATTTTTTAATCGGTTATCAGATTTGGTTCGGGTCAGATTTCAGGTTTTTTTTCAAAAGGAAATTTCAGGTTCCGGTCCGGTTGCGTGTAGACTGAAATTATTTTGTCTTGCTCAGATCTGGGCACGGTCTGTTGTAATTATTTTTTCAGGTTCGGGTTATGGGTTAATAAGTCTAAAAAATCACACTGATTGGGATATAAGTGGTCATTTTTGAATAAACGGTCATTTTTCAATTAGCCTAACACTGCTTAGGCTCTTTGCAATAAGGCTAAAAAATAGCAGGCTGATTGAGAAACAAGTGGTCAGTTTTCAATTAGCCTAACACTGCTTAGGCTCTTTGCAATAAGCCTGAAAAATATCAGGCTTATTGGAAAAAGGAAGATGATTCTCCAATTAGACCGGCTCATTGCAAAGTAACATAAACATACATTTGAACAATTTATATGCACAATGGGTAACATAAACCGACTTATTACTTGAGGAATAATAAAATTATTCACTACTTACAAACTTATAGATTTACTTCTTCAGGAAATCTGTCAAAAGTTTCTGTTTCTTTCTATTAAAAAACTTCTTCTTTATATAGAATTGAAGTTTTTTAGCGCTATTTTATCACAAAGTGACGCGTCATCTTCTTCCTCTAGATACTGAATAAAGCCTTCAACGTGAGATAAAGCTGCGTCGTGGCTAACCTTCTTTTGTACCTTACCATCTTCTTCATCACTCTCTTCAATATTCATACGTAATGCTTCTTCTACAATTTGTTCATCAGTTGCATGCTCGAAACCTGGATCGTTAGTGTCACAATTAATCCATTCATTGATATTATCTTCATCGACATTTCTCCACCAGCAACAGATTTTGCTAAATTTGCTAAATCATGAACGGAAGCTTCTTTTTCCTTTTCAGGTTCTATTAGAGATTTTTCTGCATTTGGCAAAATCTTCCACCAGGACTTCACCAATGTTGATTTCTGAACTGATTCCCAAGCACTGTTTATATCGTAAATCCTATAAAGAATCGTGTAATCTTTGAGGAAGCTTTTTAAGATCATCTCCCCCTTTACTGCCAGCATATTTTCTTTTTTTCTTCCAATTCTTTCTGCCAGTAATTTCGATCTGTAAAATATTTCCATTTTCCGATTTCAATTGCAATTCTCCAGGGTGAGATGGGGCATTGTCAATTAGCAATACAGCTTTCTGGGGTAACTTTTGAGATGCCATTTGCTCTGCTTTGTGCACGTGACTGTTTCACATCTTCAAATGGGATTTATGTTTCATAAAAAGGGTCAAAAACTCATCTTACATCGCAGAAATAAGTTCCATCTCACGGTTGGGAAAGGAAAAAAAAAGAAAGAAAGAAATTTAGACTCGCGGCTAACCCACAAAGCGGATAATCGGGAGTTTACTGTATATCTCATCGAACAATCTGTGAGAAACATGATCTTTGTCCCTTACTCTTCAATTACAATTATCTAATAAAAAATATGATTGCGGTTTTTGTTTTGAATGAAATAAGTTTTTTGCTATTTATACTAACTTAAATAAATTGAAGTATCAGGGAGAATAAAAATGAATTTCCACTACTTGAGATATTTTAAATGACGGTGCTGTCTATTAGCTTGAAAGTTTTATTATAGTTTGGCCACCTTAAATCAAGGATAAGTTGAAGGTAGTTTTTCAAAAAATACTGTTGAAGATAGGCATAAATGGGGAAGCATGAAGAACATCGTTTGAAGAAGCAAAGATGAAGATTGGTAAAGGGGGAAGAATGGCGTAAGTCTACGTTCGTAAAAGTAATATTGATGAATGATTTAAGGCTTCAGAGTATTATTGAATTTTGGCCACCTTAACTCAAGGCTAAAGTTAAGGTAATTTTTCCAAAAATGCAGTTGGAGATAGGTATAAACTGAGAAAAATGACGAAAAGTCCTTTGAAGACGCACAGGTGAAGATTGGTATAAAGGGAGAAAATGACGTCAAGTCGACGTTCGTAAAGGAAAAATTGATGAAGGACTTAAAAGCTTGAAAATATTATTATCGTTTGGTCACCGTAAATCAAGGCTAAAGTGAAGGTAATTTTTCCAAAAATATAGTTGAAGATAGGTACGAACTGGGAAAAATGACGAAAAGTCCTTTGAAGACGCACAGATGAAGCTTGGTATAAAGGAAGAAGAATGGCGTAAGTCGACATTCGCAAAAGATTAATTGATAAATGGCTTAAAGTCTTGAAAGTATAATTATAGTTTGCCCACTTTAACTCAAGGCTAAAGTGAAGGTAAGTTTTCCAAAAATACAGTTGAAGATAGGTATAAATGGGGAAGAATGACGAAAGTCCTTTGAAGAAGTACAGATGATGATCGATATAAAGGGGATAGAATGGCGTAAGTCGACGTTCGTAAAAGTAAAATTGATGAATGGATTGAAATTATTATTATTGTTTGAAGATCTTAGCTCTTAAGTTGTAGCTAAAGTGAGGATAATTTTTCTAAAAATATAGTTGAAGATAGGGGTGTAAATGGGAAGAATGACGAACACCTTTGATGAAGCAAAGATGAAGATTTGTATAAAGGGGGATGAATGGAGTACGTGGACGTTCGTAAAAGCAAAATAGATGAATGGCTTAAAGGATTGATTGTATTATTATAGTTTGGCCACCTTAAATCAAGGCTACAGTGAAGGAAAGTTTTCCAAAAATACAGTTGAAGATAGGTATAAACTGTGAAAAATGACAAAAGTCCTCTAAAGAGGCACAAATGAAGATTGCTATAAAGGGGGAAGAATGGCTTAAGTTGACTTTCGTAAAAGAAAAATTGATGAATGGCTTGAAAGTATTAATATTGTAAGGATAATCCTTTAAAGAAGTACAGATGAAGATTGGTATAAAGGGGGGTGAGAATGGCGTTAAGTCTACGTTCGTAAAGGAAAAACTGATGAATGGCTTAAAAGATTGAAGACATTACTATCGTTTGACCATCTTAAATCAAGGATAAATGGGAGGTAATTTTTCCAAAAATATAGTTGAAGAATGACAAAAGTCCTTTGAAGAAGCGCAGATGAAGATTGGTATAAAGTGGAAAGAATGGCGTTAGTCGAAAAGAAAAATTGATGAAAAATCTCATTGAACTATCTATGACAATTTTCATCTTTGCTCCTGACTTTTCAATTACATTTATCTAATAAGACATATGATTGTGATTTTTGTTTTGAATGAAACATTTTTTTGTTAGTGTAGCTGAATGTTTTTTTTTTGTGTATATCTGATGTTCTATGACAAGAATGACATTGTAAAGAATATAAAATCTATATGGTGTAACTCAATGGACTGATTATTCACAGATTGTAATCAATATTTCACAATCCGTTTATTTAAAGTATGCTATTTCCCATAGTGTTTAAATTTCGCCATTTAATATAATTCGGCAGAAACTCTCCACCTATTGGATTAATAACAAATACTCAAGTCCAAAAGTTAATTTTACCTCACTGATCGGCATGCATTTTTTTTCATAATTAAATTTAATTATCTTTGCAACATTATTATAAAATCAATTTTACTATTCCCCTTTTAAAAATTAATAATTGATGCAATTTAGAAATAACAAAATGAAAATAGTTTTAACAACAGCTGCATGACATCAGTATTTTTAATTGAATAATTTCCACTTTTCACTACACTTTTTCTTTTCATAGATATTCATTTTTATCAAATTAAATTAATAAATAACCGCGTATTACGCATTAGGATAATGTGAAGTTTAATGATTTGTAAAGAGCTGTCAATGGAAAATATATTTTGTTATTCAAACTGTTTAAATGATGTTCTTGCCTTAGGTTTTTCAGAAATTTTATGCTAATGAAATAATAAACTTTGCGTTTTAAGATTAATTCGCATTAGTAACTAATGAATTACGAATATTAATGCGCTTGTTGTAGATAATATAATAGAAGATCTGAGTGAAGGGTGATTTTATGTAACAAATTAAATTATCTGAGTAATAAGGTAATTTTTTTTGTAAAATTTATTGGTTTATTTTCTTTAGTGTGGCATACGTTTAAGGTGTTAACTATTGAGATTAAAGCTTATCAGAATAAGTTATTAAAATATTTTTTAAATATTAAAAATTGTTAATTATTTTAAATTATTACACGTACAAAAATATAAATATTTAAAACTAATGTCGCATGTCTCAGAGATTAAACAGAATCTTTGCTATCTAAATTACTGCGGACATTAAGGGCAAACTTAACAAAGATGTTTTTTTTTTAACATATCCTGGATAACTGGTGTAATCGCTATCAAGGTTCATTGGTTCCTAATACTATGGTACTTTCTTTATTAAACTAATTAATAGACTGAACAGGGTTCGTACGGGTACCGTTATTTTCAAGGCAGAGTATCAGTATTTTTTTATAGAAAAATAAATCTAGTTTAAACGCGTGAGATTTCGCCTTATTTAAGGAGAGATTTTCTTTAAGAAAATACTGGTACGGAAGATTTTCTTAGTCTGAAAATTCAAGGACCCGTACGAACCCTTCTGAAGATAATGATTGATGGGTATTTGTAACTGCTAATTATCAAAACTTAAGTGTTTGATGATAATTTTGAATATATTTTGATGATTTAATAATAAAAAATCCCGAAAATATATATTATTTCGTTCAGAAATAAAATCACACATTAAATAAATGAATTATGAATATTAATTTACTTTAAAAAGGGGAGAGTTGTAGTTTATTCCGATATATTAAGAAAAAAATGAAGAACGTTAAATAGCACAATTATGTGTATACAAAAAGATGCATACAGCTGTCTAAAAGCTTCTGAAGCTCCACCATCAGTGCAAGAATTGGAAATTAAAGATTAAAACATGGGCAGACAGAGAGACGTGCCTAACAGCTGGCCGTCGACGGCGAAATAGCGGTGAGCGTCGCAAAACAATAGCGGAGTCTACCTTTCCGGCGCATACGAGAAGACTAATCAGAATTGCTGAGCCAGTCCGGGAAAGCTTATCGAGATATGAGAAAAAGTGTGTGGCGGAGGGAGCGAGTTAATAGGAGCAACACTTTTGAAAAATTCGGCGTACTGGACACGTGTACGTATCATATATGGAAGAATTCTAACAATTTGGTTAACAATTTTGAACTCACATTATTCAGCACTAGAGGGTCAAACATACATTCAATGAGGAAAGAACTTTTGGGAACACAAAAGGTGCCCTTTTAAAGCAAAAATTTTATTTCGAAATTAAGATAGTGTTTTTAACTATATTTGTAACTAGTGTAAATACCCGTCCTAGGACGGTGGGTAAAAATTGTGTTTTTCACTTAAAATTTGAAAAACTGATAAAAAAATAATTGACAATATGGAAGCTTTTAGATGAGCAAAGTTCGGCTAGTTTATGTTCTAATAAACACACAATTAGCTTTTACAATATTTCTGGGTAAACCAAGTTTTCCGGCTAATATACTATAACAAAATTAAGATTTCTTAATAAAAGAAAAATTTAATAAATATGCAATAAAAGTGCGTAATTAAAACAGTCTGCTGCAACTATTGAAATAATACTATTTTTTTTTAAATAACACTTTGAAATTGTATTTTTATCGTTTACCCCCCCTTCCTCCCCCCTCCCTTTAAAAAATGTATATTGATTAATAAATAAGTATCCCGGGTTGAATCCCATCCGTCTAATCGACTAAACTTCTGTCCTCCTGATGCACAGCTATAAATCAAATATTATTAATTTTACTTTTCGTATAAATATGAATTTTTTACTTTTAAAATATGGAATATGTTTGATTTTTTTTTCTTTAAGTTTAAATTTTAAATTAAGTTTAAAACCTGTATATAGAAAAGAAAAATATAAGTAATGTGTAATTTAAAAATAAGTTACAAAATAATAAGTCAAAAATATTTAAATTGATTACTTTTTTAAAAGAAAGTCAGTTTTATCAATTTTTTGCAGGGAAAAAAGGATATTTAAAAAAATACCATATCATTGTTTTCCGTGATTAAAATTCCTTACATGTTGCAAAGAAAATTTAATATGATTGCAACTTAATACTTGAAATAATCTCAGTTAGGAAGAAGTGTGTACCACTGCTCAATTATCAGTATTTGTAACCTTGAGAAGGAATCGCGGGATTCTTGTTTCTTGTCAACCAATGGGAGAATGGAACCTTTCACCCTTGAGTCTTTTCCTGGTAAGATTGATGGATTCGCCCCGCCCTGCGTTACACTGCCTTTTATTATATAGAGATGGAACCATTCTAAAATTTTTATTAAAGTTATGCTTGTAGAAATTAGTTTAAACATCTATATGATGCATTAAGACGATTTATACTTTATAGTTATTTAATTTAACTTAATGAGTGGTTGCCAGTTTTTGGTTCTTTGAATTTCATTTCATAAGTCTCTGACAGATGTGTCAGTTATTGGTTATATTAAAGAAAAGTGTAATTTATTTTTTGACCTGTTTAAAAATGCATACTAATAAGTTAAATTTATTTTGTAGTAAATACCATTCAAATTTAAGTTGTTCTACCAGTGTCTGACACCATAGGTTAATTAGTGGTTCAGAAATGTTTTTATTGGATATCTGCGTTACTAATAATTTAAAACGTGAAAAAAGGACACATGCACCTGTAGTATAATATCAGATATAAATGTTAAATTTAAGTAACTAAATACTCTTAAATTAAATAATACCTTAAAGAGAAAAAGCAAATTTATTAATACTTTATACAAACAATCATAAAAGCCACTTTAAAAATTAACTTTCTTTTAATTTTAACTTCTGAATATGTTTTAATCAATTTTTGTTTTTTAAATAAAATAATGGCATCTAATTTGAAATCCTTCACTAAATTTTCGAAACAGCTAAAATTTTGGTAGTTTGTTTAAGTTACGGATCGTACTATGCAAGTAGAATGAATGGACGTTTACATGCAACTAAGCAGTTTGGAGTTCATCGAAGACAGTAATAACCAAAGCTGGCCTCGGAATGGTGCGCCTCTCTTGAAAAACAGGGAAAAGAGACTACATAGTAAAACGAGTAAGAAAAAATCATGCATCAAGCATAAATTACGAAACACTTTCCAACACATTCAGAATAATGTAACAAAACTGCACCTTTTAAAAAACTAAAATATTACGTCCAATTAAACCACATGGAGACGCATAATACAATTCAAAACCCAATTTCAGCTGTTTCCATCCACAATCGGAAAATATGCGATTTTTTCAGCAGCCCTGTATATGATTTATAGATTTGAATCTATTAACTACATGCAGTCCAAAATTTAGTTCACGTAATAGATACATATACTTCAGTTGAAAGTTTACCTTCAGCAATTTCCACTAATAAGGAGAACGGTACGTGAACACTTTTGTGCAGCCCTGTATTTGTGGTATGGAAGTTATATATAACGAGTAAGATGCAAAAAATTAATTAAATTTAAAAGCGCATACCGAATTTCAAACCATACACTCCAGCAATTATTAGTGAAAGACAGTACCGTACTGTAATCGATTTCTTTTGTGCGCCCCTGTAAATGAATAAAACATGCTATGAATGTCCTATTATAACGTGATTGTAGTGAAATTCACTGATTTATATCAGTTTCAATACATTTGAAATAGCGTAATGTCATTAAAATACTCTGCAAATGATTTTTCCCCATATACCACAATGTAAGGGAATACTTTTGAGTGCCCCTGTAAATGAACGATTAATCCTACATACTTCGTATACAATACCAAACATGCTTTGGTGACCCTAAATAACCTTTATCAATTTCATGAAAATCCAAAGAGCGTGGACAGACGGACAGACAAACTGAATGCATAAACACTTTTCAACTTTGTTGGAAAGTGTTAAAAAGAGACTAAAATGCAAAAAATTTAGAATTATAAATAAAAAATACAAATACATTACAAGTGATCGAATAATTTATTATCTGTTTCTTAAATAGATGTGGGCATTATGCTATTTTTACAAGCTCCTGAACAGATAATTATTAGATACTGTTGTGTTCAGAAATCTTTTACAAGAAATCTCTACGGATGCATTTCACTACTTTTAAAAAGGTAAGGATGCATTTAAATATTTTTAAAAAGGACAGGATGCATTTGAATACTTTTAAAAAGGGCGGGATGCATTTTGCTGATTTTAAATGGGCGGAGTGTTGCTCCCTTTTAACCACTTAACGGTAGCATTTAATTACGTTTAAAAAATTCAAATTCCTCATTGGCACCACTTTTTTGAAGAAAAAATTCACTTTGTTTAATGACAGGCAAAATGATATCATGGAAAAGCCAATTATACTGTTTTCTAAAACTGGTGGGAATCAAACAATTTATATAAAAGACACAGCCCGTGAATATCACGGGAGCGAGAATTAAGGAGTTAAAAGGTCCTAGAGGGAACGCTAGTGTTTGATGATTCTTCTAACCTCGATTTAACCTCTTCAGTTCCGAAGCTAAAATAATAATACAAATGCTTATTCATTGGTTTTTTCCAAACAAATGACATCGTAAATGACAGAATAAATATCTTTTTCTGAAACTGATCCTTTAGGCGATTAGTAATTTAGGTTAAAAAATATGGTTCTAAAACTACAAAACACCTTAAAACATGAATTTAATAACCATTAACCTACAGATGTGTGAAAATTATTAGAATAATTGTGAAATTTACATTAAAATCTTGTTGTATTAAAGAAATAATATATTTTAAAAATATTGATACATTTAATATTTAGTGTGCATCCCCTTGTTTTTTTATTAAAGCTTCGATATATCTTGGCATACTTTGTATGAATTTTCGGCAATTAATTTGTATTTCGTTGTCCTGATGCCAAATTTGGAGGAGTTTTTCTATCAGAATATTCTTGTTTGTGGTGTTGCATTTCTTTAATTTAATTAAAGAAAACGTTTCCATTGCCAGGAAACAGTCCGGATATGAATTCCATAGAGACCCTTTGGAGCATTGTAAAAAAATAAAGAAAGAAAGAAATGCAAGAGCACAAACAAGACTGGTCTGATAGAAAGACTCTTTCAAATTTGGCAACATGACAACGAAATTCAAATTAATTGCCAAAAATTCATACAAACTATGCCAAGACAAGTATGCCATCATTTCTCCTCTAAAAAAAAGTGGATGCACACTAAACATTAAATGCATCAATATTTTTAAAATATTTCTTTAATATAACAAGTTTTTAATGTAAATTTCACAATTATTCTAATAATATTCACACGTCTGTAAATTAACGCAATCACAAATTTAAGAGCTTTAAACAAGTAAATAATCTAGAAATCCTCAAAGTTTTTTATTGAAAAAGATTTAAGTTAAATATTTATGAAAAAATTTCACTTTATTAATCATAGTGTCTTTTGGGCATTTTTAGGCATTTTGTAAACTCAGATGAAAATAATATTTAATTTATGTGGGAATCAGATTAGAAGCTGCCATTTATTCGTTTGCTTTGAACGCAAAAAATATTCAGCTATTAAGAAGTGATGTGAAAATGTAAAAATATCAAACATTTTAGTTTTCATAAGGAAAAGAACAAAGGTCCCCGTATGGGGACCCAAGGCCCGAAAAGGTTGAGCGATGTTCTGGATGCGGCCACGGAAAAATGTTTCACTAAAATAAAATGTGACATTCAGCTGAAGCCAGAATGGTATTATATTGTACGTTATGATAAGGATTTTTATCTTTTAAGGGGTATCTTTAAAATTAATAAAGAAAGTTGTAGAGTAAAATTTCTACAAGAAATAATGGGAAATTCCTATTTGTGACCATCGAAAACAGATAATTCTGTGGTAAAAAACTGTTTACATATTTTTATGAACGTTTGACACCTCATAGGTAATTGATGCGTTTTTTCTGTTGTTGACAAAGACATATTATCGCCAAATAAAAAACCAATTATTTATATTTTTCCTAAAATCAGTATGTGCGTTTCATTATAGATATCACTTCAATATATGCATTGTGTTAGCATTAAAGGAAAAAGATACATTTTTTAAGGCTACATTTGTTAAAATAAAAGATATATTACATGATGACAAATGTTTATTACATTTTTCTTTAAATTGAAAGTAAAACAGTTAAAAAATACAAGCGCTTGCCTCTTTGAAATTTAAATCCCACTTTTCCTAACATATATATATATATATATGTATTTTGCTTTAATAATAAAGATTAATGCATTTTTAAAGCATAAATTCCTTGAATTATAAAATTTTCTTTATAATCTTTGTAAATAAAGTGGAAGACACTTGTTCACTTTGTGTCAGATATTTGCTTTCAAAAATAGAATTGGTCTCAATTAGAGATACATTAAAAAGATATTGTTGACAAAATTGGGAATATAACTCCAGTAACTATATGAAAGAATATTTATACAATTACTAAAACAGTGTACAATGGGATCTATACAACGCATTTAAAATCTAAATGACATTTAAAATATGCATGACGTTTAAACACTAAAACTATGTAAAAGATTTCCCAACGGTTTCAACTAAAACACTTGGCCTTTTTCAAGGGATACTAAGGATGCACTGACGAAGGCTCACCTTCCAACGCAATGAGGGGTGGAGGGAAAATATGAAAGAGAAATAGGGACAAAGAGAGAAATCCAGGGGGGGGGGGGGATGTTACTAGTGGGCCATACGCGGACACCAGCCGAGGGTAAAAAACTGAAAAGTGGAGGGGAGGGGATTAAGTATGCTTCAAAAGATTAAACCAAATAATCGGGATGTTAAATGACAGGTTATCGAAGCAAACTTCATTTTTACGCGTGAAAATCTCAATTGACTCTTTAATTAAAGCTATGTAGGAGTTAAACTGTAGGGAAATAATACTAGCGCTATCAAAGTCAATGCTTTTAATTTTAGCGTACAACCTAGCTAGAGGAAGCAATAGTCAACTTACTGAATCTAATATATATATTATGCTCTTTTAATCTCTCAAAAAATTTTCGCTTAGTCATACCTATGTAATACATTTTCTGGTAGTTTCCAGTAACTTCTGAAGTTATCAGCCATATTTATGAACAAAAATAATTTTTAACAAAAAAAAAAAAAAAATGTATAATATTTCAAAATTTGGAAACCAATATTTTGTTTAATGTATTTCTATTATCCTTCAAAAAAAATTAATTTGAAAATGGATTTTAAATTTTGTAATAGTAATTTGAACACGAAAGAATTCTTAAGACATCAGCTACTGGGGGTTTCACTCGAATATATCACCATTGATACTTCTGTGCTACTTACGTATGTTGAAAAGTTTGTACATAAACATTCATTTTTTCATAAGTGGACTTAAAAAAATATTTCTCTTTGTTATGCTTTCTAAAGCAACTTAGCACTTATCTTTTGTACTCTATTTTTTTAACGCATTTATTAACAAAAGATACATTCTCGAAAAAAAAAATCTAGCAATCAAACTTTTAGAAACCTAAGAACTAATACGATTTTAAAAAAGCCATCTGTGAGAAAATGTTAGCATTGGAAAAAAAAGTATGTTTTCATATTATGCCTGAGTTCTTTAATTCAAAAGCATTATATGTAGGGAAAATGTGTAGTTATGAGCTTGATTTCTACCTATTATATAACTTAATTACACACGTTTAACTTCTAAATAAATGTTAAAGATTAGATAAAGTTTTATTTAAATAGCAATTAATGTATAAAATTCCATCTGAGGAAATAAAAATTTTTAAAATAGTGGAGCAACATTAATTATTTCATTTATTCTCATTATCTTTCTTTTATTTGTAAATGCACAATTTATATCAGATTAAAATATTTAGTAACCTGTTAATTGGAATATTTTAATTTTAATTATCTGTAATGAGTAGGTCGTGAAAAAGATAATTTTTATATTAAAAGTCTGCATTAATTAATTTTCTTATTATGACTTAGGGATTAAATGTAATTAAATTTCGTAGGTTTAAAAAGTTTCTTTAAATTAAAAATATTTGTGTATTTAATAATTGATGCATTCATACAATAAAAAGTGAATTTATTCACTATTATGCTGAATTCGGATTATTGTTTATAACCGATCATTTAGCATGTCGCAATGGGATACATTAAAGATTGCTAAACAAGTAAAAATTGAATTTAAAAATCAAAAAAGCCATTTGCGTAAAAAGTGAACTAATTAATTATTTCTCATCAATGTGAAACTATTTTTTTTTTATTTTACTTGCCTATTTTTTTATTAATTACTTGTATTGATGACTTTTAAGTTGTGTTTAATTGTTAGTTCCTATCTAGAAACATTGTTTTGATGAGGCCTATAGATGTCTATGATGGTTAGAGTTGCAGTAAAGCTAGAGATCCTACCTACACAACTTCGAAATTGTGTAATATTTACACGGAGCTTCTGACTGGAAAATAGTCAATGAAAAATCGTCTTCATTTTGAAAGACCTATCGAATGATAGGCCATTCAATAGGATGCGTAATTTGTTTTTTCGTCTCTACTGCCTTTTTGTATTTTACGAGCGTCATTTTGAATTTATAAATACAAAACGTATCCTACAACCATCGGACGGTTAAGACGAATCGATAGAGACCTCATTCATTAAAATCCATCCAGCTGTTGGGATGTTTCGAGGGTATAAAGAAATCCACATACCCAGATACGCGTGAAACACATAACCCTTCTTGGCAGTCAGGTAAAAACAACACTGGAACAAATATTTTTATAGAGTCGTGTTTAAATTAATTGCGACACAGGGACAAAAATAACTGAACTATTGCTTTCAGACATTTTTGTTTGCCATCAGCGTCCATCTCAATTTCAGTTTAGGGTGGATTTACAGTGCGAACCAGAAATTTAATAACAAGGTATAAACAGTAACTGAAATCCAGCTCACTATATCATCGTTATTTTTCCGAATTTTTAAAACTGATACGGAATTCAACATTCAGAATTTTCAACTAGATCTCTATATATGGTGTCCTGTATGTTACGCCTGAAAAATAGACGAACGAGCTATCATTTGCGAATTCGTAGTTAATTGTTTCTTAAAAACACTTATATTGTCAACTTTTCTCAAATATCGTAAAATCTAGTAGAAAACTGCTAATTATAAGCAAGAAGAGATGCAAAAAAGAGCAAAACGTCATATATAAAAGTAATATTTTACATCTGTACTTGTAATTGGAAGATTTAAGAGATTAAATAGACAATTCCCAGGCATCTATTGGGTCATCCGGAAAGTTCTGCGATTTTTTTATGATAAACTTCAGTAAATAAATATAGAAACACAAGACATTTTTATTAAATCACATAAGTAGCATTTTGTTCTCTGACTTTTTGCAGCTGAAAAATTCCATTTTTTTAAAAAAAAGTCATTGGGTGTATTCGTAAAGAATTTATCAAGGTACTGTTTGAGAGTCTCCAAAGAAATGAACTCCTGGCCATTTAGAGAATATTGAAGTGACTTGAAAAGGTAGAAATCTGAGGGGACTAGGTCTGGTGAATATGGAGGGTGACACAAAATGTCCCCAGCCATACTCAATAAGGCGTTGCCTGGCATTCATCGCAAAGTGGGGTCGAACATTGTCGTGTTGGAACGCAATACCTCGACGATTGGTCAATTTTGTGCGCTTTTCTTCGTTTTTTTTTTTCAAAACTGAATTTGGGAACAGTATATTTACGAATTTATTGTCTGATTTAGTAGCAACAATTCTTAATAAATAACTTTTTTGTAGTCCTACCATACACAAAGCATTACTTTTTTGAGATGCAGCTCACCCCTTGATTACACTTCGGAAGGCTCATTCGACTTACAACATGATATTTTTCTTATAACGTTATTGTATAGTATTCATTTCTTACCTCCAGTAAGGAACCGTTTTAAAAAATGGATTTCTTCATTTCGTTTCAGCAAAGAATCACATGCCTAATTTCAAGTAAGCTTATTCTGCGATGTTAAAGTATGGAGTACCCACACGCCATAGGGGCTTACATACCTAATCTTCTTCAAATGATCATGCATTGTACTTTTTGGAATATTTAATCTATGTGAGAGCTCTCGAAATGTGTAACGTTAACGTTTATTTCAAGCGATATATTCTTTCAAGAGGTCCTCCTTTACAGATGATCGTCGATCAGAGCGGGCGTCATCTTCGAGGCTGAAATTTCAGCGTTTGAACTTCTCAAACCACCTTCGAACTGTTTCATCTGAAATAACACTTTGTCCATATACAGCACAAATTTTACGAGGAATCCGGGTAGCATTTTAACCTTTTCTGAAATAAAGGAACATAATATGACGAAAACGAACTTTTTAGTTCTCCATTATCAGCGCTGCACTGAAACTAAAATTATGCGACAATATAAGCAAGAATGATGCAGCGCAAACAGTAGAAATTGAATGTAGATCTGTTGGTGATTCAAGAGCACACGTTATTAGTAGTAGCAAAATAAGAAGAAACTGAGCTTCGTTTTGAAAAACCGCAGAACTTTCCGGGTGACCCGATATATTGATTCACCACATAGAATAATGTAGGAATGATTTGGCAATTTGATATAATCTATGCTGTGTTCAGATGGCCTGAAAGTTGCAATTTACAGATATGGGGCATTCTCACAATCTTTTGACTTTTATGTCCCTGAATAATAATTTTTATTTTAGTACATGTTCTTGTATTTTTTTATTTCATATACTAAGGAACATTCCATTGCATGATTGCATAACAATATTAACGAGATAAATAAGTTTTGGACGATGTTGGGGGTCCAAATACCAGGAAAACTCCTATACCGCCCCGTGTCCCTGGTGCTAATTTTTAAGTTCGGAACTGTCTGTATAAAATTGTTTCTATAAAAATAATTCGATGTAATTTTTTTTTCTGAAACTGAAACTATTGTTTTATATAAATATGTAGAAAAAAATTAACCTGCACACATTTTTAGGGTTGTTATTATTTTTAAAACTCTGTTCCTTGGTTTTAGATTCCTTACCGTCCCTCTTCTAAAATTATACAGAAAATCCCTTCAGATACCGCCACAGAATTTATTTAAAGTTTTTTCTCATGCAGAAGTATGCTAGAGAAAGAATGTCTAAAATTCTTTGAGAGGAAATTTACAGCAGAATCAGCAATTACATATCAATTTCAAGCATCGTGGCTTTATTGGTAGTCTGACCGTCCCCAAGGTTTATTCCTGCACATTTCGAGGTAAATTAATTTTTTTTAATTTAATCCAATGTAAATAACTGTTTCTAAAAATCTATGAACATTGTGGCTACCACTTAGTCTTAACATGATTTGCCTAAAATAGGTGGTAATTTTTCTTAGTGTTACATCCTTACCGTCCATTTTTTTCCCATTTCGTCCCTTTTTTCCTATACCGTCCCCCTTTTTTATCTTACCGTCCCTTCTTTAACACCCCTTTAAGACAATATTATACCAAAATTTTGTTCTAAAAGTACTACATTGTTATTATTTCTTATTTGAATGTCCTGTGGGTACTATGCAAATTCTTTATAAGTAAAAATATAGAAGAAAATAGAAAGTTATAGCGGTAAAATGGTAATGAAAATTAAACTTGTAAGTTTAACTTAAACCTCAGTCGAATAAAAAAAATTTCGCTGCTGACCATTTTTTCTTTATTTTGAATCATTAAGGCATTCGTCTATCAGATTATAATGTTAGTTTATCAAGTTTAATTTCACCAGATTTTTATTCTCGAAAATCAAAAGATTGTGAGAATGCCCCATATGCAATTGAATTCCACGATAATCATAGTGCATAACTAGTAATTTTCTGATATTTTATAAGTCAAGTAAAGATATTTGGAACATAAATTTTAGTTTATGAACAAAATCAAGTACTTTTAAAATGTCTACCATAGAGTAAAAGGGCACACTTAATCATAAGAAGTTCTGGTTCAAGGTGTGGTTTTTTTTTTCTAAAAGATCTGAAAAGTTAGCTTTTATATTAAAATTAATTTATAGAAAAAATTTGCCTGTTTAACTAGTAACAAAAGTTTTTGCGCATATGTAGATAGCGAAGAATTAAATAAAACGGAGATAAATTTAAACTTTTATACTGAATTTGATTACACTGAAAAAAAAATCTGTAAATTTACTAAAGTTTTTCTAGGAAACTGGGATTCCTAGAACTTTTTATGCAACGGCAACAACAAAAATTCATGTAACAGACACACTTTTGCGCCGAAAAAAAAAAATGTAAGGTTACTAAGATTTTTTTAGGAAACTGGGATGCTTAGAACTTTTCAAGCAGGGTTTCAACTGCAACCAGGGTTACAGATAATATTTATTAAGATTACTGTAATTTTAGCAGGTTCATTTGTAAAGTTACAGGTTTCTGTAGCTTTACAAACACTAGTTTTGTAGATTTGTAACTTTTTTTGTACAGTTACATATGAAAGATTAGTAAGCATGTAACTTTACATCTGTAGAACTACTGATTTTTTTTTTACAGTGTACTGTCCGTTTGACACTATTTTTTCTTTAAAATATATTTTCCTCATCTGAAAGACTCTGTTTTAGATATCTAAAAACATGCAATATGATAAACTTGGTCTTGCCGTGTATGATGTATGAGAATGCCACATTTGAGATGCCTGTTGTGAGAAACTCAAGCCGAAAGATGCACAAACTTACTAGGGAATGTTTTTTTTAAGTAAATTATTGAATACGACAAATGTATCAGTGACATTAATACGTAGCTAATAGAGAAGAGTTCGGGCATTTTTTTCAGAGCCAGAGCCGAAAATTTGAAATCCGATGCAAATACTGAAAGTCTGACTAAAAAATGAGTAATAATATTTTTCAAGATTAATTTTTTCATATAAAACTATAGTCTTACTTAAAAATAAGTGGTAATCGTTAGTACTGCTCAATGAGGAGCATTAACGATTTTTTGATTCTTATGTCTTTGTAAATCAGTTAAAAATAGAAAAATTGTTATTTATACTTAACGACTGGTAGGATACTGCAAAAGTCACAATTCTTATTTCTATAAAATATCACTGTACAATTATGGCAGGAATACACAAATTATGTTTACCAGTAATTCTAAAAACAGAAATAGAGTATCGACAAAGGATATTCCGCGGAAATTTTATGCTGTTAACACTGACTGTGACAAGGCTCCCAGATCAAATAGCATACTTTTTCTTTATATTTCACACCCAGTCTAATGACAATGCAATTCCCTTTCGAACTAAATTTTTAGATAATTTTTAAATTAAGGAGCATACATTTAATTCTTGTTTCTCAAATAGCAGCAGAGAAGATTTTCTTTCCTTTTCTAATTTGTGAATAAATAAAATTTTAAATTTGAGACCGAACACTCTTGAGCCCAAAGACTGGATTAAAAAAAGAGTTGGACGAAGTTTCGGATCCCAGACTCGGACTCTGGCTGTGCCCACCTCATTTCTGTTAGATAAACAATCGAAATTATTGTACAGTATTGTCTTTATGAATGTTAGTTTGTAATTAAACTGAACTGCAATAAATTTAGTTTCAGAAAATAAATTTTCAAATCATTTATGATACATTTTATAACATTATATTCGTTTACATAACTTTTTGAATTGTTGCACTTTAATCAAATAAAAATAGCTGCCGAACGATCACATTTTTAAAACCATTATTTCCGAATAAATATCTCAGTCCAATTTTTAATGTAAATTTCTGTCATTAAATAAAGCGAAAATTATCGGTTCTACAAATGCGTGTCATATTGCACATTTGATATAAGTAAAATTTAATTATTTGTCTTCAACATTTATTCAAGTAAAATTTATGTAAGAAAGGAATTAAATATTTATAGGGAATAGATCTATGCAGACAATTAAGCCACACATGTTATCTCCTTGGTTTCCATTTGTTTTGTTTTACGTTCAAACAATATTGTATCCGTCTTATTGATGAACTATGCAAGCAAAGTAATTACACAACATTTGGTTTGCTTAATACTAGATCTTCGAAATAAAACAAGAAATATTCATGATTTCGTAAATAGTCTGTAACAACAATCCGATAGTTAAGATTAGTATTTTGTTTGATTTTCAATTCCTCAGGAGGGTTTCGTTGGATATTTCAGTTATATAAGATATGCTTTTATCACAAATGGAATAAGTGTCGCGATTTATTAACCCTTTATCTACTGACGGTACTTATAAGTACTATTAAAATAACTTTTTATAAAATTCATTTAATACATCGATTAGTTGCAATGTAGTTTAGAATGAGTTATAGACACATTAGTTTATCTTGTTCCAAAAGCATTATTGGTTACACAAACCATAAATATTTTTAAAAGGATGATTTCTTTTGCCTTTGTATCTTTTCAGCGTTGTGGCATTGAGGGGGGGGGGTGTCAATTCAAAAATATTTCTATATTTCTATTGTAAGAACATCATGCTTGTACATTCCCTAATTCTACAAAATACTAAGAAAAATGTTTAAAATAAAAGAATTAAGTGGGGTTATAAATATTGCACATAATCCCTATAAATTCAAATTTAGTTAATTCTTCTAAATCCTTCAATTCTTCAGTCCTTCTAAAACCCTTGTAAAATTTATTAAATGATTATGTAAATCTTCTAACGTAGTTTCAAAAATTCTCGAAAAATGCTTTAGAAATAAAATTTTTATGAATTCATAATTCGGTGCATAAAGGGTTAAACAATGATATGCTTTGGCCATATTGCTTTAAGAATGATTAGGAAGAACATTTTAAAGGCAATTGACCCAAATTTTCACTTTTGTACAAGGGAAAACTTGAAATATTTGCACAGTCACCCCTACCAGAGTGATCTGGTTTCGAACTCATGAACATAGGCCCAAGCTTCTCCTTTTGTGGTCAGAATGCTAACCGCTTTACTGAATAAACCCCATTTAATACAAAGGACGATACTTTCTCATAAGTAGCATAAAAACAGTTACTGAACACAATATTTCCTGTTTCGTTTGGATTTAAAAATTATTTAAGATATGCATATATTACAAACGGTGAGAGAGTGGATGTGATTTTGTTAAGCATTGGTAAGTTTTGGCCATATTGCTACAAGAAGAATTAAGAAGAACATTTGAAGAGAAAGTCACATTCGTTCAACGAAAACTTTGAAATCCATGCATAGTCACCACGCTAAGACTGGTCTGGTTTCGAACTCAGGAACATAGGCCTAAATTTCTCATTTTGTGGTCGGAATGCTAACCACTTTCCGAAAAAAATAAACACATTTATTACAAATGACGATACTTTCTTATAAGTAGAAAAAATACAGTTAATGAATACAATATTTCCCGTTTTGTTGGGGTTTATATAACAAATTACTTAAGATATGCATTTATTAAAAAGGGAATGAGAGAGGGGAGGGTTTTGTTAAGCATTGGTAATTTTTTGGCCATATTGCTACAAGAAGTATTAAAAAGAACATTTGAAGATAAAGTCATGTTCGTTCAAGGAAAACATTGAAATCTATGCACAATCATCCTGCTCACACTGATCTGGTTTCGAACTCACCATTATTGGCCTAAGCGTCTAATTTTGTGGCCATCATGATAACCACTGTTCTGAATAAATTCCATTTATTACAAAGGATGGTACTTTCTTATCACTAACATAAAAATGTTACTGAATACAATAAATCTCATTTCGTTCGGGTTTATAAATTATTTTAAGATACGCATTTATTGCAAATGGAATGAAAGAGGGGATTTATTAAGCGTTGAAAAGTTTTGACAATATTGCTTTAAGAAAGCTTAGGAAGAACTTTTTAAAGGAAAGTGACCCAGATTTTCTTTTTCGTACAAGGAAAACCTTGAAATCTTTGCACAGTTACCCCGCTCAGACTGATCTGGTTTCGAACACTCGAACATATACCCAAGATTCTCATTTTGTGATCATCATCATGTTAACCACTGTGCTGAATAAATCATATTTATTACAAAGGACGAAACTCACTTATCAGTAGCATAAAATAGTTATTGAATACGATAAATACCGTCTCGTTGACTTTATAAATTATTTATGATAAGCATTTATTACAAATGAAGTGAGAGGGAGAGGATTTTGTTAAGCCGTGGTATGTTTTGGCAATATTGCTACAAAAAGGGTTAGGGGCAAATGTTGAAGAAAAAGTAACATTCGTTCAAAGAAAACATTAAAATCCTTGCGCAGTCACCCTGATCAGAATGGTTTCAAACTACTTTCTAATCAGTAGCATAAAATAGTTATTGAATGCAATATTCCATGTTTTGTTGGGATTAATAAATCATTAATGATAGGCATAAACTTAACAATATACTTACAACTACTTAAAAGGTGACATAAACATATAAAAATATTAATTAATGCAACCCTGAAATCTTTCGAACACACACGCGTTCATTTTCAAAGGAAAAACAAATGCAAAAAAATTTCTCCTTGAAAATGAACGCGTGTGTGTTCGAAAGATCTCAGGGTTGCATTAAATAATATTTTATATGTTTGTGTCATCTTTTAATCTTTGTCTTCTTTGTGTTATCTTGCAAAGTAAATTATAAAGTTTATTAATAACAAGGTGAAAATTTCCTTCACGGCACTAGTGCTTAATACAGTGTTTTGACTCTATTGAAGATATGCATTTATTAGAAATGAAGGGAGAGTGGTGGCGATTTTATGAAGCATTGGCAAGTTTTGGTCATATTGCTACAAGAAAGATTAAGCAGAACATTTGAAGAGAAAGTGGCATTCTTTCCAACTTTCGAACTTTTGAAGCTTTGGATACCTGCACAGTCACCCCGCTCAGACTGTTCTGGTTTCGAACTCACGAACATAGGCTGAAGCTTCTCATTTTGTAGTCAGCATGCTAATCACTGTGCTAAATAATCCCCATTTATTACAAAGAGAGATAATTTCTTATAAGTAACATAAAACAGTTGCTGAATATAATATTTAACCTTTCGTTGGACTTTAAATTATTTAAGGTATGCATTTTTTACAAATGGAGTGAGAGGAGAGAGCATTTATTGATTTTATTAAGCATTGGTAAGTTTTGGCATATTGATACAAGAGGGAAAGGGAAGAACATTTGATGAGAAAGCGACATTTGTGGAAGGAAAACTTTGAAATCCTCGAACAATGTACACTCAACCCAATCAGCCTGATCTGATTTCTAACTCACGAATATCGACCCAATCTTCTCATTTTGTGCGGTATGCTAACAATTATGCTGAAAAAACCCGGTTTATTAAGACAATACTTTCTTATAATCAGCATAAAACAGTTACTGAATACAATATTTCTTGTTTCGTTGAGTTTTATAAAATATTTAAGACATACATTTATTACAAATATAATGGGGGAGCTGAGGATTTTTTAAAGCATTGGGAAGTTTTGGCTGTATGGCTACAAGAAGAATTAGGAAGAACATTTGAAGAGAAAGTGGCATATTGAGCAACAGAGATACTGATTAATTACACACCTTCAATAAACGGAAATAAAATTAATTTGAAAGAATATTTCGTTTTAGAAATGTATTACCAGCATATTCTTAATTAAAAATACAATAAAGATATCTGCTCATATTTCAAAACTCTACATATATTAGCATATTATAAAAGTTAATTAATGCAAAAACACTTATTACATTTTTGATTTATTGTTTTTGTTAATTTCTGCATTTATGAAACTTTTATTTAACGTTGGAATTGCTTGTCCAACAGTTACGTTTCTAAGACACTTTAAGGACATACGCATGCGCGTATTTACAATCTACCTCAATTGCCGGTTATGAGCGAAAAACTCAGTCTAATTCTCAAATGGTATTCACCAAAAACATGTCGATCGTCGGTCGCGACCAGTTCTAATAAGGTTAATAGTTAAATAAAATGAAGATTAGGATGCAAAAATACTGTTGACAAAAAATATTTAGGGAGACAAGGGCTAGTAGGCGCAGTTTTTAGTTATAGATTTTTAATAATTTTTTGTTTACGTTTTTTTATGAAATTTTAACTGTACTTTTAAAGAACATACATTGGGCTATAAATATCCGGAGTTTTGGGTTTGTAGCTTTTGTAGTTTATGTTTAGCGGATTCCTAAAGTAAAAGGAAAATTGTGCGCCATCCTACCCCGTCACAGGGCAAGTTGGCTATACCTATGAGGTAAGTTGGCACACGCTTTATAAAAATTCAAATAAGACACGCAGTTAAGCGAAATCAATTTCATTATTACCAGTAAGTTTAAACAAAGGCGCTATAGCCGTACGATGTAAATTCTAAATTATACAGACATAAAAATATTGAATAAAATATTAACATTGAGTAACTTCTATCCTACTCTATATCATCATCAGAGTTACGATTGTCACAAATAAAAAATCGAGTGTCTTCGTTTGGGCAAGCCACGTGCACCCAAAATCTTGTATTGCAACCACTTTTCTCGTTGTTTGCTGTTTTTGAAGCTACCAGCACACACCAAACACCGAGCCAACTTGCCCCGTGTTCAATGCGCCTACTAGCCCCATAATAAATTTCTTCATAAAAGGGACACGTAATCATCTAAGCATAAATAATCCAAGTAAATCACGTATGGGGTAGGTACAGTTAATCATACACTAAGAAAAACTGCACAAGTTAAATCGAAATTAATAAGATATATATTAGAAATTTGAAAAAGAATAAAGCAACAAAAAATTACTTATGAGTGCAAAAAACAGAAAAATCGTAATAAATGTCAACTGCACGTAGGTAACGCTGAAAAACTACAATTAGGATTGTAAAAAGTAAGAAGAAAGGTACTCTGTGAGAGGTTGCGCAATCTATTCACAAACAGGCGATTTATGAGGACTGCGCCTACTTACCCCTGTAGCCAACTAGCCCCGGTCTCCCCTACTATACAGAGTTTCGAATATAAATGAATATTTTTTTATTATGATCGTGCTAAATATATCATAATTTGTGCTAGCTCTATTTTTTCATAGGTTCATTTTTTACACAATTTTCCAAACAAAAGAAATATTACAGTAATTAAGGAAGTTTCTAAAAAAGTTTAGAACTATTGCATTTTCAACACTTTCTAACATAGTTGAAAAGAGTTTGTGAATACGGTTTGTCTGTCTGCCTGTCCTGGTTGTAACTCTAGTTCATATACTCGGATTGCCATGTAATCTTTATATGTTATAGAGATTTACCATAGAATATTAGATATTGAAAATGAAGTGTATAGAATTTATAGTTCGTTTATAGGAACGAACAAACGAAGTCATTTACATTATGGTCTATGGGGAGAAATCGTTTCCAATGCATTTCCACGATGTTAGAACACTTCAAACATAATGAAATTGATATTCATCACTGATTTGAACAAAAACATGCTTTCTCAAAACTATAGGATAAGTAGAATTTATGGTTCGTGTTCCAAGACACACAAAGCAATTCAATTTTATTATAATCTATGAGAAAAAATTGTTTGCAATGCATTTTAATAATGTTATATAACAGGACCTCTGTGATAAAATACAGGATTTTTACATGTTATAGAGTGAGTAGTATTTATCGTTTTTGTACTACAGAGACACAGAAAAGAATTCGGTTATAAAAACTGACTATATGATCGATTTCATGGCATGAAAGAAGGTGTTAATGTTGGAAGGTATTTCATAATCTATGACTGATGCATGGTTTTTTCCTTCTTGTTGTTTTTTGTTTTTCTGCCGAACGATCATTTTCAAATTCAGCTACTGCCGAAACTACTGCTATAATGTATTTAAATCGCTATTGTTGATTTTAACACAAATGTACAGTGGTTGAAAAAAAAAAAATTAAACACCCCTACTAACTCTGCAACAAATTGTGGTATAAGAAAGTTAATTATAGCAAACTATTGGATATAAAGCCTACTTTTAAATGATGTGCATAAAATTTGCTTTGTGGGACATATACATATCAATACGAACACAAGCTTTGCTTTTTCCAATAGCAATATCCAAGTTTTACGCTATAAATACATTCTATGCTCTTCGGTTATCCAAAAAATAAACAAATTTTCATGAAATGCGTACGATTAGTTTAAAATAAATGAATTATTTTAAAATGAGCCTATTTAAGGGCTGTATCTAAAGTGAAGTTCGGTAATTGATTATTGAAATGCTACAAAATGACTAACTCACTTCTATTAATGTATTATTTCATTCGAATATGACCATTTCACTCGCTTAATATATTTCGACTATTACTAACATATATGTTTCAATAAAATGCATAAAATGCATTTTCTTCAGATTATGCTTTTCTGCATATCAAAAACTCGCCCTTGAACTATCATTTTGACGTTTTATAACCATAATTCAAAAACTACTTAGGAGAAAAATTTGAAATCGAGAACATACGGCAGGATATAATAAATATACATCTATCAAAAAAAATGTAGGTTGAAATTCATATTTTTTTCCAATAATAATTTCGTAAATTATCATTAATATTATAAAAGTTTTAAAATTACAAATTCAACGTATTTATTTTTGAATTTTTTAGTATTATAACCACACAAAAAATCATCACATTAGCATTATAATTTCAGGATATGTTAATGAAAATATGAAAATCTAATTTAATATTTTAAGCTCTAAATTTATAATGCTTATAACTCAAAAACTTATCATCCAAATGACTTAAAATTTCCTTTCTTATGTTTGAACCGAAGATTTAAAATATACTGTCGAAATTGGGTGTTGCCATTGAAAAAACAAAATTTGGTCTAGTTTTGATTTGTAGATGCTCCCCTAAGAAAAATTTATATAAGTAATTTAAAAGTAGACTTTATTTACAATCGTTCGGTACCAGTAACTTCCTTCTATTATAATTAGTTGCAGAGTTAGTAGGGGGGGGGGGTTACTTTTTTTTTCACGACTGTACATAAATATCTGCAGTTTTGCATGAGATTTAACAAAGAATGTCGTTCCCTTTCAAATCCCTTGAAATTCAATAAAATTCCAGCCTTATCGCATTAAAGAAAGATTTTAACATTTTCCATTAAATGTTACAAAAATGCATTGAGTTAAATCGGAAGAATTCCATTTCGAATAAGAAAATGTCCTGAATATGATATTACGCCTGGAGGTATATGGAATCATTCAACTTTCTTCGGCAAGGAAATCGATAAAAAAAATTTCCTCGTTGAAAATAATTTACATACAGATTGGATTCTTCTTCGGAAATAGAAAAATTCACACTGAAACGTCTGTTAATCTGAATATACCAAGTTTAGAAAGTTTTTTTGAATGTTATTTATAAATGAAATTCCCATATGAAATGAATTTAAATAGCTTTTTGATAAATCATGCTTTTTAAATTATAAAAATGACCATATTTATTAATACTGTAATGTTATTTCTCGAATTTTGCAGAACACTCGTGTATTATCTTATGTTCATTCAATTGGTGCGGCGAGCAAAATATATTTTTAAGCGATAATTGTTAATTTTCCAAATGCAGAACATACTTGAATTAATTTATTTTCTAAAAACTAAATTGAACTCCGTGAATCTACAGTGCCTGGGGATCTTCCTCTATTGTGTCCCCACTTCGTTTTTTTTCTTTTTATATTTGTCCTAGGGTATGTCGGATATAAAGGATATGTCGTAGTCAGGTGGTAAAGCTAACGCAAGATCCTAGTGTTTAATTATCGTGCAAGCTTGATACTCAATTTATTGACCACAAAAGAAGGAAATGTTGAGTGAAACTTCCCAGATCGGAGTCAAAAAGTTGACCTGTCGTATGGTAGCGCGACGGTCTGACCTCTAAGCTATTGGGTTTCTAATCCATTTTCTAATTCAAGTATATTTCAAAAGATATGCCACGTTAAGATCAGAGATGCCCACAAAAAATTGTTATAAAATTTTATTAAGTGGAATATCAAAAATGTGTTATTACAATTTTTACATTATATCAGTTTATTACATTTTACAACAAATGGTTTTGAATTCCTTCCAAAAACTGTTAAAAATTTGCAACAAACGATCCAGCCATCCGACAGTTTTTAGGGAAAAATGCAACATTACTGAAATTTAACTCTCTTCTGATCTTAATATGGGCAATAACATGGTACAAATAAAGTTAAATTACGGTTGTGCAACCGTATTCAATAAAAACGGTCGGATGACTGCACAGTTTGCTGCAAATTTTGAACAGCGAACCATTATAAAGCATTTTTATTTGGTGTGTATTCTGCGTAGATTTATTCGCAAGTGTCCCACGAATCTTCAATTACAAGTTCAGTTTAAGTATGGCGTAAAATTAAAAAAAAAAAAAGTAAAAGGATTCTCCAAAGAATGAAAATCCGTAAAAGAACACTGTTAAAAATTTGCAGCATTCTGGCAGGTCATTTGACCGTTTTTTTCCGAAAATGGTTACACAACCGTAAATTTAACACTATTCTGACCATATTACTGGCCATTTTATGGTCAGAATATAGTTAAATTATGGTTATGAAACCGTTTTTTTTCAGAAAACGGTCGAATGACCTACCAGAATGCTGCAAAATTTTTAATAGTGAACAGATATTGTATTAGAAATTAGCGGAATATTTTTTCCAGTGCAATGCTATTTTATAATAATTTCAAATGCGTATTGTTTTTATTTGATTATTTAATTTAAGGATATCCAGTTTTCTTACTTTATTTTGTCTAATATTATATCATTTTTAAAATTAATTTTTTTAGCCATTTTAAAGAGATAACTTATTTGTTGTTAGTAAAACTGCCTACAACTATTCCCACAAGTGTGTGATGTTTTACTTCTGGAATAAACTTTACTTCCGGGAACGCAGTTAATTTATTACATTATTGAACAACTAAATACTTATATACTGTTTTTGGAATAAGCTTCCATAGTAATTTAAAAATAAAATAAATTTAGAAGCACAATTTATGACCGTTAAGATCTCTTCTTTCGTGTACTATATTTTTTTCTGAAAAGCTTTTCCATATATCCAGTTTTACTGAAAATCCTCAAATCTGTAAAATATTTCCAGCAGTAGTCCTTTTTAAATAAAGTACTTTTTCGCCTATGTGTTTTGGAAAATACATCAAAGCTTTCATAAAATAACAAAACAAAGTGGCATATCTTTATACATGTATCAAATATTGTTGCAAAATCTGATTCTATTTTAGGCATTATTCAATTTATTTCCGAACTGCATATGCTTTTTGTAGTCTTAACTTACATAAGCATTTCTCCTTAGAGAATAAAGCTTTAAGAATAAGCGATTTATATGAAAATATATTGTTATAAATATTTCTTATAGTTTTGAATCAAAATTATCTTTTCATTCTTTGAGTGTATTTAGTTAAATCCGGCGTTTCATATTTTGATTTAAACAATAACAATGGAATAAAATGTAAGCAAATTTCATTTCTAACATACAAGTACAATGTAAAATATTATAGAAATATTTTGTTACATATCAGAAACGTTTACAAAACACCCCTACTAGTTACAGGTAATTCCAGAAAATACGTTTACCTTCAAAAGACATTTAGAAAAGAGTGAATCAGAAACCTACCAAAGCAATAAGTTTTCTTATATTTACGGAACCTTTCTTAAATATGATGGAATAATCCTCATAAATTTCTGTTATTTTCTTTTAAATCCTAATACCTTTCTTGATATACAGGGTATTGCCGAATTCAACCGATAAATTCAGAGAGGGGATAATACGCATCAAGGGGATGAAAAATCACCATAAAACACGGGGTCACAAACCACCCATTTAATCAAAAATATAGGGTTTTCTACCCTAACTCAACTTTAATTGACGGTAATTACTTTCAGAAAGAGTAATGAAACTTTTAATAGAGATGCTTGCCTTTGTTGTAAATATGATAACACCAAAAACTAGTTGGATGTGCCAATCCTAAAATTGACTTCTGTCTCATACATCTTAATATTTCCAAAAGTAGTTACACGTGTTAATACTTCATTATTACTAGTTCAATACTATACTAACTTTGACTTTCATCTTAAATTTCTGCTTCAATCAATTAATCGGAGTAAAAACGAGGTAATTTTGACCATGAAATTTATGAAAATCAATAGTTTTTAGATATTCTGTTATACATCAGTTGTTTGGGAACAGTCGGCTTAGCAGGATGCGAAGTTTCCGTCGTTTGATTTGCCGGCGATGTGCAATAGAAGTAGGAAAAATCGGTATACCCATAACATCGACATGTGTATGATGGCTATTAAAGCTCTCTTCAGCAGAATATTTCCAAACTGGAAGGGGACCTGCAGGCCATACACAAAAAATTGGTTCAGTTCTATGGATAGCTTTATGCACTTTTCGATGGTGCAATCGCGACACACGGACGGCTTGATAGACAGACATTTTGTATAAGCATGTTTTGGGGATCTCTGACTCCTAAAACGTGTAAATCCGTCTCTTCTGGCTAAATATTTCAAAATTGGAGGAAGAACTGATGGCCATAGCCCAAAACGTACACAAAAATTAGGTTCAACTGTATGCATAACTTCATACACTTTCAAAGATAAAATAATGAAAATAGCATAAAAATTGCTATTACAGCGCCCTTTTCTAGCGGAATGTTTCCAACTGAAGGAGAATTTTCCCAACTACTGTCCATAGCCAAAAACAAACGCAAAAAATTGGTTTGATTCTATGCATAACTACATGCACGTTTCGGTGGTACAATAATGAAAGTGGCTTAAGAATCGCTAATACAGCGCTCCTTCCGGCGGAATATTTCCAAATTGTAGGAGGACCTGCTGGCCATGGCGAAAAATATACACAAACAATTTGGCTCAATTCTATTGATAATTTCATGCACCTTTCGATGGTGCAATCGGCACACACGGACATCCGGACAGACAGACATTTTGTATAAACACGTTTAGTGGATCTCTGATCCATAAAATGTGTAAATCCGTCGACAACCGGAAATCGAAAAAAAATTCTATTACAGTACTTTCTTCTATTGAAGATAGAAGAATATAAAAAAAATGATAGAAGTTTCCCAGATACGCGCCAGCAGTTGTACTTGACACTCCACATTCTGGACAGTGATTATCAAATCCTACACTATCTTCGATTTCCTAAGTACTCTGCTTTTCCAGAACTTTTTGTGATGTTATCACATCTCATACAAGCACGGTACACATCGTTACATTTTTTACTTCCCTATTTTTATTTTTCGCAAAATTATTAGAGTCAAGTCGACTTTAGTTAGGGTGAAACATTTTGTATCTGTAATTAAATAAGTGATTTCAACCCACGTTTTATGCCAATTTCTCATCCTCTTGATGTCTACTATCAACCCTCTGAATTTATAGCTCGAATTTAGCAACACCTTCTATATGCATTTAAACTATCATTTTCAAGATTATTGACATATTTTCTGTGCAATACACTGAGGTGACAAAAGTCATGGGATAGCAACATGCAAATATATAGATGGCAGTAGTGTCGCTTACAAATTATATAAATGGTCAATGACTTGGCAGGACTTTCATTTGTGTTCAACTGCTTCGTGTGAGAAGGTGGATTATGTGATTATGGCCACACGATGAGAATTAACGGATTTCGAACGCGGTATGCTAGTTGGAGCTAGACGCATGGGACATTAAATTTTGGAAATCGTTACGGAATTAAACATTCCGAGATCCACAGTATCACGAGTGTGCCAAGAATACCTAAATTCCGGCACAACCTCCCACCATAGACAACGCAGTGATCGACCGCCGATACTTAATGACCGCGACCAGCGAGTTCTGCGTAGACTTGTCAGTATGAACAGACAAGCAACACTGCGCGAAATAACAGCAGGAATGAATGTGGGACGTCCGACGGGTGTGTCCGTTAAGACAGTCCGGCAAAATTTGGCTTTAATGGGCTATGGCAGCAGAAGACCGACTCGGGTGCCATTGCTAACAGCACGCCATCGCCAACAACTGCGCTCCTGGGCTCGTGACCATATTAGTTGAACCGTAGACTACTGGAAAAAAGTAACTTGGTCAGATGAGTCACGATTTCAATCGGTAAGAGCTGATGGAAGGGTACGAGTGTGGAACAGACTCCATGAAGCCATGGACCCAATTTCTCAACAAGGCACTGTGCAAGCTGGTGGTGGCTCCATAATGGTGTGGGCTGTGTTTACATGGAAGGGACAGGGTACGCTAGTCAAACTGAATAGATCGTTAACTGGAAATGATTACGTTCAGCTACTGGGAGACCACCTGCAACCATTCATGGGCTTCATGTACCCACACAACGATGAAATTTTCCAAGATGACAATGCGCCATGTCACCGGGCCAGAACTGTTTGCGATTGGTTTGAAGAACATTCTGGACAATTCCAGATTTTGCCACCGTGATCGCCCGGCATGAAACCCATCGAACGTTTATGGGACATAATCGAGAGATAAGTTCCAGCACAAAATCCTCCACCGGCAACACTTAAGGAATTATGGACGTCTATAGAGGCTGCATTGCGCAATATTTTTTCCAGAGGACTTCCAACCACTCGTGGAGTCCACGCCACGTCGTGTTGCTGCACTTCGCCGGACAAACGTCGGACCGACACGCTATTAGTAGGGTATCCCATGACTTTTGTCACCTCAGTGTATTTTATAAAAATTGTATCATTTCAAGAAATTGTCAAATGATTAAACCGCTAATTAATTATACTCATGGTGTCATAAAGAAATTAGCAAAAAGTTTTATATAAATATATCCATAATTTAGATTCACACATGGATTATTTATTGTAACCGATGGTTCGTGAAAATAATTGAAAAAAGCTTTTAATGTTTTTATGTATGAAAACTCGATTCAAATCCTCACCTCCAGTTCTGCAAAATTTTTAGAATTTTTAGAATTATATAGTACCTTCCTTAATCTCAATATACGGTAACATCTCACTTGTACGCGATATATCGAAATTACTTTTCAGTACCATATTTTCTGGAAAGCAAAATTCTCTTTATAAATTGAGGACTAAGAATGGAAAACGCTGAAAGTCTAAAATATGAAATTTTTCAAGAGAGCGAAAAAAAGAAGGCGAAAGCACCTCACTTGCCGCGTTTGATGTACCAATTCCGACTTGTTTGAACTATTACTACTTGTATGAACCGCTTCAAGCTTTATCCTGTTTGTTAAGACTTAAGATATTTTTTCATAAAAAAAAAGTTTATCGATTTTTTTTTTTTGTACTTTCAGCGTTTTCCATTCTTAGTCCACAATTCCTTGTTGGATTTACTGCAAAACTTTTTCTTCACAAGTAGTGTTACAAAAATATTATTTCTGTACTTCAAATATAAATGAGAGGCCACTGTATAAAGGAGTTTTCCTTACTTGAAGACTTTTAAACAACAACTTCTGGTTACTGAAATACACAGTGTTATAACAGCTGAAACATAAGAGATAAGTACACTTGTAAATAGAGTTCGACTTAATAGATTATTTCTCAATGACTATTATATTTATTATAAAAATAGCAAATAAAGCCTTTGTGCAACAATATTAAAAAGCAGAAAAACCAACGTTTAAAATGCACAAATAATATATGAAAAGCAGCAAACAGCTGTTTCGAATCTACTAGCGAGATTCTTCTTCAGTGCAAAAGGAACAGCGTGCTAGAAAAAGCAAGGCTGAGCAAAATCATAGACAGAGACGCGCTGGCTTTTATACCCTATGCGGGTGGCGAAGGCGCCGAAACAACCAATGAGAGAGAAGCAGTGGAAACGACTGGGTGGACAAGTAGCGACATCTACCGGAGAAGTAGAGAAAAGAAACCAAAAAAGGAGGAATTAAATTAACGCTTTCCAAATACTTGGAAAATCTGGAGTACTAGATAAATCATTGACTAAAGAGTGAGAATTTTTAATGATATGGTAAGCTTCCCAAAAATCAAGATCAAGGTTAGAAGAACATTTTTGGATAATGATGGCTGAGGAAAAATCGAACCTATGTTGAGAAGACCAAGAATGTTGAGCAATAGAAGAACGTTTGAGCTCCTGATTTTTAACATAACCCTCATGCTCTTTTAAACGAAATCTAAGAGCACGTTTAGTCTGACCAATATAAGAAAGACCACACTGACAAGAGATCTGGTAAATGCCCCAATTATCTAGGCGATCAACGGGGTGTTTGAGATTTGAAAAAGGGATTTTATTAACAGGAGAAAAAATAACTTTAAAATCAAACCTTCTTAGGATTTTAGCAACTTGCTGACTGATTTTAGGAAAAAATGGTAATACAACTGAAGTATTAGAGTTGGAATTAGAATGCTTTTCAGAATGGTCGGATTTCGTCAATTTCTTATAAATAGAATCGATAATATTAGAGGAATAACCACGATCGACAGCAATAGCTTTGAGGTAATTAAGTTCAGCACTAAGTAACTGAGGAGTGGAACAAATATTAGTAGCCCGAAAAACAAAAGTATTGAAAGCAGCCCCCTAACCAGAAATTCGCTGCTTTCAATACTTTTGTTTTTCGGGCTACTAATATTTGTTCCACTCCTCAGTTACTTAGTGCTGAACTTAATTACCTCAAAGCTATTGCTGTCGATCGTGGTTATTCCTCTAATATTATCGATTCTATTTATAAGAAATTGACGAAATCCGACCATTCTGAAAAGCATTCTAATTCCAACTCTAATACTTCAGTTGTATTACCATTTTTTCCTAAAATCAGTCAGCAAGTTGCTAAAATCCTAAGAAGGTTTGATTTTAAAGTTATTTTTTCTCCTGTTAATAAAATCCCTTTTTCAAATCTCAAACACCCCGTTGATCGCCTAGATAATTGGGGCATTTACCAGATCTCTTGTCAGTGTGGTCTTTCTTATATTGGTCAGACTAAACGTGCTCTTAGATTTCGTTTAAAAGAGCATGAGGGTTATGTTAAAAATCAGGAGCTCAAACGTTCTTCTATTGCTCAACATTCTTGGTCTTCTCAACATAGGTTCGATTTTTCCTCAGCCATCATTATCCAAAAATGTTCTTCTAACCTTGATCTTGATTTTTGGGAAGCTTACCATATCATTAAAAATTCTCACTCTTTAGTCAATGATTTATCTAGTACTCCAGATTTTCCAAGTATTTGGAAAGCGTTAATTTAATTCCTCCTTTTTTGGTTTCTTTTCTCTACTTCTCCGGTAGATGTCGCTACTTGTCCACCCAGTCGTTTCCACTGCTTCTCTCTCATTGGTTGTTTCGGCGCCTTCGCCACCCGCATAGGGTATAAAAGCCAGCGCGTCTCTGTCTATGATTTTGCTCAGCCTTGCTTTTTCTAGCACGCTGTTCCTTTTGCACTGAAGAAGAATCTCGCTAGTAGATTCGAAACAGCTGTTTGCTGCTTTTCATATATTATTTGTGCATTTTAAACGTTGGTTTTTCTGCTTTTTAATATTATATTTATTATCATATATCAAGCAGGATTGAATTAGACTGGATTGGTTCCGGGTGCTTTGGTCATGTTTTACACACAAGGGTTAAACAGACGTGAGCTGAATTTAATTCTCTACATACATCCATACCTGAGCCGGAATTTAATCCGAACAGATTTTGAGTAGTAGCCAGCACCCTAACCACTAGACAAAGACATGCAGTTGGGAAGGTTGGAATTACTTTAACCATGATTTAAGTAAAATAAGTAATTACTCAAATGAAGAATCTCTTATTATTAGTTTAGTCATGATTAATTCAATAGTGATTGATTTAATCTTTAATCTTATCTACCCTATATATATAAAATCCTAATGAAACAAATTTATGAAACGGAAATATGAATCGACTGATTAAACAACTCATAATTTTTCACGGCGATTTCTCCTAAAATATGGAATACTTTGCAATGAAATTAACACCAAAAATAAATATTGATCCGCAGATTTCAAAACTGGTATTAGAATTTTTAAATTCGAATTAGTTTTCGAAATATTAATTTTTTCAAATTTTATATACATTTTTATGATGATGGCAAGTCAAATTTCAATCAAACAGATATATTTTTTTTTCAGAAAAGGTTGACATGGTAACCCGGCTATTGTTGTTTATTTGATAATAAATGTTTTTTTACTTTTATTTTGTTTTTACAAATTATATAAATTATTTTTTTCTATGATTATAAATTATTTTTTTGATATTTCCTTTAGAAAATAATAGAAAATAATTAAGAAATACCTACTTAGTTATTCCGTCAACCAATTTCGCCAAATTATACAAATTGACATATTTTTTATTTTAAATAATGAAAGAACAAATAAATTAGTATAACATTAATAAACATACGAATAAAACGTCGAAATAAAAATCACTTGATGACGTAAACACGTGTAACTTGCTTAAAGTCAAACTAATGTGACATTTACGATCAACCATTATTGGCATTTAATCTTATAGTTTGGCGATAGATTTTTGGTCGTCGAGATATCTAAGGAATACCAAAAATGCATATGTAACTGGTATTTGAAAACGAGGTTTTGGCCAAAATTTCGTAAAATAATAAAAATCCCGCCAAACCTGTATATCTATAACCGTGTATATCTGCAACCTGTATAACCGTATCTGGCCAAATATTACCACTCGAAAAAAAAATGCTAGCTGGCGAGTTGAAAAAGAGCTATTGGCAAGATTTGCATCCTGCTAGCTTAACAGTACCTAGAATTCTTTGCGACCATGGCAACTTTTATGTAGTTTTATTCAAAAATTTTTTTTTGATATTTTAATCAAAATGGAAAACTTGCGGTCCCACATTGGCGCGATTTTTTTCTGACGCCAATGTCATATACGGAACGGGCACATAACTGGCGCCAAATTATCGTTATTTTGCTTCATATGGTAAGCCGGATGTTGCTGTTGATGCTGTTGATGCGTTCCCCAAATTGGCGTCGTTAAAAAATCACGCCAATATGGGACGTATATGACATCTTTGCCAAACTTTCATGTGAATGGCGAAGGGATCAGACTGTATTTATTTATGGCAGTTGATGACTTGAAATATTATAATATAGATGAAATGATGGCGATAGAATAATATTTGGCGACTTATCACCTGTGCCTGGTAACATTAAAGTACCAAAATGGCACCTAGAGTATAAAAAGCGAAGTGGTCAGCCTGGAACTGTTCATGATAGTCACATGACTTAGGCTATTGTTATAGAGATTGTTTTAAAATACCGGGAGACAAAGACTCTTATACTTAATTTATTTCATTTTAGCTTCTTTTCAAATGATTAACTGATCCTCTTTAATCATAAACGAAAACAACCATTGTATGTTTGAACAGCAACTGATTCGCCCTTAAATTTTTGAAATAAAAGGGAATTGAATGGAAACCCGTTTACAAGGAGATCTGCACAGCTTTTTTCAGTATAATTCAATCTTCTCTAATATTTTTAAAACCCATCAGATTAGCATGTTTTTAGATTCTGCGGTGTCTGAACGTGGGTTGGCAGCTATAATAAAATTAAAGATGTCCGCTGACTAACGTCTGTACTTTTTATTTCATTGTTATGTGATTTGGTGTTTGTATTAAGCATAACTATAATATTCTTTCGATTAAACATCATATGAATGCAAGCATAGTACTTTTAGTGGTTCACACAAAAGAATTCTGTTGTATCACGGCCTAAGGTTGGATATTATTTTATAGGTGTCCACGTTTATATAAAAGGTAGTTGAAAAGAATGACTCTGTTTCGGTTCATGTTTAATCTCATTTATAAACGTTTAGTTCTTAATCTATTTAGAATAAAAATTGTATAAAGTGCAGAAAATAGAGTTTTAGGATTTTTAGACGTAAGGAAACATACGTGCATACAAATAGTTTTAGTGACCTAGCAATTTTATCTAAATTACATCCCACCAAAACAACTGTATATTTATGTTTTAAAGATATAAAAAAAATACTATATTCACAAATACAGTTAATTTTCGAAATTTAACAACTTGCATTTGCAGCACCCAGATTTACATGCCGTATTGTGAATTGACTTACTAATGTTGATTTCTGACCGTAGAATTTTTGAGCTTATAAGAATGGAAAATTTTCCCCCATCATCACTTTGTTTATATATCTGCTCTGTAATCAACGTCGATCGAAGCTCTCGAACTTTAGAGGGGAGAAGTTGAGACAGGATTTTTTTTAGTGAATCTGTGGGAAGATTTATAATATCTTATTTCAATAAGTAAAAGCAAATCTCTGTATTTTACTCTTTCTTCTATGTTTAATATTTTTTATTTACTTACGAATTTTTTAACAATTTTTTTCTTAAAAATGTAATAAAAAAAGAAAAATGTCTAAATTAAGAAACAAAATACCCCCTTTTCAGATGTGTTTTTTAACATTGTCGATAAATCTTAAATTATGCGTTCATGAAACATTTCAATACGGAAGCAATACGTTGTATATCTAAAGAAAAGTTACTAAGATATTAAATTAAGAAATAAATATTGATTTTGCTCCGTTAACTAACTTAACTGAACACCATTTCATCAAAAATGTCTTAGTGAAATCCGATGTTTTATATTATTAATATATATCTGCACAACATATAATTGTTTAATTGAGGTGTATACAAGCGTACAGTTCAGTTCTCAGCATTCCGTTGAATATTAATACTAAAAAGGTTAAAATAAAAAAAAAATCACTCTTCTTAGATTTGATTTATTCGGCTGTTTTAAGGTGCTACATAGCACCTTAAACATAAACTTTTCTAAAAATTAACACACATTATTTTTTCTGAAATTTTTCTAACGAAAAAAACCCACTAAATTTCCTAAATCTGTCCGAATTACTTTTTTAAGAAAAAATACAATCAAGTTTATTTCAATAAATATCAACAATTTGTGAAAATTCACCTCCTAAGACAAACATTTTTAATTATTAATCATTAATTAGATCAACTAATTACTCTCATACACATTTTTTCGATTATCTACTGAAATTTTCGACGAATTGTCCATGACTTTCTACTATGTAAGGAACACGTTTGATTTCATAATTTTTAGCGAATATTTAGTCGTGTGGATAACAAAGGGGCTAATATATAGTAAATTTAATAATAAAATAATATTTGCGATCACTCATGTGATAGAAAATGCTCAAAAAGGTGTATCAATGTATCAAATAACTATGTGGGTCCAGTTCAATGCTGGCGTGCATTTGTGTACACATAAGCATACATAATGATAAAGACACTAGCGTTTCTGTGAAAAATTCTGAAGTTTTGTGTTCATAGCATACGTAGTTTGAAACTGAATTTAACATAACTTTCCGAAAACCTGACAAAGAACACTAGAAACAGTATACTGAAAAAAACATTTTAAATGTTTGAGTAGATATGGGCATTTGTGTGAAAGTTTTTTTATTTGCGCATGCGTGGAAGATTTCAACTTATATATATATATATATATATATATATATATATATATAATTTGGTAATCAGTTATTTAGGGAAACATATAAAACTTTCAGATAAGTATTGCAAAAATTCTGAAACATTCTGGCGATACAGTGATTTGCTTTCTAAAAACAGCTGGCTGAACTATCACTGGCGACTATTTTTATATTTTATAGCAACCACTATTTAAAAAAATAATTTTATAGTATAATTATGCTGCTTCTATCGTAAAAAGATTTTTGGTTTCTAGAAGGTTGTGCCGATAAAAAAAAATAGCCACCAATGACAGCACTGCCAAATACTTTTAGAAAGAAACTCGCTGTGTCGCAAGAATCTTTATGAATTTTCGCGATATTTGACTAGAGTTTTTATATGAGTTGCCCTGAATAGATGATTACCAATGTATGATATAAAAGTTTTAGAATCTTCCACGTATGCACAGTTAAAAATTATTTTATACAAATGCTAATATCACATCAAGCATGCGATATATTCATATTTTAATTGCACTATACAGTTTCTGATGTTCTTTCTCAGGTTTTCAGAAAGTTGTGTTAAATTTGGTTAAAAAATCTGTTTTCTATAAGCAAAAAACTTCTGAACTTTTTACAGAAATGTTAGTATCTCAAATGTAAATAATTGCGAGCAATAAGCCAAAATTACGTCCACTACTAACCATATCACAATATTAAAATATTTATTTGCTTAAAACCACTTCACCGGCGACAGGTATGGGGAAACAGTGTTTTTAACCCCGATATATCTCGGGGCAAACGGTGAAGGGGTTAAAAGACGTTATAAAAACGCATTAAAAGTAAATTAAAAATCTATATTTATATGGTTCAACTCATTTACTGAGTCGTCATCAGAATGTATAACAGAATATTACAAATACAATTCCTATGAAAAATGGAAAAAAAAAATTGATGGCGACTCAGTAAAAGAGTTGAAACATGTAAATATAGATTTTTAATTTACTTTTAATGTGTTTTTATAACGTCTTTTTATATTTAAATATTTTAATATTGTGATATCGTTAACATCTCTATGATATGTGACGAATTCGCAACCATAGTAGGCAAAGACCATTTTGTAAAGAAAATGAGATAGTTCATTTAGAATGTGCATAAAATCTGGTTTATTTACTCTCATAGTGAATCAAGCCTGTTTTTACAAATATTGTCACACATGTCATCTGTTTACAGACTCGGTTCATTGTAGGATGGAATAAAAGGATTTGATGCGCATTCTAAATGAATTATGTTACATTTTTTTCAATATGGGCGTGAATTTCTATGTTTAAGAGCCCCTCACGTATGCTATGCGAACAAAAATGCACACAAACTTTGAACTGAACTCACATAGACACAGTGACACAGCGTTTTATGAGCGTTCCTATTTTGAGCGTTTTATGTCACATGAGTGATCACAAATATTATTTTATTATATTTTTCATTACGTTATTGTTATATTTATTACTTAGCCCCTAGTTGCCTTTGCAAATAATTCTTCATTGAGAAATACGAAGTCGAACGTGTTCTTTAGATCCCAGAAGTTTAAGGACTATTCGTCAAGAATTTCAGTAGATATTCCACAGAACGTGAAAACTCGAAAGCGTCCGGTAACTTATCGTTAATTTTTGGACATGAATGTAGAATAAAGATTGAATTACCCGTTAATCAAAGAAATTGATTGGAATTGATTTGTGAATATAATTTAAATCAATTTTAATAGTTTGGGCATTAATCCGGATTAAAGACGATTTCCGGATTAAAGAAGATAATCCGGATCCCTTGCGGACGAGCGACACGTATACGTGCAGCATGAAGCGCTCAGAATCCTTGTTTTTCCTCACCAGTAAAATTTTACTGTAAAATTTGCCTTATTTAATGAGCGCATTTTCTCGATTCAAGAAGATACAAATTTCTGTTTTAAAAAACGGTGACAAAAGATTAAAAATTTCGTAAAAGGCTCCCATCCCGAAGGGCTTATTTGCTTAATTAATTTTTAAATGTTAATCCATTTAAATTTTGTCCTACGCTCATTCAATGGATCCTACGAAGAAACAAAAGGCGTGTTTTAGGTAATTAACTGTACTGCGTTTAAATGAAACAATAAAACCAGTTTGTCATATTTGAGGAAAATTGTCTATTTTAGTACAGGGTCATCGAAAAATAATGCCTAGATTAAAAAAAATCATGACATCGAAACCTTTTATGTTAAATAAGTAGTTCTTCCACTACACGATAACTGGTGAACGCAAGTTTTGTTTTAGTTCACCAGAATTCATTTGCGTGTCTGTGTTATGCGTGGATTAGCTGCGCAGTCGTCAAAGTCAGCCGAGAGCAAGACTGCAGCTGCTCAGTACGATGTTGACCGTGAAACAAAAAGCATAGTGCGTGATTTGGTACGTGGAGTCAAGGTCAATAATCAGTGTACAGCGGCAGTCAACATTGTACTGAACAGCTGCAGTCTGCCGCGTTGGCTGACCTTGACGACTGTGCAACTAATTTGAGCATAACACAGACATGCAAACGAATTCTGATGAACTAAAACCAAACTTGCGTTCACTAGTTATCGTGTAGTGAAAGAATTACTCATTTAACATAAAAGGTTTCGATGTTATGATCTTTTTAAATATAGGCATTATTTTTCGATGACCCTGTATAATAGGATACCTTAAGGCAATTACAAAATTTATCCTCTTTTATACAAAATATTTAATTTCTCAAATTTTGTTTTCATTAATGATACACGTTTATACTTCAATGAAAATAGAAAATTCATATAAACACAATGAGCATTTTAGTTATTTATACTTTTATCACAAATCTATCCTTTTAAAATCTTTTAAATAAACAAATTGTGCAATTCTTCTAGAAAAAAAGTCACATAAATGAATATGAAATATTCCGGGATGAATGCATTTTACATATTTTTAGAATTTTATTAAACCTGCTTTATGTAATCTTCTTAATTACTCAAGATTTCTTTCTTTAATTATAAGCTCTTACACTGCAATAAAAATATAAAATTTCATATAAGAAACGATTATGCAAATATAGCCAGCATTTTAATTGTTTGTATTTTTATCTAAAAGTTAATCTTTTGAAACAATTTAAATAAAAAACTTGTGCAATCGTCCGAGAAAATTAAACCCCATAAAACAATGTAAAATATTCTAAGATGAATTTATTTTGCTTATCTCTAGGATTTTAATTACTCTGATGCTTTACATAATACACTCATTTTTTCAAGATTTGTTTACTTTAATAAAAAGCTCTTGTACCGTAAAGAAAATAGAAAATTTCACAAGAAAGCGATTATATTCATAAAACCAGTTATTTGTGGCTTAAAATAAAATAATTATTTTTTTAAACAAATTGTGTAATAATCCGAAAAATACATAAATTAATGTAACAGTCATAAATTAATATAAATGCAGTTTATTTATTTCTGTGAGATTAGTCTTTTTTGTTATTTACCCCATTTCTTAATATTAAAAAATGCTTCTGTATTCACTGTATTTAAAAATATTTATTTAACACATTTCTTTGAGTGTATTTTTTTCCCTAAGAAAATTGTAAAAAGTGTCTGCTTTTATGCAGTATAAGTGTTGCTTACGCCTAAAAGTTTATTACGCAGGAGCCATTAAAAAAAAAAAAAAAAAAAAAAAAAAAAAAAAAAAAAAAAAAAAAAAAAAAAAATTCTTGATAACAACCGAGATACTTGAGTTATTGTTTCTTCTTAAATGCAAAATATTAAAATAAAATGTTTAAATAAATTGACAATAAAGAAAAGTTAAAGAAATTAAAATTAACTTGTCACAAATTATTGCCAAGGGATTCAAATTGAGATTTGGATGATCTCTGAAATCGCTGATGCCAGAAATGTATTTCCAATCACAAAACGATTACAAATAAAACTAGTCGTTGTGGGACCACCATAATACTGACCGATCATGGATATGCACAATATAAAATATGAAAATAAAACATGTGTAAACTATTTATAATATGCATATCCAGGGATAAGTAGGGTTACTGAAATTTAATATGTTTTGTCGCACTATTACATTCTAAGTACATACCAAATTCCAAGCCTCTATCTCAATTTGTTCGGTAGATAGAGTGCTTAAAATCGTATCTTGATGAATGAATTGCGTAAAAGAAACATACTTATAACTCCAAAAGTGATAATCATATTAACTAACAGTTTACTGCGTCGGATTAAGTGCCTCATTTCCAATTAAAATATATCTTTGAATTGAAATTTGAATGAAATACAGGATCATGAAAAATCGAAGAGTGTAGGAAATAGGATGAAAAATATCTCGGCAACTGATTAGCCGATAGACTTCATTCTTTATTCAAAATTTATGCTTTTCTATTGACATTTATGTTCACTCCTTAAAATAAACAATTTTGAAAATTTTTATCTACCTTTTATCAGGACGAATATTTCGAGAGTCCGAAGAAAAATAGTTACAGATAATCAAGGTTAAGGAAATTGAATAGGCTTTTCTTCATTCTTACATACTAATCACATACCAAATTTCAACTCTCTATCTCAATTTGTTCGGGAGAGAGAGCGTTTACTGACACGCACACAGACACACAGACAGACGGCAATTTTTTTCCCTAAAAATATATTTTTCGGAATCTGCAGTATCTGAAACGTGTAAACCCCTTCAATTTTTTTTCGATTTGTAAAATGATTACAAACTTACCCCATGCTATGTTTGATGGGTAAGTAATATATCTTCTAGATGCATTTTCTTCGCAAGGAACTGTACTTTCTATACTGCTGTAGTTTCTTACTGTGCTACTTAATTTTCTATATGTTCCTTTTTCCTGTGACTTATATTTGAGAAGAAGTTGCCGTCTTCCTAAGAAAGACATTAAAAAAAATCCTATCGCTTTACGACCAAATTTTAGTCAGTTATGATATAATTCATTTTATGAATTTTTTGTGGTTTTGGTCATTATAAATAAAAAAAAAGCTCCTTTACTTTCTTTTCTTTAACACTGATTGTACCATATTTCAATAATTTATTTTCAGTAACCTATTGAAAATTAGGTAAAATGTGTATTTTCTCTTCAATTTTTGTGGGTGGGTGGGGGGAGGGCGTGCGAAATATGAGTCTTCATAAAGTTAAACCACTGTTTCAGTTTCAAGTGTTAAGTCCATTAACAATATGTAGAAGATACCTTATAATAAAATAAACTCCATAAAACATGTAATGAACATGAAACGTATAAACTTTAAAAATTTTCAATGGTTGTAAGGTACCTTATGTGAAATAAAACGATAATTTTCTTTTTCTCTTGCATCGATTAGAACTGAAATTTTAGCCAGCGTTTGGTTTGTGCACGTAATTACTTACATTTCAACATGGCCATTACCTACCTAACCTCACAGTGGGGTGGTAGTCAAAAGGCTTGTTGATGGACCCTATGATATGTCTGTAGTCGTAATTTGCTCTCCTTTAAAAATAAAAGCGATTTTGAATTTAGGTCTTATTAGAAGAAAGTGACCAGTGTAGCTGCCTCGTTTCGATAAGCAAGTCCCTAAGTACGCCATATACTCGCTTTTGATAAAAATACCAATACATACCAATAAGTGGAATACAAATATACCGACATCCAATCTGAATTGGACTGACACGCCATCATACTGAAGCATAGTTGATCTCAAACAGCAATCCGAATACTAGTAACCTCTCTGCCAGATAAATATGTTCATATCGGCCATCTAGTTGCGTTGGTAGGAGCTATGTGCCTATGAAATATGCATTTATATTATCCTCGGAAGCATTCATAGGGAAGTGTTTTTGGAATGCATGTGAACATGATGCGACTGGATTAGCTGTTGCTCACACATGAATATTGTGCACATTGAAAACACCTTCATTTGTAAAAACCGTCTGGTGTGTGAATATTACATAAGGTGAGAAGTCCGGCTGCAACAGACTCAGTTGCAAAAATCGTTGGAAGAATGCCCTCGAGCAGAAAGTAATCACCCGTTTGTAAAGTTTGGATTCTCTCAATACATACTGGATGTAAATGTACTTTATTGTACACTCTCCAAAAAGTGGGTTGACTCACATGTAGTGACTTGGAACAGCTTTTTCTCTTGTGTGGAGGGTTTACTCTGCAAAGTTCAAGATGAATTTTTCCATGTATGGCTGTCCTACAGTTCTCAATCGATTCCTTTCATCAATGATGGCTATAAATGAACAATTTTCATAAAGTTTCTCCTGTAACCGCTCAAACATTTAACGTTTCGGAATAATACGTCTTATTGGAAAACGTTCCTGATTTACCATAGTGATATTCCACTGTCATTCATAATAACACCGTACATTAGATGCGTGGATCTGTTTTACCAGTGGCAGCTTTTATTAATTGGAACCAGTTTTCTGAAATGGTAAAATTTCCCTTTTTTTCGCTTTAATTACTGTCATTAAATAAAGAAAATATTACCATTTAAAAAAAAAAAGTGATGCCAATCAAGAAATCTGAATTTTAAGTGGTCTCAGGACTCTTAAAGCTTTAAAATTTTCGAAATTTTAATTTTTTTAGATGATAAACTTCTATGTTTTCTGAACATTTTGATATAATCGTTATCTTGAAATTCCCATTAGAACAGAAGTTATGACTTTTAGAATGATACTCGTTCAATAGCAAAAGCGGTGTTTCAAAAATTTTGAAGTAATTTTTCTCCAAATGACGTTTTTGGGCATAACGAGCACGATATCTCAAACACTTCTGATTCTTTTATCATGAAATTTTCAAAACATATGTTGCATGTTAGCCTGTAAAAGCTGAACCTGAAATTTCCTTTTTATTGTAAAAATACAATATTTTTTAGGGGGTTATATTGTTGAAATTTTCTAAATTTTGCATTAGCTAAATAAAACTTTTTATTAAAAATATAAAAATGCTTTAAATACAACTTAAAAAAGTACCTCGCTGGCAAACCGGGTGTGGATGACATTTCGGCATTTGTAAAGTCGCCATTACGCCCTTAAAAACAGACGCAAATGGCGTTTTCTTGCAGATGCTTCAATTTACGGCATCTCACATATTGCCCTATAACACCAAGAATGGCAGTCAATGATGCCACAGCAACCTCCAAGCTTGTATTTAATTTGATAGTCGCAACTTTGGGCATTTTTTTTTAAACATTCATCTATAGAAGCATATTTCGATGATGTTGATAGTAAACAACATCAATCAATCAACATCATGAACAATTTGTTATTTCATGACACTTTTTTATGCCTCAACGCTTTACTTTCGCCCATAGATTCCTTCTGGAAGAACTGTACCACACCTCACAGTTTATGATTTTATAATTACACTGTATATTGTATTTTATCCAGTTTCGGAAATTAAACATAATTATTATAATATTGATTTTTAATTTTGCCATTTTGGGTTCTTTTGCAAGCATTTTTCTCTCTGTGTGACGTGATGCCGCACACTGGTAGCCTTGAAAGATATTAAGTATTCCACGGAACTTACCCATGTAGTTCTATTAATATTTTGTGAATTATTAAAAGTTATCTTTATTTTCAATGTAAAATTTTAAATAACACTAGCTAATTTCGAAAGATATTTAGTGTATTTAGGTTGCATTTCTTGCATGTTAATGTCACTGTTTAAATACTTTTAATACAAATATATGGTGGAGCATGGAAATATTCTTATATAACTAGCTTTTAGTAATTTTTTAGTAATATTTAGTAAGTAATAATAAGTGATAAGTACTCTTTTGAGGAAAAACATTATTATTCCGGAAAAAAAAGATTAAGATAGAAAAAAACCATATAAATTGGAACTACTGAAATTACATATGTCGGAAAAATATTTTCATACTTTCTTTCTATTTTTGATCACTTGCACATAAATTATAAGGAAATATTTACCCAGAGATTTTAAAAGACCTTTTGACATCAGCTGTGAAATAATTTGTTTTAAATGCATATGCAATATACGTCAGAAAATTTAAACCGATGTAAAATTAACACAAATAAAAAAGTGTAGATGATTACAAAGAAAAAATTATTAAGGAACATCGCAATTTTTGTTTCCTTTATTTGAGAATTATAATGTATTTAATAGAACGCTCACGTTTCTAACTCTATATTTAATATAAATGGTATAAAAGTTTATCACTGACCAATATTAAAATCATGATATAGCTCATCATATTCATACGTATATTTCTAGCTGCTTTGTAATTGCAATTTAGTGTGATATAGGAGTTTAGTGATTAATTTCGATGTACCGCCATAGTTTCATTGTAGATTAAAGTATACCGTGAGATAAAAAATGTTAAAGAACTCTGCTGTACATTATATCCAGATATTTTCAGATAAAAATACACTGGTTTCATCTGTATCTCTCCGCAAAAGAAATAATATAATTCACATAACATTTGCTATTGATTTCAAGACTAAAAATCAGAAGAAACCCACACTTCATTTATCAATGTAAGAATAAATAAAACAGAAGATATCTTAGTTCTTTTTGATTAATGAAACATGTTAATGTATCTTTTAGAAAACACAATATATCAATTTGTCATTGTCATCATACATGGCAAATGTGAAAATACCCATCAAAACCAATTCTAAAGACACTAAAAATAAATCAGAAAAAATACCCAATGAGTGGGAAATTGTTATTTTTACACTCTACAGCAAAGTAGTATTTTTTATAAAATCATTTGAATTTCATTGAAATAATTTACAGAAGCAAATATGGTAGCACATATAAATTTAACTTTCCTTAATAAGTAATTTTTTAAATATAACTTCTCAAAATTTTACTTTTTAAAAATACACTGTAAAAAAAGGGGGGGGGGGCTACAACACGGAAATTGTACTGGCAATCGAGACGCCAGTACTATTTCCGTATTTTAACGGAAAATTTCCGTAAATTCCAGAAAAACGGAAATTTTTCTGGAATTTACGGGGAAAATGTTCCGTTAAATACGGAAATAATACTGGCGTCTCGATTGCCAGTACAATTTCTGTATTTTAGTCCCTTTTTTTTTACAGTGTATGTATTGAGAAAACATGTGACACACTAGCAATTACTTACATTATGCAAAATTTATAACAAGAATGTGTTGCTAAAAGTACAAAATTAATTCATGTACGGCTATACCTACGTTATTTGTCCCATGTAGATATTTTGATGCTATTGATATTTATATTAAATTTGATTTTTCTTTTAACATAACGCTGGAAAAAATTATGAAGACACATTGAAATATAAATATCCATTTTATTGTAAAAATCAACACACGACTGCGATGGGTGTGCTTTTTAACTTTTGTTAATTAATTTTTTATGCATTTTTTTAGCACTGAGTCTGAAAATGACCATTTTTAACCGTCATGTCAGGATATTTTGCAAATCGTACATTTCAGATATAAAAGTAAAAATTAGTGAAAAATACTATAAAATAGATGTGATGGTTGAGTTTTTTTTAACTCATATAACTGATTTTTGATAACTGATGATAACTGATAACTGATAACGGATTTTTATGTACAGGGTGTCCATAATTAAACGACCTTACTTTAAAGTTGTCTACAGACAAAACTATTGTTCATAAAGTTGTAAAATTTTGTGAAAGACATAATAAAGGGATAGAAATTTGTTTAACCGAAAAAAGTTCAAAATTTCACCACAAGAGGGCGATTTTTAATAAATTACACATTTAGCTTTACGATAGTTTAGAAATTTTATTTACAGGTGCTCATAATTAAACGACCCTATTTTAAAATTGTCTGCAGACTAATAACAGGCTCGAAGTAGCAGGAGTCTTTCGGTAGCTTCATTGCCCCAAACCCACACTTCCCGCTTTTCGGTGTCTTTAATTTGTGCAATTTTTTTTTTAATTTGTCCGTTTTCAAAATTCAATTTTTTTTCAGCCTGGTTTTCGCCAGAGTGTCTTTTACTCGGGACGTGGCTGGGCACCTATGAACCTTGCTTCCGCAAAAGAGTCGGAATAAGCAGAAGAATAAAGGCTGCAGACGAAAAGAGGCCGCTCGCCGCAGCGGTTGAGTTACTCAGAATGTTTTGAAATTTTGTGGAGGACATAATAAAGGTATGGGAATTTGTTTGGGCGAAAGAAATTAGGAGGCCGGTTTTTAACGAATTAAACATTTAGCAAACATTTACGATAGCTCAAAACATTACGTTATAACTAAACATGTATGAAGGTCATCCTTTTCAGATACCATCTGGAATCTTAGGATAGCATGTTCACAGTTGAGCGCAGGATGTTCTGGGAAATGCTAGGAAAATGTCGTGAAAGGTTGTCTTTAGAATTAGGTTAAGTTAATAAACAAAATTTCTAAACTATCGTAATATTAAATGCGTAATTTATTATAAATCGCCCTCTGGTGGCAAAATTTTGATTTCTTTTTCGCTTAAACTAACTCTCATCTCTTTATTATGTCTTTCACAATTTTTCACAACTTTAAGAACAATAGTTTTGTCAATAGGCAACTTTAAAGTAGGGTCGTTTAATTATGGACACCATGTATATGTTAGCGCTGAATCCGAAAATGACCTTAAATTTTAACCATTATTTCAGGAGTTTTCGCAAATTTCAAAGTTAAAAAGTCAAAAGGTAGCAAAAATCTGCCAGAGCAATTTGTCGAAGCCTTACAAAAAGAAAGTAAATGTTTTAAATACATCTGCGACAAATTTCCAGCTTTATTAACCGCCAAAATAAAGGAAGACACCGAGATTAACTCCATAGAGAATATAAAAGGAAAAGTGCGAGGCAGAGCATGAGCGGTTCAAAGAAACTTCTGTACATGGAATAAAATGTAAGGATATTGAATGCGCACTATTTTACACGTTTAGCAGTAAAAATGCATAGTGTAAGCCAAAAGATGAATAAATTATCATGAAAAAAAAAAGTTTTTCATATATTTTATAGTATCAACTTTTCTCACTATTTCGACTTTTTAACAAATAAAAAATTTGCAATTTCTGAAAAATCCTGACGTGATGGTAAAAAAATGAAGGTTATTATCGAATTCAGTACCACAAAATATATACGAATTAATTGCGAAAAGCTAAAATCATAACTATGACATCTATTTTATAGTATCAGATGCTTTCTTTTTTTAACTTTGAAATTTACGATTTGCGAAAAATCTTCACGCGATGGTTAAAAATGAAAATAATTTTTGGATTCAGTGCAACAAAATACATAAGAAGAAACTATGAAAGCCAAAACCTAAATAAACATGACACAATCCATATTTTGCAGGCTAGTATAATTTATAAAATTATCTATCCATAAAAATTATTCACTCTATTAAAAAAACTCCCTAATTTTCTGGTTTATAATGCAGACGCAAAAATTAATTTCTAATCATAACTATCAATGTGACATAGAATCCTACTTAACCCTTTTGCAACGCGAGCCCTTGGCTTAATTTTTAATCTATTACTACCGACTTCTCAAACAAAAAATCTTTTGCACTTGAATCGAGAAAAAACTCTGATTAAATAACGTAACTTTACAATAAAAACTAACTCGTGGTAATAATGAAGGATTCTTAGTGCATTAAGATCCCTCACAAGGAGGTACTGCCGCGTTCAAAGGGTTAACACTCCCTACTTCACATTCACATTATACTTGAATTACGCAAAATGAATATCAAGGATATCCCATGAAATATACCTAAGACGAATATAAGTCCTCAAAAATTCGAAAATGACCTGATATTCTGTATGCTGATAAATTCGTACAGCAGATAAATTCACAGGATTTTAAGTTTAAAGGTCACACTAAATACTTGTGACACTAACTATTTTAAAATGAGCAAATGAGCAGGATAATCAAATTTATTTATTCTATATTTTTAACTAAGACCACTGGAAACTGTTTTCATAATAATAAATAAAATTTATAAAAAGGTATTGTACAACTAAATATAATACATTATTTTACATTATTGTTTAAATATCACTGTTTAAATTATTCACAAAAATGTTTCATTTTCAATAAAAAAACTAAATTTGAGCAATTTGTATTCCTCCATAACGAAACAATAAAACTTAACCGTCATTAAGAGCAAAAACAAAAGCCTTATGTACTTTTTTTAAGTAAAATAAGGACTTTGAATAAAGGCATCTGAAATACAAATATTTAACGAGTTCTCATTTAGCAAGAGAGGTAGAAACATTTTTAATGATGTAACATTAATTGATTTTCAGTTTTATTCAATTTAGAGAAAAAGTCCCTGTTTCTTCTATGTCTACGTATCTTGCATTTAAGGGAAAACTCATAATAGTAAAAATGAAATAAATGTAAGAAAGCATAACATATTGGAAAAGTGATCGTCTTTAAAAGGCTGCTATGCTTAACTCTTCGTATCACAGAGTTGTATATCTGTAAGAAATCCAAAAGTCGATGCTACTTATACAGTGGCGTTTAAAAGATGATTATATTCATTGCTACTACCCCTCAACACGTCAGTTAATATAAATTGTTCATGGAAATTTCAATTGACGGCGATATTGGGTTCATGTTTCATGCCAAAGTTTTATTTCATGGTGGCGAATGGTCAGGGAGAAACACGGTCAAAAAAAGGGAAACTACCAGTATTTTTACTAGAAAATACTTCAAATAATATAAAGGGATTAAAGAAGGAGAATTTCCCTGTAACAAAATACCGGTATTTAACACCTTTATTGGCTGTGTTTTTTTCCTGACCACTCGCCACCCTGTATCATTTGAGACGTTTCGCATCGTCATTACTAAAAAGAACTTCGTAATTTTTGCTACATTAAAAACGTGACAGAATATTTGTTTGCTATTAAATATTATTATTAAATATTATTATTAAATATTATATATAAACAAATATTAAATATTTGTTTAGAAAAATAAGTTTGTGTACTTTGCAATTTTGTGTCAGAATATTGACAATATTTGTAAGAACTACGTATTTTTATGTTTATTACAGATATGAGAAAATTACATTTCAGTCAATATTTTTTGTCATGTTCTGAATTGTTTTTAATATTTTTTACATGCTTATAATGTATTCTACCGTCTGATTAAAAATTTTGCAAATCGAACTTGTTGTGTTATAAAGGTTTAAACTTATTCCATTTACCTAACATTCGATGAAAGTTAATGAGGGGTTCCACGAAACGTTTACCATGTGTTAATGCTTCCTTTAATCACAAGCTAGGATCTATATTTTTGGTGGAGAACATATGTGCCCATAGGCTACATTTTACTGTTATTTCCAAAAAGTAATCTTTGCCTTATTTATTCATAGAAATTGTAATAAGTTTTTCCGACAAATAAGGCAATTTTTTATTAATCCAATATAGTAGAATGAAGCGCTTGGTTGGCACGATTTTTTCTCAATCTTGTTTTTGATACTGAACGCATAATTCAGAGATAAATGTAAGAATTAAAAGTATATTTTATTATTTAATGATTGTAGTCCTTTAAGATATCAATATCCTATGTATTAATTTCTAAATACAGTAGGTGATTCAAAATCCATTGTATAAACTTTAAGGGTTAGTACAGGACACTGTAACAATCATTTATTGTACAGGGATACATGGACGCGAGTGATGCTTTGAGGCATAAAAATAGAAAAAACACATGGAAGAAAATAGAAATTGTTTATTAAATCATTAACAAATGCAATGTTTAAAAAATAGTCCAAAACTGCCTCCACCAACAGTAACACTTATTTGGCAGCGTCGATGGAGTGATTTAAGTACACTTTCAAAGATGCCAGGTATTGCATGCACATGTGCTTCAACAACTGATATTCGAGCGATGAGATACTCAACACAGAAAACTAGAATGGCATAAATGAACATCGCGCCCAAAAGGTGGCACCAAGGTAATTAAACACAACAATGCTGAAATGTGCTGTGGCATTATCATGCTGAAACCACAGTTGGTTATGAATGACGATCGTAACACCTTAAATTATTCTGATAAAAACACCTCCAGAAAAAATACGATAACAACTGACTTCCTCGGCTAGCTGAACAATCCCTTAGCTACCTCAATCTACCGAATTATCAATCCTCTATTACAGGGACGGCGAACCTATAGCAAGCAACAGAATATTCTCGGCACTACGTTGGTGGATGTTCTAATGCAAAATAGAATGCATTAAGCTATTTACATGACTTTAAACACGACGAATTTTTCTAATTGTTTATTTATTTATTTTTTTTGGATGTTAAAAAAATATATATATATATTAATTTCTAACCTATTTTAATATGGATTTTATGTATGTTTTAATACTTTGTAAATTAGGAGAAGATATGAAGAAAATGAAAAAGAAAGATCATTCGGCATTAAGAAGAAAATGCCATTGATGAAATGATAGCGAGTTCTTATGAAATTTGTTATTTTTACAATTTTCCTCTCTACTTACGCCTTCCGGTCACTGTTTTCGAAAATGAATAGTATGAAAAACTCAAATAGAAACCACTTCTCAGATGTCTCCAATTCAGCTTGAATTATATTAAAAGTACTCGGTATCAATCTCATATTAATTATTTGACATCCTAAATGCAATAATATAAATCGGATTTACTCTTTTATTCTAAATTATTTCTTTTCTAAATTAATTCTTTTATTTTCTCTTTTATTTTACTCTTATTTTCTAAAATTCGTGCAATTGTTACCATAATTATTACCGTGAATATCCAATGTGTGTTTCCTCTATATTTTGTAATTCTCATAAACTAAAACTAAATTGTTTTGATCCAATATTTTTCTTTCATTTGTTGGCACGATATGTTGATGTAAAATGTTTTTTGCATGACACGCTGATGTGAAAAGGTTTGCCGTCCCTGCTCTATTACATCTTATGGGGTCATCTGAATCATATCTGTTGCTGCTGCATGTGTTCGTGAAATACGTGGAATCTTTGAGTCCGACTTTTCAACTTTCTGTTTACCAATTGCTCCATCGACATTGCCAGGCATATATTTCTATTGGGGACACAATTTCGAATACTTGTTGGGGACACAGCGCTTGTCAATGATGCTCTAAATAATTATAAAAGTCCCTGCAAGCTCGGCCTTCAAATACGGGTAAATTTCGAAATTAAATACTAATTTCGCCAACAAAAACTAAACAAAGATTAGAGGTAAACCCAGTTTAACGATTTTATCTGTCCATTTTGACGAGTTTTTAATTTCGTTATTTTCTGTAAGAGTTGGTTTTATCAGAATCATGTTAATGGGATTGTTTTTTCTTCAATCCCAATTTTTTCCATCTCTTGAGAATATGTTTAGTAATCTAATATATATATAAAGCAGTGTAATGCATCCAAGGCGAACCCAGTCTCCGATAAGATGGAGCCACGTTAGGCTTAATTACGATTTGAGATGTGTAAGAGAAAACTTATCTGCCTAAATACAAATATTTTCTACCTGAAATCCCTTCTGTTCAACATAAGTTTCTGTAAAAGATTGAAAACTAACAAAATTTGAATAATTTGCATAGGTGCCAACCTTAAATTAATCTTCCGTAATACATGCGTTAATTTGACACTGGTTTAATACGTTTCGAACCAGAATTTTTTTTAAGAAATGAAATTAAATATGTTTCACGTATTAACATTGAACTCAATAAATAAAGATTTCAGAAATAATTTTTCTGGTTCGAAAGTGGTTAACCTGGTTTACATTAATACAGATATTACGGAAGATTAGTGCAAGATTGGCAGCTATGAATTTGCGCAGTTGAAAAACAATTTCAGAAATTGAGTTAAAAGCATACATTAGCGTAAAAACGTAAACTAGTGGTAGCGAGTCATTCACTTGATTCATTGAAAAAAAAAATAAACCATGGAGATATTCTCTTCTCAGCGCAAATCTATTTCTGTAAACCCATTCAACTACGGTCCCCCGATTGGGCGACCATGAACAGAACCACGCTCCCTCCCTCACTAGATAACAGGTTCTCTAGGTCAAGGTCGAAACGGTTGCAAATTGTTCTTTTGCCTTTGGCGGTCGTTTTCAGTTTGCAAATGGCAAAAAGCTTCGTTGAAAGGAATGAAAAAGGATATCCATTGCTATTTTTTTCCACAGGTAAGTTTTATGAATGCTTCTCACTTTTTCCCAAAAATCTTAATTTTTCAGATATGTATGTAGTTTTTAAGAGTCGTAATACAAAGAAGAAAAAATTGTTAATGCCTGTTTTTAATTGTAGTGACTTTAATGTGTTGTAATGCGTTAAATTGTAGTGACTGTCTGTCTAAAGTTTAGCTCAATATTCCTAGAATTGTTTGTTATTTATTTATTTACTAAAACAATTAGTTGTGTTATACTTAAGAATAATTGATAGTCAGATGAGTGTAAGCAAAAATAATAAGATGATCGCCTGCGCATTCGCAATTTTTTCTTGATTTCTGATAGTAAAACAAACGAGGAGGGCGGTGGGAGTTTACAATATCACCAGAATGTCTTACGTGTACTTAAAAATAATGCAATGTGAAAGCATTATATTTAAATAAATAACCATGGATATCATTTTAAATATTTATTTTAGCACAAAAAATTATTTATTTATATTTTGTATTTATACTATTATTTTTATTTATATTTTGCATTTATACTATTATTTTTATTTTTATTTTTATTTTTCATTTAAACTATTATTTATATTTTTAAAAAAAGGAAAATTTGGTTGTGAAGCGATCTATACATACTAAAATTATAAACTATAAAGCTAAAATATGAGTTTCCATTCTTTAAAAAAATTATATAGTTTATGTCTTATTTGAAAAATATTATGTAAATACACATTATAGTCTATTATTTTATAATAATTAGTTATGTAAATAAATATTGTATAAAATAACAAAATTACATTGATAAAAAAAATATATTAAATATTACTAAAAATATTTAAATACTAATAATAAATAAACATTCATATGACTGATAAAAATAAAGTTTGAAGAGGCATATATTTAAAGTCATTTAGTCATATTCATTTAAATAAGTTGAAAAGGAAGTGGCTAATTTTAGTCTGGATATTTTTTAATGTAACATCTTTTTCGAGCAAAAAACATTTTCAAATTCATTTAAATAAGTTGAAAAGGGAGGGGCTAATTTTAGTCTAAATATTTTTTAATGTAACATCTTTTTCGAGCACAAAATTTTTTCTACCGTTATTAAAAATAGGCATTAACTATGTTTGATTTTTCTTTGTTTTACAAAAATTTAAAAACTACATAGATATATAAAAATATTAAGGTTACGAAATACTAAAAGGCATTTATAAAACTCATCCTTGGATAAAAATAGCTTTCGTCTTTTGCTTATAAGTTTAAAACACACTGAGAGCTTTATTTCCTTAAAATTTATCCTATTTATTAATCAATATATATAATTTTTTTTGGGGGGGAGAAGGGGGTTAAACCATACAAATACAATTTCAAAGTGTTATTTAAAAAAATTATTAATTATTAGTATTATTTCAATAGTTGCAGACGTTTTTTTCTTAACTACGCAGTTTTATTGCATATTTGTTAAATTTTTATTTTAAAAATCTAAGACAAAATTAAGAAATCTTAATTTTGTTATAGTATAACAGCCGGAAAGCCTGGTTTACCCAGAAGTATTCTAAATGCTAATAGTGTGTTTATCAGAACATTAACTAGCCGAACTTTGCTCATCTAAACGCATCCATATTGTCAATTATTTTTATCGGTTTTTTCAAATTTTAAGGGAAAAACACAATTTTTACCCACCGTCCTTGGACGGGCATTTACACTAGTATCCTTGAGAATATGTTATTAATATGTTTATTAATTAGTAGAGTTTATCTTATTATAAACTCGTTACTACAAAAGTTATAGATAATTTTAAGAATAATTATATAATTTAAATCATGTGATAAATGTTTCATTAAATGAACCACGCACTATATTTTAAATTCAGATGTTCCGTTACAACGAGCACGTTTAACAATGCAACCCTATGTACAGCATCCCTGAGTGTTGTCAAAAATTTTCATCACGACAATGATACTTTTTTATGATCTTAGTGGATGCTTAACGGAGATGTTATTTTTTCTCCGAAATTTCCTCCCCTTATATACACACATATATATATTATTTATTATTATTTTTTTGCTGTAAGAATTAGTTCTATAAAAAGCTTGTCAATACAAAAGTTATAATATTAAGAAGATTTATAATAAATTTAAGCGGATTTGATATCTTGTGAATTGACGAAGTTATGATTCTTTTTCTTTTTCATCGCCCCCCTTTATTTTCGTTTTTAATTATTTTATTTATTTATTTATTTATTTTTTGCAAAGGTTGGTCCTATAAAAAATTTCTCAATGTAAAAGTTGAAGATAATCTTAAGAAGATTTATAGTAAATTTAAGTGTATTTGATATCGTGAAAATTGCCGAAGTTTTGAATTTTTTTCTTCTTAAAATCCTATGTTTTTCACCCCTTGTGGTTAATGATATCAAAAATCTGCCGTTCGTAATTTTTGGCCCTTTTCTTAGAAATAATAATTAAACTGATTCGACATGTATCATAATAAATAAATTATGTTTTTTTTCTGTTTTCACAAAACCCTTCCCATTTGAACCCCTTTAGTCCGATTTTGCCCATTAAAGAACTTAACCGTTTTAAACTGGATATTTTTTTTATGTTCTATGCGTCACGATTGGCTTAGATCTGAGAAAACTCTGTCAGAAATTCTAATATAGGGGAGAATGCAATAGGTAGTTTCTTACGAAATCTACTCAAAAATTCTTTTATTTCATGTCTCTTTCCTGTGTTTGTACCTCAAATCTTCACTTGCGCCCATACATTACCATGCAATAAATGATTGTTACAGTTCCCTCTATCAACACTTAAAGTTTGTATGATGAATTTTGAAACACTCTCTAATTAATGCTTCAAATTCTTTAATTTGTTTTGATGATTTCGCAAATGATGAGGGTTAATAAAGACATTTGTTAGTCTCGATCTCTTCACAAAATGCATTTTCTGCAACATATTTATACTTTTATTTTCTGTTTTGTATCTTTTTCTTTCAGTTAAAATGTCCCACCATTTAAAATTTTACTCTATATTTCATTTTTGAGTTCATGAAAAAATATATTTCTGTGAATCTTTTTCTTTTTTGGACTATTATAATTTATCATCTTCTACTAATGCTCCTTTTTATTTGGAATACGGCCGGTAATAAAAACAGTTTCTTCCTTCCAGAATGATGTATAGGTTTATTATACAACGTACTTATCACACACTTATACAGAGTATTGTATTGCGATTTCGTCACATCAGCAGCGCTCAAACAACAGATAAAGGAAAATTTTTATCATTAACTTCGGAAAAGATTTATTGTTCTATGTGTTCTTTTTCATTTATTTCTGTATAGAGAAGAATGAAGTGATAGACAAATTATTATTACTGCAGTTTCTTCTACAGTGACTTTAATGACTTATTCAATGTCAAACAATTTCAATAAATTACACTAGACTGAAAAATTTGGTTTTTATCGTGTTTTTTAGCTTTTGATAATTGACTAGCTGACCTTCCCGGCGTAGCCCGGCCAGACTGTCATTGAAAAATATAACAGTGGAGTGGACTTTATAAAAAAAGACTGAATAATATTTATTTACTATATAATATTATAATATTTATACCGAAAACTTGTAAAAAATTTAAATAAGAGCTAGAATTTCAAAAATATAATAGTTAAGTTTAATAAATGAAACGGTCAGGGAAACTTACTATACTTATTTTTAAAGAATGAAAAGGTCAGGGAAGTTCTTATGGTTAAACCTAATTGGCATATCGGTATAAGATCGAGGCTTGATATATGGCAAAATAAGATTTGTGAAATGCTAATGTGATGCATTTTGTAAAACTTCATTATGTACACAATTAATTATATATGAAGTAGGGGAAACAACAGTTATAGAATCGTGTTCGTGCATGCAACGGTTATTTAGCCTATTTTGGCGATGGCTTATGCTCTTGGTTTTACAGCGCTCTGAATCCAAACTATTGCAATTTTATCTTCTTAATTCGGCTTCTTCTTCACTTTCAAGCATTTGCCGATATCTTTTACGGACATTTCTAATGATATTTTGAAGCTCCATAAATGCAGCGAAAGAGCTAAACGTAAATAAACCCGATTTACCTCGGCCTAAATCCTGGACTAATGACTTTCACACAATAACCAATGAGATGCGTTTCATTTGGGCGTTGCCATGAAACAATTAACAAATAATCGCAATTTCTGTACCACATGCGATAGTGTAGTATATATATAGATTCTTATGAATTTTGTTGCATTGGATCCGTAAATGACTTTAAATTTTTACCACCACGCAAGTATATTTTGTAAATCGTAAATTTCAAAGGTAAAAAGTAAAAAAATTACGAAAATCTGATACTATAAAATAGATATAATTGTTGTGTTTTTTATTTTTTTTATGATTGGATTTTATGTATTTTTTATCGCTGGAACCGAAAATGGCCTCCATTTTTAACCATCACATAGGTGTTTTCCTAATCGGAAATTTCAATGTTAAAATTGAAACCTCTTTAACCCCTCATCTGATTCCTGAGAGGTTTAGCAGTAAGAAATCCCCAGGATAAACCAAAAAATTATATAAATTATCGAATTAAATAAATTAAACTGAAAAAAAATTGCATATGTTTTATAGTATCAGATTTTTGATATTTTTCAGCTTTGAAATTTATGATTTGCAAAAAATTCTGACATAATGGTTAAAAATGAAAATCCTTTTGGAATTCACTGCTAATATATATATATATATATATACAGGGTGATTCATAAAAGATGGGCAGAACTTTAAGGGGTTATAGTACACTTAAAGACAAATAATATTAAATAGGAGACTAAGGGTCCCAGACGTATTCCCAAGGAGATAGGGGGCATTAAAGTTTAGGGTCCGAAATTTCAAATGATTATAAAACATGGAAAAATTGGTCGATTCGTTTGCGGTTTTTGCAAAAAATTTTCTTTATGCCAGTATTTTCTTGAAATAAAATTTTAAAGTTCAATTTCAAAAAATGCCGATAGGGGGCGCTTTAGACTTTGGAGTAACAAACAACTATTTTTTAACGTTATTTTTTGTATTTCTTTAAATGATTTCGAAAGCTTAGACTTAAACTTAAATTTTGATCTAAAAATCTGAGTCCTAACGAGTAGTTAAGTAGCGTAAACTGAAATTTGAAATTTGAAACCCTTCTCCCCCCCAGAACAAAAATCAGTTATTCCCGATCTTTGTGTCGTAGATTAGGCTCTAACTACTGCCGCGTTTTGCTAAAATTATTCTTTATGTCAGTATTTTCTTGAAAATAAATTTTAAAGAAAATTTTCAAAAAATTCCGATAGAGGGCGCTTTAGACTTTGGAGTAACGAACAACTATTTTATACCGTTATTTTTTGTGTCTCATTAAATGCTTTCTAAAGCTTAGACTTAAACTTAAATTTTCAGCTCAAAATCTGAATCGCTGAGCGTGGTTCAGTAGCGAGGGGAGGGGGTTCAAATTTCAACTTCTGAACATAGTTCAGTTTGCACTACTTAACCATGCCCAACGATTCTGTGCTGTGATACGAGGCAAAAATACAACTTTCGTCAAGGACTGCATAGTCGGAATTCACTCATAAAGGCACTGGCACAGTTGGAAACGTCGCTCATGCAAACGTTAAAGCTCCATTCCTGACGCTAGTCACCGGGTGAAGAAGGAAACAGAAAGTATGCAAATGTCAAATGGGGAAGAAGAAGAACACGTATGCAAAATTTCGACACGATTCAGGCATAAAAACCACTGAACGGTGAGTCAAGTGTAAGTCGCTGTAGTAATGAATCGGAAGATGGTGCCCTTCACGAATAAGGAAAAGGCTGAGATGCATTTAATTTACGGAGCGGCAGATGGAAATGGTTCAGAGGCACAACGAATGTACGGAGAGCGATTTCCCAACAGGCGGTTGCCTAACCGCAAAACTTTCGAGCGCTTGCACAGACAGTTGTGTGAGACGGGATCATTTCTCGCTTCCCGGTCGAATGCAGGTCGTGCAAAAAAGGACGAATCAGTAGTTGTTGCAGAAGCCATTCTGGATGTAGTAGCGGCGCAGCCAAGTACAAGTACACGAACAGTGGCTGGGCAGGTGGATACCTCACAGTCCATGACTTGGAGGGTACTGAAGGATGAACATTTGCTCCCGTTTCATGTGCAACGAGTCCAGAAACCTGTCTCCAGGGGATTATCCAAATCGTAATGAATTCGCCCGCTGGTTTCTGCAGCAGAACGCGCTAAATCCACATTTTGGACGAACTGTGCTTTTCACCGATGAATGTAACTTCACACGTGAAGGTACATTTAACACACACAATGCACATGTATGGGCGGATGTCAATCCACATGCTACGTATCCACATGCTCATCAGAGACGCTTTTCCATCAATGTTTGGGCAGGAATCCTCGGAGACCACCTAATCGGACCGTACCTTCTTCCTGAACGCCTCAACGGTAAAACATACTCACATTTCTGCAACATGTGCTGCCAGGCCTGTTAAACGTTGTTCCTCCACGCATCCGGCGGGTCATGTGGTTCCAGCACGATGGAGCGCCAGCCCATTACGTACGAGGCGTCCGCAACTATCTGGACATCACATTTCCGAACAGATGGATTGGTCGAGGTGGTCCTGTTGCTTGGCCTGCTCGCTCGCCAGATCTTTCACCCCTCGATTTCTTTTTTGGGGACGATTGAAGGCTCTTATGTATGAGACACCCATTGAATCCCCCGAGGAACTGGTCGCCAGACTTTCCGCCGCTGTAGGGGAAGTGCTCGAAAAGCCTGATGTTTTCGCGAATGTTCGCCGTTCCATTCTTCGCCGTTGTTCTGCGTGCATAACCTCTGGTGGTCACAATTTTGAACATTTATTGTAATTACATGTTAATAAATATGCTTTGGTAACATAATCCTAATTTGTGTCTTTTTACCTCGTATCACAGCACACAATGTGTGGACATGGTAAACTGAACTGTGCTCAGGAGTAGAAATTTCAAACCCCTCTCCCCAGAAACTTAACCACGTCTAACGATTCAGATTTTGGGCTGAAAATTTAAGTCTAAGCTTTAGAAAGCATTTAATGAGACATAAAAAATAACGGTATAAAATAGTTGTTCGTTACTCCAAAGTCTAAAGCGCCCTCTATCGGAATTTTTTGAAAATTTTCTTTAAAATATATTTTCAAGAAAATACTGACATAAAGAATAATTTTAGCAAAACGCGGCAGTAGTTAGAGCCTAATCTACGACACAAAGATCGGGAATAACTGATTTTTGTTCTGGGGGGAGAAGGGTTTCAAATTTCAAATTTCAGTTTACGCTACTTAACTACTCGTTAGGACTCAGATTTTTAGATCAAAATTTAAGTTTAAGTCTAAGCTTTCGAAATCATTTAAAGAAATACAAAAAATAACGATAAAAAATAGTTGTTAGTTACTCCAAAGTCTAAAGCGCCCCCTATCGGCATTTTTTGAAATTGAACTTTAAAATTTTATTTCAAGAAAATACTGTCATAAAGAAAATTTTTTGCAAAAACCGCAAACGAATCGACCAATTTTTCCATGTTTTATAATCATTTGAAATTTCGGACCCTAAACTTTAATGCCCCCTATCTCCTTGGGAATACGTCTGGGACCCTTAGTCTCCTATTTAATATTATTTGTCTTTAAGTGTACTATAACACCTTAAAGTTCTGCCCATCTTTTATGAATCACCCTGTATATATAAATCAATTATCAAAAGATAAAAATCACAACTATTTTCTCCAATTTTAAGTATAATATTTCTGCTATTTGTTTTTTTACTTTTACCTGAGAAATGTACGATTCGCGAATATTTTTGGCATGATGGTTAAAAATAAAGGTAATTTTCGGATTCAGTGCTTAAAAATACATAAAAGTCGATTATTAAAAGTTAAGAACACAACCATCACAGGCTTGTGATACGTCTTAAATTCAAGATGCATAAACGTATGATTATTCGATGCACAAAATAATTATACAAACAATTAAAGTTAAAACACATGTATCTTTTAAAATGCTCTTTCTATTTGTTAAAGTATATGAATCAGGTAATATACCGATTTAAAAATAAAAAATAAGTTGTAAAAATTTAAAAATAACTTAAAATAACTTAAAATTAAGATCCAAGTATGGTAAAAATGATTTAAACGCGCGCATTTCATTTTACTTTGTGTTTTATTGAATTTCAGCAATAGTAAGAATTTTAGGGTTTTCCATTTCGAAACTTACATACAGTTTGATGTATCAGTTTTAATTAAGATTTCATCAGTTTAAGTTTCAGTAATGAACAATGAATCAACTCTCAAAAATATTTCATTATAAGTGTCATAATAACTAATAATCATAATCAGTTTAATATAATTTTGGTATATGTAGAATGTAAATTGATTCCTGCCAATTTCTGTTTTTGGAAAATTGTATTCCTGTAGATGGTTTTTTGCAGTTTAAACCGAAAGGTTGAGTTATATTTTATTCGTGTGTTTTTATTTTTACTTCATCTTTAAACTTATGAATGTTTTGTTTATTATTACGAATGATGAATAATTTTACTTAAAAGAAAACGAGAAAATTTAAAATTTTTCATTTTCATTAAACTGTATGTGCTGAAGTACTGGACGTGCACTTAAATGCAAACCATACACTATCTAAATTGATGATATGTAAGATATATTATAATTTTTAATGCAGTTCAAATAAATATCTTAGAAATATTACAACAATTATTTTTAAAAGCATAAACAAATTAAACACAGACATTTATTAAATTAATGCAAATGTTTGCAATTTTGAATACGGAAATTTTAATCGTCACTTCTTAGAACATTTAAAATTTCCTCACTCTCAAACGATGGATATTCTAATTTGTAGTATTTGAATTAAACTAACTCAAATATTTTAGTTTCATAACAGTATTAAACAGTAGAATATCTTAATATATCAATATTAAATATCCATATCAGCAAGAAATATCTCAGTGTTAAAACAGAAATTTATAACTGAAAGAAAAACTTTCTTTAGAACAATCGAAAATTTTACTCAGGTTTTATAAAAAATATTTCACACCAAAATTTTTATTAAAAACTCCTTGTGATTAATTCCTATTATGTTTGAGAAACCTTAATTTATGTTATTTTATGATAAATTTCTGGTTCTAATCGAAATATTCTCATTAGGTACAGTCCAAATGATCAGTCGTTCGTCTATTTAGTGTTAATATCTTAAATTGAAAGGATTTAAACTTTTTAAAGCAATAAAACAGTATTTCCAAAAGTGTATGATTTCGAAATTGTTTTTAAATATTTACCGCATATTTTAATGCAATCTTCACAAGGTTTCAGTGATGTATTTAATTCAATGTTTATTTTAATCTATTTTATTTTATTTTAGCAATTTTTTTAATCTAAAAATTTTAAAGATATGTATAGCTGAATAACTGAACCAAACAACTGAAAGGTTTCTTTTTTTTTCTTCGCATCAATAATTAGGCAAAACGTCACAAGCGAAAATTTTACTACATATTTTATATTAATACATGGAAATTAATCCAGAGAGAAACATTCGCCTTGGATACAATATTTCAAATGAAAATCAAATTTCAAAGTGATTGCTTAAAAGGCGCAAAGGCCAACATAGTGAAAATGATTCCAAGCCGGGACTCGAACCCGGGCCATCAGTTTAGCGCACTGGCATTCTACCGACTAAACCACTTCGAACGATACACAGCTCGGAAAATTTCTCACTATTATATGTTGGCAAGGCTAATATTCCATCTTGTACTGCAGTTTTTGTAGCCTTGCCAACATATAATAGTGAGAAATTTTCCGAGCTGTGTATCGTTCCAAGTGGTTTAGTCGGTAGAACGTCAGTGCGCTAAACTGATGGCCCGAGTTCGAGTCCCGGCTTGGAATCTTTTTCACTATGTTGGCCTTTGTGCCTTTTAAGCAATCACTTTGAAATTTGATTTTCATTTGAAATAAATATTTTATCTTATATGATTAATAATTTTAATGATCTATAATATATACAATATGTAATAATATAATACAAATATATCATGGATATTTATTAGAAAATTACCGTGGTGCATCATTTCTGTAAGAAAACGATTTCTTTTAAACATGATTAAAATTTACGAGGATTTGTAGCTAAGAAAAAGGAAAAGGAAGCCATGCATATGTAGATAAATTCTAACGTTTAAAAGCATATTTCTAAAAACATATTATTATTTTCGATTTATTTAAGTTTATATGCCAAAATAGTTTTATTATGATTGTATTTTATTATGAAAACTATGATACAGAATAAATAATATAAATAAATAAATAATATTTGTCACAAAATTATATTCTATAAAATTTATAATTATCGTTTCATTTAAAGTACTCATTTTGTTGATTTTATAATATATATTTTTAAATATTCAAGCTAAGTTCTATCGGTTATTATAATTACATTTCTTTGTCAAAAATGAGTACAATGAAATTGTTAAAAAATCTGTAGATAATTAGCTCAATTATAAATTTTTTTTCGAAATTAACAATACACAGCAGAAGGACACTTTGTTAAAATCTTGTATGTAAAAAGATACGTCAATAATATATTTCGCAAATGTTGAAAATACCAGGCTTCTTAACATATTACACACTTTCAACACTAGAACGGCGGAAAAATCTTAGCTACTGGAAAGGCGGGAAGGGGTCATTTTGACCCCACGATCAAACTACTGAAATGACAACGCTAAAACAATTTTAAATGGCATTCATTGGCAAAAATATGTAATTTCCGTGTATTTTATAATTTATATTTAATATTACTTGATAATTTATTGAGTTTTTAAAGTACTGTATATGTAGCGCCTATAGGGCGATCAATTGGATCATACTACTACTACTCAAAAAACTGATTAATTTTATATAAAACTTGATTTAAAATAAATGTTTTCACAAATTAAAACTAATGTTAACTAAAATAAAATACAATTTATAAAATATTTTTTTTTCATCTACTTACTCGCCGAATGATTCACTCTCTAAATCCATAAATGAGAAACGTGTTCTGTTGTTTCCGTTATTTCATTATAAGTGTAGCTGAATGGTTAGAATGTAAAATATTTCGTTTGAATTTTATTTAATGCTTAAAATACTCCAAATTAAACACACAGATTATGAATTAATGCAGTTGATACAAAAATAATTTTTAACAATTTTTCCAGTGGATTATCCGGACACAACTTTGGAACACGATCCACAAAATTCTTGAGATTTGTTTCCATTGCATCTCTGTACTTGACACTTTTTTCTCTTTATATCTACTTTATTTTCGTGTATTTTTTCTGAAGACTCAGGAAGGATCTTTGAGAATTTTCAAGCCATAAGAACCATCCTTAACTTCTCTCCTAATTTTAATAGAAAATCTCTTCTACTGATGAGCTTGCCGGTTACACTTTGATAAATTATCGCATTCAAAGCTGCATGATCAAAAATATTGTAAAAGAAATGTACAGGCCATCGTGTAGAAGTCGATTTAATGGAGTGTTTTCGGCACATCTGATTACGAATATCCTCACCATATTTCGTTGCGTTGTAATATATTGAATCGGGCAACTTCTTGAGACTGTCTTCAGATTTGACAGTCGAATGTAATGAGTTCAGTAGAAAGACACTTTTGGTTTTTTTTGGCTTGATAGAGGGTAAGTGTCATATTGTCATGTTCCACTATCTTCGGTGGATAAAGAGTACTACGCATATTTTTCAAAAACATAGGAATATCTTTTCTCTCCTTTTTCATTGTGCCAACCAAAGTTGTATTTTTAGCTTTTAGCATTTCTGCTAGTTTGATGCTAGCAAAATAGTTATTTCTCATAATATTCCTCCCTTTGTTTAGATGGGGATCTGTTAATTTAATTAAAAAAAATCAGATAAACTTAATTGAGGATTTGCGGTTTCATCTTTTCCTAGAAATGGAATTCCATTCAAGAGGTACATATTTAGTATCAGCGTCAACAGGTAACCAACATTTTATCCCAAATTTCTCCGGTTTATTTGGCATATATTGCGTAAATTTACATCTAGATTTAGATGGGAACAATTGTTCATCAACTGTAATATTTTGTCCTGTCGGTACCATGTTTTGCAATTTTCAACAAATTATATGTTCGGGAATGTTCAATTGTCTGCCGTTCGAACGATATTAGTACTCTACTTATAAAACACCTCCCCTATGGTTACCACCTGCAGTGATTAATCTGAACTAACAAAAGTAACAAATGGGAAAATACTATTTCTGAATAGAAATAAGCCTGAAAAACCTTACACTTTCTTTTTTTGAAATATTGTGTTCAAAGCATAGCAAAATCAAACAAAGGAATTATAACATACAAATTACAGATAATAATGTTGTGACACCACACCGGTTTTTATCTCTCTGGGAGACAGTACGAATGCAATCAAAAATTGCTTATCACTGAATTTTTCTCATGGGGTCACAATCCTTCGAGTACAAAAAGTATTTTACTAAAGGGGTCAAAATGACCCTTGCCCGCCGTTCTAGGAATACATACCAATATTTCAAAAACTAACAAATCTAGAAAGCCGAAATTTTTTAAAGAAAAATATGTTATATATTTAGGAAAAGTCAAAAAATTTCAAACGATTTCTTCCAACCAAACTAAAGTAATCAGCGGGCGAAAGTGCTCAGGTGTCAAAATGACCCCTACCGCCGTTCTAGAAGCAATTTTCAAAACACAGTTAAACTTCCATAATCGGATATCCAGAATAACCGCCACTTATATTTGGAGAGAGAAGTGTAGAGAGCAAACATGGGCCCTGGTGTAGTTTCTTAAGAGGACCCTCCATATATGTATTCATAAGAGGTCAAGAAAATTTTCAAAGGAAAGGTAGACCGGGATACGTTTACGCATGGGACAAGTTCACGCAGCGCACTTTTTCCAAAATGAATTATAACTGGCTGGCCACCAATCACGAGAAATTGATGCTGCACCCTAGTGGGTATTCTCACAGGCTTCTGAGCGTTAGTCGAGCTTAGGTCTGGCATGAGGAAAGGATAATTTGTGTTCTGTCAGGGTGAGTAAATTTTGTGTTGAACTTATTGAAACTTATTGTGAACTGATAATACTTAGTTAAGGATAAACAATATATGAACATTACTAGAATTTTATCCTTTTTTGAGAACTGCATTTGTTTGAACATAAATTTTATTAATTTTCGTTGCACGTTAAAAATAAATCCAAACATGGTGATAGGGCACGTTTACGCATTGACATCGGGGCACATTTACGCACGTTCAAAAAGAAGAAATTACGTAACAATTTACTACTTTCTATGGAAGCAGAACAAGAGGACAACAAAGGAAAAAGTATGAAACCAAAAACTGCAAAAGGGAAAAAGTTGGTTCACTCTAGAATAAAGAAAATTGTGAATGAATCTGATGACGAAGATGAAAACTGTGTGTGTATTTATTGTTTGAAATCATACAACCATCCAAAAAAGGATAAGACTGGGTTCAATCTCTTCGGTGCAAAAGGTGATCCCATGACAAGTGCAAAAGGAAATACTTTATTTGTTGTTTGTAAAAACTGTAACAGTGATGATGAAGATGACTAAATAGTTTCTGTTTTTAATTGGCAATAAGCCCTATGTTTTCAATTTAGCCTATAAAATGTTCTTTAATTAATTCTCTTTATTTTTTTTAACAGTGTTTTAAGTTATAAATAAAACATTTCAATTTTATTAAATATTTATTTCACTTACTCCTTGGTATCACTTATAATGTGCGATCCCGCGCCAGCGATCGATCGGCAGCGAAAGTGATCAGAAATTTTAAATTGATACCAGAAATACCGAAACAGGATATTTTACTTTATGTTATCTCTAAATGTATTTTATCCTCTTCGGTCCCTGGATCCCCATACGGGAACATCTGTTCTTTTCCTTATAAAAACTAAAATGTCCGATTTTTTTACATTTTCACATCACTTCTTAATGGCTGAATTTTTTTCCCTTCAAAGCAAATAAATAAATGGCAGAATTTAAGCTTATTCCCACATAAAATATATGTTATTTTCATCTGAGTTTGTAAAATGCCTAAAAATGCCCAAAAGACAGTACGACCAAGGAAGTGAGACATTTTCATGAGTATTTAACTTAAATCTTTTTCAATAAAAATTTTGAGGATTTGTAGATTATTACCTTGTTTAAAGCTCTGAAATGCGTGATTGCGTTAATTTAGATTAATGGTTAATAAATTGATGTTTTAAGTGAAATTGTAGTTTTAGATTCATATTTTTGAACCTAAATTACTAAGCGCCCAAAGGATCAATTCCGAGGATCATTTACAGAAAAGATTTTTTTTTCTGTTACTTACGATACTATTTTGTTTGAAAAAAACAATGAATAAGCATTTGTAATAATTTAGCTTCGGAACTGAAGAGGTTACTAAATAAAATGTAAAATACTATTCTTTCTTTCTGGTATGAACACTAAATTTTTGGATAAAAATGGAGGCCAAACTGGCAAATCTGTTTGGTGGCACTCAGCGTGTTAAAAATTTCTTGATTTAAGTGACAACCAGTTATAATGTGAATTTCTCGTATTGCCTTCAATGGTAATTATCCTATTTCGTGATACAGTTATGTTACATCAATATACATCTGACTGCTTCCGGTATCAATATCAATCCAAATTTTCAGCGATGAGGAGTGTCAATGACTCGTGTTACACATGAATGACATAATTATCAGTGTCAGACTATCTAATTATCTCAAATGAAAATAAAATTTCAAAGTAATTGCTTAAGCGGCACAAAGGACTACATTGTGAAAAAGATTCCATGCCGAGACTCGAACCCGAGCCATCAGTATAGCGCACTGACGCTCTACCGACTAAACCACATGGAACAATACCCAGCCATGAAACTTTCTCACTATTATATGTTGTCAAGGCTACAAACGCAGCACAAGATGGAATATTTAACGTGAGCCACCGACCTGGGGCGAACACGAAACATAATTAAATCCAGTCCATCTTGTGCTGCGTTTTTAGCCTTGCGAACATATAATAGTGAGAAAGTTTCCAGGCTGGGTATCGTTCCATGTGGTTTAGTCGGTAGAACGTCAGTGCGCTAAACAGATGGTCCGGGTTCGTGTCCTGGTATGGAATCTTTTTCACTATGTTGGCCTTTGCGCCTCTTAAGCAATTACTTTGAAATTTGATTTTCATTTGAAATATTGTATGCAAGGCAAATGTTTCTCTCTGGAATAATTTCCATGTATTAATATCTAATTATCTACGAACAACTGCAGTAACATCAGTTCTATTACACACTTGATAAACATTTTTTGTCTCTACTTTTTCATGCTCTTTACGGGGCGATGAAGGAACTTCAGTTTTATCAAAGCTTCCGGTGACTACCTTGAAACGGTAACATGTTTTAAATTCAAACGCATAAGAAGAAACCCGACAATTTCATTTCCGATCCAGAGGGTAATGAGAAAACTTACTATTTCCTCATTGAATTTGTCATTCCTCATTTTGTTTTGCAAAAATTGCAGGTCTTACATGTTAAGGGTCATTGATAGTGTATTATAGTGGTGCGATTTTCCCTCATTACATGTATTCATAACTTTTAACCCCTTGAGGACGAGCGATCGGTATACGTGCCGCGTAAGATGCTCAGAATACTTTATTATTCTCACCAGTAAATTATTAATGGAAATTTTGCCTTATTTAATTCAAGCATTTTCCCGATTCAATTAGTCAAAAATTTCTGTTTTGAAAAACCAGTGATAAAAAATTAAAAATTCTTGAAAAGACGTTCGTCCCGAAGGGGTAAACTAAGGTAGTTTTTTATCTATCACAGGTGATATCTACCTTTGCAGCTGACGTGTCTGTTATCATCTGAAGAATGTTTTAGATATTTGTAGAATGTAGAAACCATCTACGATTTTCACATCAGCATTCTAAAGAGATTGAGTTATTATTTTCTTTTTTAATCAACACAAATTTATTGATTTTGATCATTGTTCCATACATGTGACATAGAAATAGGAATAAGGGGGTAGGAAAGAATTTTGCTAACACCTATATTTTCTTCCAAAGAAAGTGCTAGTAATCTTCCATATAAAATTCTTTGCTTTAAATACTGCTGAACATTAATTGCAGAAAAGACAGCTTTTTTAGCGGATCTGGTTACAAAATGTAGAATTTTGTTTAACTTGATTGCATTTTCTAATCTATCCTTGTTAGCAAGACATTCACCAATAAACCAACCTCTCTTCATATTTCCCATCTTATAACCCCTTCGGGACCGGCAGCTTTTACTCGAATTTTAATCGGTTGGTACCATTTTTTTTAAAATAGTGATCTTTACTTAAATAATGATGAAAATGCTCTAATTAAAGAAAATTCATATTACTTTTCTTTTTTTTTTTTGGTGCCTAAAACAAATTCTGTATGCTCTTTTTGAGGGTGCATATATGCACACAGTATCCCAAATGGGTTAACCCTCTCCCTGAGCAACTCGATATTTCCTCGGGCAACATAAAAGTAAAAAAATGTGCGCAGCCCGAGATTTCCACGGGTATTCATTATTTCCACTGGCGACTATTTTTGAATTCAACTCGGACCACTTTTTAAATAAAAAAAATCCATAGAGATTTTAACAAGAGAAATATACTGCAAATTTGATTTTCTGAAAATAGTAGTGTGAGAATATCAAAATAGTCTCCTGACAGCCCTGATTTAGCCTGATTTAAATGTTTAATTATTGATTCAGGTTTTGGTTAAAAATAAACTCTTTTACAAAAATGTTTACCTATTTAAACTCTAATATATATATAGCTTTGAAATATGTAATAAAACAAATTACGCAATTTTTGAACATATTTTGTTTAAAAAAAATTACACAGCGAGAGGGTTCAGCAATCAACCAGAAATTACCTATATCCTCAGAAGAACCACTTCTTGAAGCTATTTTATCAATCACTTTTTTGTCCTAAGTACTATCAAAAGTATTCAGAATGTTCTTCTGTTTCCAAGAACTTACGAAGACGTTCTGTTGACCTACGCAAATAACTTGTTAGCCTCCGGTATGCTATTTCTTTCTCACACCTATTAATGTGTCGTTTCAAAAAAATAACGTTACGTTGCCAGCCGTAAAACAAAGCAGATGTATCATTGTACGGAATAATCTCTACTGTAATTTTTTTAACTTCTAAGCATCGCACACTTTCAATTTTTATAACGTCGTATTGGAAAAAAAAATGTACTTTTAAATGCAATTTGTTTGAAAAATGCATCTCCATTTATTTTTGAATTATTATTTTTTTTTGTAGTCTTTAGCGCCATTTGTTTAATTTTGGCAATTCAAGTACTCCATTTCTGTAGAAGAAAATAAAGAAAAATAGTTGGAAAATAGCACTTACATCTTTTTGTTGCCATTTTCTGATAGAAACTGAAAAAAAATATGTAATTAAACTACGTGTTGTTTTAATAAAATGTAAATGAAAGATTTCTGATAAAACATGGCGCTATTATAAACTAAATTTAATTTCAAGTATCTATATTAATATTACATTCAAAGGAGGCATATGAATCATGAAATAGCCGATTTTTTTTGTCCAGTTTCTGGAATGACGAAATCTCTTTTTCTGGATTTGTATATTATTCAGCGATAGTTACGCCCTATGCATATTTTACTGTAGATGTTATTTAAGACTGGATTGTAAATGTGGAATTCTTTAGCGGAGACGGATGACGACATTTTACATAAAATAAAAGCATGTGTTTGGAATCTTAAAACAGAAGTATCTATATTTATGTGCATATATGCATATGTAATAATAAAAATTTTCGCCCTTTTATCTTAGTAAAACTATTCCAAATTCTTAATATTTTTCCTTCTTTACCTATCTTTAATAATATCTTAATATCTTTTGTCTTTTATTTCATGCATTTAAACTTGCGTATTCTTTTATTATTCTAAAAACCTTAATCAATTCGTTTAATCTTATAAAACCCATTCAATTATTTTTTCATTTTCTTCTAAAACTAAATTCTTTTTCTTTCGAATGTTTTTTATAGCATTTGTTCGACCACGTTCTTTATCCACAATTCCATGCGTCGGCCAGCATTAAATTGCACTTTAATACTGACGCCGTATAAAGAGTTCATTATTGACGTCTAACCCTGCCCATCGAATCGTAGCCTGTTTCCTGTCCCCTTCCTCTCCATCTCTCTGCTGGCGTTGGTTCTCCACTTTTCTGTATCCGTCCGCGCGTTGTTTCTTGGAGTACATATATCGTTACATCGACGAGGAGCGAGAGTATTTACGTTTTTTCTGGTTGTTTAAATAATCTACGTCGCTTGGGGTGAACGACTCTAATGTGTAGATCCTAATCTTGTAACATCTTAAGTTTTATGAAGTGGATGATCGATTATTGAGAGTTGATGAACAAGCTACTGGAAAAGTTCGATATGTTTTTGTCGAATAAACCAGTTTAAAGTTACGATGACTCTATTCATTATGTGATGGGAAATGTCTCAATGTTTATGAAGCCTGTCTTATACCTGACTGCACTCCGATATTCTCATGATAACGGATGGTTGGCCTTGATTACTCTACTACATTTTACTAGATATAGTGTCGCCGGAATGTCTCAAAAGTCAACAGCAAAATGTCACATATATATTTTCATCGGGGGCGACACTAAATTCTGAAAAAGCAAAATTCCTGTTTTCTAGTTTAGGGTCTGGTTTTCGCACATTTTATCACGTGTCACATCAGTCGTAATTTCCAAGTGCTCTTACCTCAGTATTTTTGTTTAACGTCCTCGGATACAAAGCAGAAACATTAAGGAAGATACGCGACTTGATTCAGTGTTTTTTTATTCAATACTTTGCGCTCGTCTGTCGGTTGGTTCATACCGGATTTTCGCATTTACTTATTTTTGAATTTACATATTTTGAAATGACCTGAAACGAATGACACTTTAAATTAAGATTGAGCAAATTGTTGCACTAGCCTAAAAGTGAAGACTCTTGTTAACATCTGCCTCCAATTTTGTATTTAACCCTCTCGCTGCGTAATTGTTTTATCAAAAATTGCGTCTTTTAAGAATTTTTATTCTTTTGTCACCGGTTTTTCAAGACAAAAAAGTTTGTTTAATTTAATCTGGAAAATTCTCTGAATTAAATAAGGCAAAATTTCGCAATAAAAAATAATTTGTGGCAATAATCAAGGAGAGTTAATTAGACGGAAAAAATGCATCCCCGAGGAAATCTCGGGTTGCGCAGCGAGAGGGTTAAGGAAGAATTTAGTTTTCATATTACATTGTAACAAGTGTTTCATTTCATCTTATACAGAAGAATTTAAGTGATAGGATATATAAAAAATATTAATTCTTATGCTTAATTTTTAAAATTAAATTTTTATACGCGGCGTACAATGCGCATCTGCAAAATTTAACCAATTTTCTTGTTTGCCCATTATACGCGGGAATATACAGCATTTCTAGAATAACACTATAATTTAAATGTAATGTTAATAATTAGTACGCAAAAATGTATTTAAAGAAAAATTTCAGTATTTCATATGATACTGTAATAAATGCTAAATTTCGATTTATACAATAGAATTTTTTAAGTGATGGGATAAAATCCGAAAATTTATCAGAATCACTTTTTTAAATATCATATTGTTAAAACACATTTTAATGAATAAATAAGTTTTTTAATTAATTAGCAAAGCGAATTTATTTTTTAATACAGCATAAAAAGTTGCTCATATAAGTTAATAGTATCCCTGTACGTATTTTTGCCGCTGTCTCCTACGAAATTATTCTTTCATTTTAATTATCTACTGCTTATGTCGTAGAGCAACTTTCATTCATTAGTATGTTTCTTTTCCTTTTCCTTTCCCTTTTCATTCATCTTTGTTCTTTAGAGTTGTTCATTTTTTTTGTGTAACCACCATTATTTATTCTCCTTTTATAAGCTATGCAGTTTCATGTGCGTGACACAAGTTAATTATCGTTCAAAAAAATTTGCTTTTAGAATGTTTTCTTTATTAATTAACATATCTCGTACACACCTTATAAGTCATACCTTAACTATATGGAAAAGTATTGTATGTCTCTTTTTAGCTCACAGGCTATCAAAGCCTGAGAGCTTATGTGTCCGCCGGTTCTGTGTGTACGTACGTATGTACGTACGTATGTATGTACGTACGTAACGCGATAACTCTTGATAGAAACATCCGATTTGCTTCAAAATTTATTTCTAGGTTCATTGTGATAAGGCGCTTCCCTGATTGATTTTGGGGGTTCATTGGTTAAGGACAAAGGGGGAAAAGAAGGTTAGTCCACCCCCCCCCCCCCTTAATTCAGATAAATGTGTTTTTCATGCAGAATTATTCGATTTGCTCCGAATTTGGTACACCGGTTTATTATGTTAAGGAACTTCCCTGAATAGTTTTGGGGGTTCATTGGTTAAGGATAAAGGGGAAAAGGGGGGGCTAGTCCACACCCTTAATTCAGATAAATGGATTTTTCAAGCAGAATGATTCGATTTACTCCGAATTTAGTACACCGGTTTATTATGTTAAGGAACTTCCCTGTTTAGTTTTGGGGGTTCATTGGTTAAGTATAAAGGGGGAAACGGGGGCTAGTCCACCCCCTTAATTTAGATAAACGGGTTTTTCATGCAGAATTATTCGATTTGCTCCAAATTTGGTATACCATTTTATTATGTTAAGGAGCTTCCCTGATTAGATTTGGAGGTTCACTGGTTAAGTATAAAGGGGGAAACGGGGGCTAATTCCCCTTTACTTATTTTTTTGAGGGGCATTATTCTTTAAAATAAGAGTATAATATACAATTAGTGTGAATGGCCTCTGAGCTCATTGCCATCAGTTTAGCTGGGCACTTTTCTTTTTCATTTCAATTCCTACTATTAGTTCACACTCTCCCTATATTTATTTATATATTTATTTATCTTGTTCAAATTTTCAGTCGTTAGTAAAATACTCATTATTCATTCTATCTAGTTGAAGTATTTTTTTTTATTGTACTGGATGACACTTGATGTTAATACAGTTTTTTCAAATATTAAATCATTAATTAAATTTTAATTAATTAATTTTAGTTTTTTATGGGAAACAAAATGGCGACCACTGGTTATTATTAAAGATCAGTGAAAGTATTTTCAATAAGGGGTTACTATAGGATCACCCAACCGGAGCACCCACCAAATTTGGCATAGGTTCAACGCTCCGGCGGAAAACCCCCACCACCAACTACGAAAAACCACATACAAGAGGGGGGACCTTGTTCTGTCGCCAAATACCGCCAACTTGGCGATATATCGCCAAATTTGGCGGCCAAAATGAGTCGCCAAAAGTGACGCCAGCTTGGCGATATCTTTAATGTTTCGCCAAATTCCCGTAGAGTTCCATTGTAAACCTACTTGCTTATAGAAAATCAACAAATTGAGATATTTTAATGCAACAAAAACTAATATTAGCTCAAGGGATTATATTAAATTTTTCTTTGATGACCTAAGTAGGAATTGACTTTAAAAACAAAATTTTTATATTATTTGTTCTTTTTCATGTTACAAATAATTAATGTAAATTAGTTATAATTAATTGTTGAACATCGCATTCACAGAGTATGGTTTTTTTTATTACATTGAAACTATTACGCTGAATTAAGGATTCGAGTGTGCGTTCAGTTTTTCAACTACTTTTGTATTACACTTTTTACCATACATCAAAATCAGAAAACTGCACAATTACACACTATAATTAAAGAATGGCCCTCTCGTTTTGGAACTGGAGACTTTATTTATGTGCTACTAATGCTTGATTACTATATAACACCGTAATAACACAAGCCTGCAAAATTTGGGTTGTGTCATATTGCTTAGCTTTTGAAAATTCTTTCTTGCGTATTTTTTAGCGCTGAATGCGAAAATGGATTTTATTTTTTACCATCACGTCAGGATTTTTTACAAAATTTTTACTTTTTAACTTTGAAATTTACGATTTGCGAAAAATTCTGACGTGATGGTTAAAAATGAAGAGGCTTTTTTTTTATTTATTGCTAAAAAGCACATAAAAATCAATTATCAAAATTTATAAAACACAACCATCACATCTATTTTATAGTATCAGAATTTTGCTATTTTTTTAATTTGAAATTTAGGATTTGCAAAAAATCCTGATTTGATGTTTACAAATAAAGGTCGTTTTCGAATTTAGCGCTAAACAATATATAAAAATCAGTTATCAAAAGTTAAGGAACTCAACCATTTTCTTTATCTTTCAGTATCGGATGTGTTCTTTATATTTTGACTTTTCACAATTGAAATTTACGATTTACAAAAAATCCTGACGTGATGGTTAAAAATGAAGGTTATTTTCGGGTTCAGTGCTAAAAAATACATAAAAATCAATTATCAATAGTTAAAAAATACAACCATCGCAGGCTTGTGTAATTATCACACATATTCTGTGACATTTCTTTGGTGATTTTCCCTATAGAACTGGTTGCAAAATGTGTTTGAAAACGGTTTAAACATGCATGAAAAAATTAATACATCAACCGATTTGTGCGAAAATTTATACAGTTCTTGCAACAGTGGTTTGCAACAAATTTGCCAAGTGGTAGCTCAGTGTGAAGTAAATTTATTGTGTAACGTTATTGTGTTCACTCACACACATAAGCGTAAATCATGGTTACAATAATTTCCTTACACCATGTATTCAGAAAAAAAAGAATAACTTGAACAAACGTAACTAAGCCCCTACATTTGTCGTCAAAATTTAAATATTTAAATAAAAGAAACGTTTTTTTTTAACACTTAAACATAGTTGAAAAATGTTTGTTTGGCCGTCTCTCTGTCCTCCATCTATCTCGCATAAGTATAGTCGGATTGGCATATAATTGATATATATTATTAAGGTTTACCATGGCATGCTCGCCTTTGAAAATCAAGTGTTTAACATTAATAGTTTGTTTACAGGGGTATACAAAATAATGCGTTTAGTACATTGTGATCAATGTGTAAAAATGTGTATCTTAATGATGTTAATCTATTTCTAACATATTGGGATTGGTGTACGACATTGAAGTTTACTACAAGATGCTTTTTGTAGAATATGGTGTTCCTATCGTTCATTTACAAGGACATACAAAATAATTTGATTAGAGTGATGTGTTTGATCAATAGCTGTTGAAAGTAAGTTTTAAATTTTGCCATAAGTTCTAAATTTTGACTAATTTTTGCATGTTATTCGATGCTTATAAATACTATAGATGATATAAAGGGCTCCACAAAAGAATTTAAGTACATTTTTGCCCATTTTCACAGAAATTGCTAAAAGAAAATTTTCAACTGGGATATAAATTTCCTAAACGAAATAAATTTTGGAAAACTATGTAGTACATATATACAAATCTGTAGTGGATACAGCAGGGTAAACAAAACAATTTGGATAATTTTCCGACTGTATATGGGAATTGCTAAAAATTGGACTTTCAAATGTGTTATGTGTTTTCCATATTTTTCACTTAGACATCACATTTCACAATATTAAACGTTGAAATTTTGTTAGATTATTCTGACTGTGTTTGGAAGTGTTTCATAATTTCTGCTTTGCATTTCTTGTTTTATGCATAACAGCTTTTCGTTACTCTATGTACAATATTCTGCTCCATTCAATTAGTAAAAGTTTTCGTATTACATCTCTACCAAAATCTTAGAAATTGTTGATTTGCTTTTAACAGTACGTGGAAGTATTTTTGGCAGTAAAGAATAAGTTTTATAAATATTTTAATTGACTTTCTTCAACGTTCTTGTTAATAGAAATGAAATAAATGTTCTGTTTCAGAAAATGCATTAGAACATTTTTTATAACAATGCTGCAAAATATTTTATATCAGGAAATCTGTTCCTGCGGTTTAAATTGTATTGTGAAATATATTTTCTTAGATTTAACGTGCTATACAAATTTTGCATTAATTATAATTTCACGTTTAGACAGTTGAACATATAAATTTTAATAATTACGTTTCTTTATTTATGTAATGTTACAGGTCACTTTAACTACATTTCTTTTAATTATATTGAATATATGGCTATCTGAAGAATAATAATTAGTGCATTATGCATTATATTCTACTACATTCAGGAAACTTGGCTTTCCCTATTAAATATTTGCAATACTCGTAGAATATCCTAATTGAATATTTATGCAAAGAAAGAGTCTGGAAATTTGTTGGATAAACTCCTTAATTGATTTTCAAATTTCCTGATTTAAATGAGATATATTCTGTAGTTCGTAAAATTCCTTATAAGATTTCTTATAATTATAAGGATTTTCAATAGATTAAATCGATTCCAGCGATATAAAATGTAGTCTGAAAATCAATTTATTATTAGGAAACATTAAATTTATATTGAAAGCCGTATAACTACATTGTGTTAATTAATGCTGTAAGTCTCAGTTGGCTTTTGATTTATCACATCATAAAAATTATGCACCTAACTAATTCAAAGTTCAGTAATTTAGAAATACATTAAAACTTCTAAATATTGTGTTCGTACGGGTGCTACTATTTTTCCTATTGAATACCAGTATTTCTATAAATGGATAATCGTTATGTGTAATCGAATATTACAAGTGAAGAAATTTTCTCTATACAAATACTGGTATCATAAAGGGAAAATGGCTATGAATACTCCTACTAACCCTGAAATAAAGAACACTTCATGAGCACGAAATTTGCCCGCTATTCGGAGGTTACTTCTATTCAAATTAAAAGACATACACATATATATACACGCCCGAGATTGGAAAGATGTTCGCTAAAAAAGGTGTGCGTTATGGAAATTTAATTTTATTCATTATAATACTTTTTTTTTCTTTTAATAAAGTTACACGTGGGTTCTTAACACTTTCCAACACAGTTAAAAAGAGTTTATGAATTCGGATTGCCATGAAATACATAAATTATATTTGGTTTTACTATGGAATGTTCGGCATTGGAAATGAAGTGTGTAGCATTTACGGTTCATTTACAGGGGGGCTCAAATTAATTCAGTTACATTACAGTCTATGAGGAAAAATCGCTTGCGGTGTATTTTAATGATATTCAACTATTTCGAACATAGAAAAATTTATACATACCATTTCTATGTGCAATATGGCGCTTACTGATGAATATGATGTGCATAGAATTTATCGTTCATTACAGGGATACACAAAATAATTTGACTACAGACAAAATTGAACAATAATTGATCTATTGAAGCCAATAAAAAATAGCTGCTGGAAGTGCATTTTGAGTTGTGGTACGTGTTTTAAATTGAACTATATTTTTAACTATTACCTGGTGCATATAAAATATTTAGACCATATACAGGACTGCACAAAAGTTCTCAAGTACATTTCCTTTTCTTCATGGGAATAGCTGAATGGAAATTTTTAATTGCATTGTTCTTTAATTGAACTAACTTTCAGAATACTATGTAATATACATCCAATTCAATAGATAATATGAAGAGCAACACAAAACAATAGATATTTGTCAGACTATTGATGATAATAGCAGGAATTGGGTTTTCAAATGCCTTATGTGTTTTCTAAATTGTTTATTTAAAATTCATTATTATTGCTTCCATCTCTCTTATTAATAAACCACGAAGGTTTTTTTTACTGTAATCTGTCAGTGGTGGAAAGTGTTTTATAATCTATGATGGAAGCAATTTTTTGTTCTTGTTATTATTTTTAAAACAGAAAAATTGAAGGATTTGTTCGTGTTTTAGTACGTTAGAATAGTAAGACTTACGCATTATGAATTAAAAGAAGAATATAAAAATAATTTTCGATGTAACATTATTGAAAATCACGTTTTATACAGTAATACCTCGACTTACGTCAGGAATACGTTTCAAGATAGAAACGTAAGTCAAAAACGACGTAAGTCTAGGCACATTTAGATGAGCAAAAGAGCATATGCAATAAGATTTCCCCAAAATCTAATGAACATATTCTGTTGTATTTGGGGATTATTTTACATACATGTAACATTAGTAAAAAAACTGCGTTAGCAATACAAGAATTTGAAAGAAATGAATAATTTGTTAACTTACATCTTGTTGCTCTTCTAGCTGCCCTGTTCGAGTCTTTGAGCATGTGAAAAAATCGTGCAATGAAGTATGAACCAACATTTTTTTCTTTTTTTCTCTTACACTGTAAAAAAAAAAATCCGTAAAGTTACTAAAATTTTTCTAGGAAACTGGTATTCCAGGAACTTTTTATGTAACGGCAACAGCAAAAATTTCTGTAGCAGCATCTGTTACAGGAATTTTTCTTGTTGCCGTTACGTAAAAAGTTCCTGGAATCCCAGTTTCCTAGAAAAATTTTAGTAACTTTACAAATTTTTTTTACAGTGTAGAAGCTCTTTGTTACACCAGGGTGAGTTTTCTAAGTTTTTTCTATCCGTTGCTACTCTTTGCCCGTCTGGACCAATATTTTAAGAACCGTCATTCAAGCTTCAATAAGGTCCTCCGGTTAATTTTGTAACCGTCATAATTTTTCCCCTTCTCAAAATTTTTCAACAGTACATTGTTTTTTTAATACGATAAATTTATCGGAGGTTAATTCCGGATTAGACCAATTTATGTGTTCAACATCTTCAGCATCCAATGTCTAAGTTGAGTTTTGTTCCATTTTCGACGATTTCATCAATTAAGAGAGATACAAAATCACAATTTTCAGATGTTTTCTGAGTCTCTGCGAAGAAAAAGGGGCACAGTCTTTTCAATTATTTTTCATTGTTTTTTGCTAAACTTCACCCCATGAATCCCCTATGACTATGACTGCACCTGAAATGTTAAATTTCTTCCAAAAATCTTCAAAAAAGTTGTAATTGCGTCTTAATCAAGGAAATTTTTTTTCAGTCTACACTGAAAAAAAATATCTGTAAATTTACTAAAGTTTTTCTAGGAAACTGGGATTCCTAGAACTTTTTATGTAACGGCAACAACAAAAATCCATGTAACAGTCTCACTTTTGCGCCTAAAATAAAAAAAATCTGTATACTAAGAATTTTTTAGGAATCTGGAATGCCTAGAACCTTTCATGTAGCTGCAACCAGAGTTACAGATAAAATTGTAGTAAGATTACTGTAAATTTAGCAGATTCATTTGTGAAGTTTAAGATTTTTGTAGCTTTACAAAAACTAGTTTTGTAGATATGCAGCTTTTTCTGTACAGTTACAGATGAAAGTTTAGTAAGCATGTAACTTTACATTTGTAGAACTACAGTGTAGACGACGTAAATGCGGAGTGACATAAGTCGAGGGGACGTAAATCGGGGTATTACTATATTTCAAATTGTACAAATATTGCATATAATATCTGCTTCATTTATTGGTATTATATCTTTATGGATGAGGGTGGTATTCATGTCACTCCCCTTCCCAAAAAGCTTCGGCTTTTCTTTATTTGATTAATAGAGCTCGCTTAATTTCTTCAGATAACAATTCACTTGTTACAGAATTAAATTACATTAGATCTGTGGCTATCGATCGTGGTTTTAGTTTATCTTATATCAATAATTTAATTTCTCATAGTCTTATTAAATGTGCTAATAATCTTGATTCTTCTGTTACTGCGGTTTCTATTTCTAACCTTATCATTTTACCATTTTATAATAGTATTAGCTTTAAGATAGCTAATATCTTAAGACATTATGATTTTAATTTGGTTTTTAAACCAGTTAATAAATTAGCTTTTTCATAGCTTAATGGTCAAATACCTCCTCAAAATTATTGGGGTGTTTACAACATTCAATGCCAATGTGGTTTGTCCTATAATGGACAAACTAAACGTAAACTCCATTACAGAATCAAAGAACACAAAAACTATGTAAAGAAAAAAGAATTGCAAAAATCCTCTATCGCCTCTCATTGCTGGGGGGGGGGGGAGCGTAATTTCAATTTTGACTCAGCTACCGTTATCAAACAAGTGGGTAAGTGTGATCATACATCGCACAAAGTGTTTCGTTTAATATTCCTTTCAAAACACTTTCTTTCAAAACGTCCAGTACAAAAAAAAAATGCTACGATGGGGGGGTATCTGCCAAATTTAGAAAAGTGCCCCCCTTGGGAGGTAGTGGGCAGATGGTCACCATGATTTTTGACGCGGCCTGATTTCAAAAATTTATGTTATGTTTTATAAGCCATATTAAAGTTTCAAACAGATCGTCCAGTTATATTTCCTAATTTTGTTCGCGCACCTCCCTCAACCCCCCCTCCCTTCTCGAAATGCGACGCGCCCTTCTTCTTTATAATTTATTATCGTGTGTTATAAAGTATCTTAAAGTTTAAAACAGATTGAATTATTAGATTTCCTACTTTAAATGAAATCGCGGTCTGTTAATTCCACATTCCACCACCAGGGAGCGCACTGTATTCTTAACGAAAGCGTATCTGAACGAAACTCCTTTACACAACCCATTAGTAGATATGTTACTCGAGGGGGTGGCGGTCTTCAGCAAGAATTTAAGATAATTGTTGAAATTACTATTCGGAAATAGTGGTAATTTAACTTTTGACATATTTATATTTAATAAGTATAAGTAGCATGTATCTGAGGACTCCATCAAAAAACGCACCTAAAACGGTATGAAACAAAAAAGAAATATTTTGCCCCTCCCCCTCTCCCTACCTTCCCGAAATTTCACGCGCCATTTTTTATAAACTTTTTCTAATGTGTTATAAACTATCGTAAAATTTCAAACAGATCTCCTTGTTATATTTCCTAATTTTAACAAAAATGTTAGTTCCACATTCCACCACCAGGGAGCGCACTCTATTCTTAACAAAACTGTATCGGAAGGAAACTCCGTTAAACAACTTATAAGTAGATATGTTACTGGAGGTGGTGGCGGTCTTAATAAGAAATTAAGATATTTGCTGAAATTACTATTAGGAAATAGTGGTAACTAAACTTTAGACAATTTTATATTAAATAAGTAGCATATATCTCAGGACTCCCTCAAAAAGTCACCCAAAGCGGTCAGAAACGCTAATGTTTTAAATAGAAATCTAGCGTCCACCCCCCCTCCCCGGAATTTCGCGTGTCATTCTTTCTTACACTTTATCTTATGTGTTATAAAATATCTTAAAGTTTCAAACAGATCGACTTGTTAGACTTCCTAATTTTAACAAAATCGCGTTATGTTAGTTCCACATTCCACCACCAGGGAATGCACTCTATTTTTAACAAAAGCATATCTGAACGAAACTCCTTTACGCAATCTTTCCGTAGATAGATGGGTCGGGATGGTGGCGGTCTTAAATAAGAATTTCAAATATTTGCTGCGGTAACAAACGCTGATTTTAAAAATAATTCTAGTTTAACAAAAATGTTAGTTCCACATTCCACCACCAGGGAGCGCACTCTATTCTTAACAAAACTGTATCGGAAGGAAACTCCGTTAAAAAACCTATAAATAGATATGTTACTCGAGGTGGTGGCGGTCTTAATAAGAAATTAAGATATTTGCTGAAATTACTATTAGGAAATAGTGGTAACTAAACTTTAGACAATTTTATATTAAATAAGTAGCATATATCTCAGGACTCCCTCAAAAAGTCACCTAAAGCGGTCAGAAACCCTAATATTTTAAATAGAAATCTAGCGCCCCCCCCTCCCCGGAATTTCGCGTGTCATTCATTCTTACACTTTATCTTATGTGTTATAAAATATCTTAAAATTTCAAACAGATCGACTTGTTAGACTTCCTAATTTTAACAAAATCGCGTTATGTTAGTTCCACATTCCACCACCAGGGAATGCACTCTATTCTTAACAAAAGCCTATCTGAACGAAACTCCTTTACGCAATCTTTCCGTAGGTAGATGGGTCGGGATGGTGGCGGTCTTAAACAAGAATTTAAAATATTTGCTGCGGTAACAAACGCTAAGATTTTAAAAATAATTCTAGTTTAACAAAAATGTTAGTTCCACATTCCACCACCAGGGAGCGCACTCTATTCTTAACAAAACTGTATCGGAAGGAAACTCCGTTAAACAACCTATAAGTAGATATGTTACTCGAGGTGGTGGCGGTCTTAATAAGAAATTAAGATATTTGCTGAAATTACTATTAGGAAATAGTGGTAACTAAACTTTAGACAATTTTATATTAAATAAGTAGCATATATCTCAGGACTCCCTCAAAAAGTCACCTAAAGCGGTCAGAAAGGCTAATTTTTTAAATAGAAATCTAGCGCCCCCCCCCCCCCTGCCCGGAATTTTGCGTGTCATTCTTTATTACACTTTATCTTATGTGTTATAAAATATCTTAAAGTTTCAAAAAGATCGACTTGTTAGATTTCCTAATTTTAACAAAATCGCGTTATGTTAGTTCCACATTCCACCACCAGGGAATGCACTCTATTCTTAACAAAAGCATAGCTGAACGAAACCCCTTTACGCAATCTTTCCGTAGATAGATAGGTCGGGATGATGGCGGTCTTAAACAAGAATTTAAAATATTTGCTGCGGTAACAAACGCTAAGATTTTAAAAATAATTCTAGCTCCCCCCCCCCCTTCTCGAAATATCACACTCCATTCTTTTTTACACTTTTTCTATGTGTTATAAACTATCTTAAAGTTTCAAACAGACTGAGTGGCGGTCTTAACCAATAATTCAAAATATTTCCTGAAATTACTATTAGAAAATAGTGGTATGAAGTAAACTTTCTGATGATGAATGAGTTATACTTATCTCATATCGCTGTTCAAAAAGCCCAGGCAAATTATTAGATTTCCTAATTTAAGTTAATTCGTGGTTAAATAAGCGCGTCTCTTCATTTTAATCGACGCATTTGATAGGAATAAACCGATTAATTAAATAATAATTAATATTTCAGCTTGTAATTAAGATAGGACTTAGATATGGGTATCAATGAAATCAGCGAGAAATTTGACATCGGGATGCCAAAAAATTTAATCAAAAAATTTAATATTTAAAAAGTTAAAATTTCGTATTAAAATATGCTATTATGGAAAACCGCAGCGTCGTCATGTCTACCTACTTTCCCACCGAATTGAAATCTTTTTATTTCCTTGTCTTTCCAATTAAAGAAATTAAATTTTTATCGATCGATTTTTAGTGGATATTTTAACTTATACACATCGCAGAAATGTGAACTTTATACCAAATGAAAGTAAACTTTTTTCTGCGTCTGTCTATTCCATTTACAAATTCCTCGGACCAATATTTTCTTATATACGATTTCGCTTTAAAATTTCCACTTCATTTTTCGGCTTAATTTCCTCCGTGGTAACCGTGCATTTGGCTGATTTTACTGGCAACCCTTAGGAGAAACACGTATGATTTCAAGAAAGTCCGTTTGAATTTGCGTTAAAAAGGTGGATTGGTTAATTTTAGAAGTTAATTAGCCCGTAATTCGGTTAATTACCAACTTTTTAAAAAAATTTTATGATTTGTTGTTTGATATGAGGTGTTCAGCTATAAGTACCCAAAATTTCAAGTCTCTAACATGTATAGTTTCTGAGAACGGGCTCTGTGACGGACAGACGGACAGACAGACAGAGGAGCGAGACGAATAGGGTTTCGTGAGATGAACGAAACCCTAAAAATGCATTACTCCTCTGGATTTAGACTTTTTTGAAGCTGTTCATATCCATATATTTAAAAACTCCTTGTTTAAGGATTTGTCTGGTGTACCGTACATCTCAACTTTCTGGGTGGATTTGTTGTGTCACGGCACTTCTTTTCCGCTTTAATTTCATTGGCTGTTTGACCTTGATGGTCTTTTAGTATTGTGTGTTGACATTTGGGTTTTCACCGTACATGTAGTTTGGAGGATGTTTTTATGGATATTTTACACTGAGGATGTGAGTCCGCGAACTCACGAAACATATACGTCTGTTCAAATTACAGGATATATTTTATTGTGTGTTTAAACGTTGTTTTAAAGTAATTTATATTTCCACACAAGTACTGTACTTACTAATATATTAAGTAGTTTTCTCAACCTGGAATATAAGTTTATCCGGTGCTAGCAATACTCCCGTAACAATTTAGGGGCTCGCAACCGTAGTAGACCAAGTCCATATTGAAGAACAAATGAGATAGTACATTTAGAAGGTGAATGAAATCTGTTTTAACCACTCCAACAGTGAACCAAATCTGTAAACAGATGACATAAATGAGAAAATATGTGAAATGTGATTTAGTTCATTGTGGGAGTGGGTAAAGCAGATTTTAAGCACCTTCCAAATCAACTGTAGCAATCTCATCCCCCATGATCAGTATAAAACGAGTTACTAGCTTAGAGTAACTGGCTTGGCCTTTTGCTCGACGCTAATGTTCTTGCTTCCTGATCATGAGATCCGTGGTTCATATCCCATCGGCGTAAATCCATCACACCCTCTAAAGTGGTGACCCGGACGTGATACCAACACGCAACATTCTGACCGAGTCACACTCTCCCTAAAGTGGTGACCCGGACGCAAGCAAAATCGCAACCTTCAACAACAATCCTCGCCTCTCATAACTAACAGATTGTAGCATCAAATAAATCATCTCCAGCAAGCTAAGCTTGTGAAACGCTCACAGCACATGAGCTTGGCATACTGCGCATCACTCACGAGCGCATATGCTAATCGCTGGTCAGACGTCAACAAGGTGTCTTCCTCACTAGGGAAGGAGTGTGTAGCAATCTTACCTCATATGATCATTATAAAGCGAGTTACTACCGTAGAACAAATGGCTTGGCCTTTTGCTCTACTCTCACGTTCTCACCTATCTTATCATGAGATCCGTGGTTCGTATCCCAGAGGCTCCAAATCACACCACTCTCTAAAGTGGTGACCCGAACGTACAGAAAATCGCAACCTTCAACAACAATAACCTCCTGTCATAACCAACAGATGGCAGCACCAAATAAATCATCTCCAGAAAGCTAAGCCTGTGAAACACTAACAGCCCATAAGCCTGGCATACTGCGCATCACTCACGAGTGCATATCGCTCGTCAGACGTCAAGAAGATTTCTTTCTCACTGGAGAGGTAGTGTGTAGCTATCTCTTCTCACATAATCAGTATAAAGCGAGTTACTAGCTTAGAGTAACTGGCTTGAACTTCTACTCGATGCTAACGTTCTCGCCTCCTGATCATGAGATCCATGGTTCGTATCACATCGGCGCCAATCCATCGCACCTTCTAAAGAACTATTTCATTTTTTTTTTTTTTTTTTTTTTGGAAATGGACTTGGTCTGCTATGGTTTTGAATTCTTCAACTCATGTTTAACAAATATTATGAATTAAGAGCATTGATATTGACATTAAACTTAATATTAGTTTCTTACTGTTACAAGTATCTTTCAATTACGAAAACCATTTAAGAAAACTGATTAATACGCTATAAAATCTATTCGAAAAAGTTTACAAAAATCAATGGCAACAAAAAAAAACTTTATTTTTAAAAAATCTGCTAAAAAATAATGGATTTTTGGTATTTCTAAAAACGAAAAACGTTGTAAACAAAATCGTAAGACAAATTGCAATATTCTACCTTGATAAGATCATAAACTACATAATATGAACTTTAAAAAGTTTATGATTTATTTAAAACATTTCGCATAATAATAATATAGATGTTACAAGTTTAAAATATATACATTTTATTTAAATTTCGAAGTACTTCCGGTCTGCGATTTCACAGCTATCATCAGGAAATGGTTTGATTAATTACCATTCCGTTCATTCAAATATGTCACTTTGTTTAAAAAAGGAGAGCCTATAATTCGTAAGGTAGCTCGAAGTTGAAATAGTAGTGTTTCGGATGAAATTGTCAGAGGAAATGTTTAACTGCCGTTCCATTCATTTCTAATACGTCACTTTGTTATAAATGCATAGCTGGAAAATAGCAGAAGTAGTATTCCTTCCCAGCAAACACATACCTTTCGGCATACGATCGGACCGCAGCTGGCAGTGTCGGTTAAGTATCGGCATGGGCACAGTGGTTTCGGTGAAGTGTCGGCAACATTTCGGCAACTGAAACTCAAGAATGTGCTTTTTCGACTGCCGGTTACTGTAATCGGTCCCCTTATGGTTATATATCGGCAAGCGACTTACATCGGCAAGTGATTCAGGACCGGTATGTTATTTCTGATAGTGGCCCGATTAGATTTGCCAACATCGGTCCAAATTCGGAATTTTTAGTCGTAGCCGACATTTTTTTCTTTTTCTTAATTTTGTTTGAGTTTGAGTTTTGATAAGATTTGTATATTTCATGTATTTCATGTAAAATTCTAACAGTGATAAACAAAAAAAAAGTCAAAAATAGCCTAAATTTATTTATTTTTAAAAAGTTGTTTCTGAATTCATTTTATAAAGGACTTACAATTATTTGAATCACCAAAAGAGTTTTTTATATCGCTTATTAAAATTATTATTCATTTTAAACTTAATCGTAGAAAAAAAAAGCTATGTTTCTTTTTTTTTATTTAAAAATCAAATTATTAAAAAGTGTTTAAAATTATTTTACAAGCTATAAAAATAAAAATAGAAACTACCCAAATTTTTAGCATTAAAATTTAAAAGAAAGATTCAGAAAATTCTCGCTTCTAAAAAAATATTTACCACAGAAAAAAAAAGAAAGATAAATTAACATTTCTATGTTATTTGATGATTAAAAAATGTTGATAAGTAAAAGAATCATTATTGCTAGATAATCACTAAAAATATATTCTACATGAAATCATTCAATGACAAAAAAGGAACTCTTATTCTAATTAAAAGTGATTAATTACCGACTTATATTTTTATTGAAATTAGTTTTTCTATGTTACAAATATATATTTCTATAACAGAAAAAGCTCTGAAATGCGCTTATTTTAATTAGTAAGCATTCTTAAATTTATAAGAAATATTCAGAAATATCCCCCATTTAAAAATTATCTTCCAAAAGAAAAAAAAAATGTAAATTAATATTTATTTTATTTTTAAATTAAAAATATTGATAAGTAACAAATTAATATTGCAACATACTCATTAAATATATGTTCTACTTTAAATCATCAAAAAAGACTGAACTCATATTCTAATTTAAAATTAATTAATTACCAACTATTTATTTATTAAAATAATTTTTTCCATGTTAAAAATATATATTTTACAAATTAACGCAACGCAACGCACGTAATTACGTTATAATTCCTAATAAGAAAATTTGATTAACTGAACAAAACTTCTAAAAATATTTTTTTATACTTAATTATTCTTAAATTTATAAGAAAAACCAATTCATTTGCTTTAACAAATTCGCTAAGATATTTATTTCATTCATTTAAATATTAAATTAACTTTTAAATACACGCGCCTAAGACAATTACAAATAAAAAAATAAAAAAATAAAATAAAAACACTTAAAAATTCTAATTTTCCCATCTACCAATTACCTTCAACGACAAACGATTATTTATTGATATGTCTTCCCCTTATTACCTCATATAATCCTCCCCTGACCGAGTCTCTCTGACCAAGTGGTTAAGGCCTCTGATTCCTGTCCTTGGGTTCGTGGGATCAAATCCCGCCCTTTCTACCACTGAAACACGTTCCTTTCAAATATACTTCCACGGTGGCTCGTAGATGGCGCCATCAAAACAATATATTTTTTTTTCAATTTATGCTGGTGTCGGGCTGCGGCCGGCATTCGTATGGATAGCTATCGGCGTGCTGTCGGCATAGTGTTCTGCCGATACCGGACCGGCTACGTGCCTCATGAATCGGGCCGCATTCGCGCGGCGTATCAAAAAAGATACGGAACCGGTAGCGACAAGCGGTATCGTGCCAGTACCGCTGGTAGTGGCAAGCGGCTGTCGTCCGATTGCTTACCGATAGCTCTGTGTTTGCTGGGTTCGGATTAAATTTGTATAGAGGAAAATATTTAACTGTCTTTCTACGTTTTTCCAAATCTTGGCTATCTCACAATAGGATATTTGATTTTTTCGTACAAGGTTGTATTATATTTCCGCAAATTAAGAGAAATTTGTCTTTATTTCAATGTGTACAAATAAGTCCTAATAATTTATCTTGACAAGGGAAACAAGGGAACTTCTTAGAAAACATCTTATTTTGTTAATAAAATAAAATACTTACAGATTTTTTGGATCCGAATAGCATGAATTTACAAAGTTTTCAATGGTATATGTTAGAATAATGTACTACAGTTTGATTTTTCTGCATGTTATATATGATGTCGAAACATAGATTGACATTTGATACCACACTTCCTTCTTTATAAACATCAGATTATTGATTACAACGCAACTATTTATGTACTTGTTAAAACAAAAAATAAAACTAGATAATATCCCATCCCTTAACTTGATTATCTACTTTTTGAAGAAACAAACTTGGCAACTTGAAATCGCTTGTAATTTTCAGATATTTCATAAAATATATACACTGAAAAAAAAAAAAAAACAAGCATTTCTTAATCTACAAAAATGCAATACAGTATTTCCGAAAATTCCTGGACATATTTTAAAATATAATATAACATCAAGTAATTGCCATAAAGGTAGGGATGAAAGTGCTGCGCCACAAACGGCTGATTTTCACCAATAAATATTAATAGTATTATTCGCCTTATTAAAATTTAAAAACTATGTCATTAAATAAGGCGAGGAATGCTATTAGAATTTAGTGGTAGCAATCGGCCATTTGTGGCGCAGCGCTTTCATCCCTGACATAAAGGAGTACGGTTTTGACTAAAATTCTTCTCAGGATGAAAACTTTTCCTGAAGCGAATGAAAATATTTAGTTCCAAATTTCGATCATAGATGGCGCCCACTTCTCCGTGCGTTTGCTTTCAAACATGCGTTTTTTTTTTTTTTTTTTTTTTTTTTTTTTTTTTTTTTTTTTTTTTTTTTCAGATTAATTTTGACACTGTGACACAGAAATGACGAGTTCCAGTGCTGGTACTCGCCCTTTCTGTGTCACAGTGAGAAAATTAATCCAAAAATCAGAAAAAAAAACGCTTGTTTGAAAGCAAGCATACGGACAAAAGGCGCCATCTGTGATCGAAATTTCGAACCGATTATTTTCATTCGCTTGAAGAAAGCTTTTCATTTTGAGAAGAATTTTATTCGAAACCGTACTCCTGTAAAACAATCACTTGATTTTATATTTAATTTTAAAAAGTGCTCAGGAATTTTTGAACATCCTGTATAATCAAAAACGAAAAAAATGCAATAATCTTTTCCTTGTTGTTTTGACTCAGCTACCATTATCAAGAAATGCATTACTCCTCTAGATTTAGACTTTTTTGAAACTGTTCATATCCACAGATTTAAAAACTCCTTGGTTACTGATTTGTCTAGTGTACCTTACATCTCAACTTTCGGGTGGATTTGTTGTGTCACGGAACTTCACTTCCGCTTTAATTTCATCGGCTGTTGGAGCTTGGTGATCTTTTGGTATTGTGTTTTGACATTTGTGTTTCCATCGTACATGTAGTTGGGGGGATATTGTTTTTACCCGACTGAAAAGAAGGGTTATGAGTTTCACGCGTATCTGTGTAAGTGGATTTCTTTATACCCTCGAAACATCCCAACGGCTGGATGGATTTTAATGAATGAGGTCTCTATCGATTCGTCTTAACCGTCCAATGGTTATAGGATAGGTTTTGTTTTTATAAATTCAAAATGGCGGCCGTAAACTACAAAATGGCGGTAGAGATTAAAAAATTTTTTACATACCCTATTGAGTGGCATATCATTGGATAGGTCTTTCAAAATGAAGACGATGTTTCATTGACCATTTTTCAGACAGAAGCTCCGTTTAAATATTACACAACCTGGAAGTTATGTACTTTGGATCTCTACCTTTACTGTAACTCTAACCTTCATAATAGACATCTATAGGCCTCATCAAGACAGTGTTTGTAGTTAGGAACTAACAAATAAACACAACTTAAAAGTCATCAATACAAGTAAATAAAAAAATGTAAGTAATATAAAAAATAGTTTCATATTGATGAAAAATAATTAATTAGTTCGCTTTTTACGCAGTCGGGTTTTTTGATTTTTTAAATTTAATATATTTATTATATATTTTATACACTGATACTGTGAGTCCTAGAACTCACGAAGC